>JASDQU010736100.1:92538-162837 GCA_032191745.1 Picea mariana | reverse complement strand
CCATCCATGGGTGTTTCATCTACATGTGCATTTTCCTTCATGTCCAAATAACTTCATCAATCTTGTGGTCCAAAACCCATGACTAGGGTTGACATCAATGACAACAACCAATCTTCCAACAATCTAATGATAGTAAATCTCTGAAGAAAGTTAGGTTGGATATCTTATTCTAGAAAAATATAAAAACCTCCCTGTCTTCATTGTTGAATACTACCCTTATCAATAAGTCATCAGAAGAAAGGCAATTTCAATTTTTAAAGGCATGGGATCCTATGCTAGGTGATAAATTACTTTTTTGGAATTTGATTTGGTTTCTCGTCTCTTATCAATTTTCTTCCATTGTGATACAGTGTGTTGGATATTTTTGCATACGGATATGAAACATCCTTGGCATGGGGGAGGGTCAAAGAGCCCCTTTCAGGACTCTTTTTCAGACTCAGATCTCATCTTCAGAGACCAGCATGTTCACCTTACAACCCTGCAGAACCAGACACAAAAGAAGAAATTCAAAGACAAGCACAGAATAAAGAAGTTTCATAAAGTACAGGAAATTCCAGTACTAAGCCTCCAGAAAACTCCAGCCTAAAAAGATGAACTTTCACAGTCTACAACCTTCAAATACAAAGGCATTTGCATACACTATGGGTATTGGTTATAAAATGGTAAAAGAAAAGGTAACATGGTATTATTTATTTTCCTTTGCTTATAAAACTACAACAGGTATGAAAATGTATACTAAATCTTATGACATTAGTGTTAAAAACATGCAGCTAACTTTTACTCCCCTCATACCCATATGCTTAACATTAATCAAATCCCTCACCACATAAGCGCTTGAAAACATGATTGAGGGAAAAATAACATCAAATGTGTGAATGTGGGAATAAACTGAAATGAGCATCCCCAATAATGATGAGCCACGACCCTAAACCAAGAACGTGCTTCATCCTTAAGCCATCATGAATCTATCTCGCGTCATGTTGCACGATTCAACATCAAATTCACCACTTAGAGGTCCAATCACCTATCCCAAATAGCAATTATGTTTTGATACCAAACGTCCTGTCCCCATCATTGAACTAACGGGAAGAAATGAAATGGCTTATCTAGGTGGCGAAGCCATCCAGATGAGCCTCATCTTGTCTTACTCTTCCTTCACAACATCTTTACTTAAACTCACCGTGAGAATTATTGAAGTGATCTGTTACCCATCTCTCTCCATTTTTTAGATCCTTCCCCTCCCTATGATATCCTGTACCAAACCCTTACGCTCAGAGTTGACTAAACTCTTGTGCTACAGCCCAGTTTTTTTTTTGCTCATAGTCTATAAGGATGGTTGCAAGTAGACATGAACCAGTCTTCTAGATTTATAGGGAGATCAAGTAATTCCATCTATGTAGAGATAAGTATGTTAGAGTGGGATGGATGCCATTTTTAGAGAAATTCACAGGTTTTCATGAGAAGGTATCACATGCATTTATTTAGAGTTGTGATGGAGAGATTGTGCACATAGGCAATCTACAGTTAACAATCAATGAAGCAACCTTAAGGGAACCCACAGGATTACCTAGCAGAGGAGCCAAGTATTTCAAAGGAGTAGGAATCAATAAGGAAATGTGCCAATGATTTCTGAAGGAATACCATCAACACCCTGATTGGAAAAAGGGGATTTCTAGAAACTATATCAAGGAAGAATATCATCCAATGCTTGCTAGTCTTCAATGATTCCTCACTTGTGAAGGTAGGTATGTTGTAACCCTCCTATATCATCTTAGGATTTTGTTTCACTTTGAAGGAGGTCCTAAAATTGACTTCCCATATTTTTTATGTATGAGCCTGAACAATATGGTAAGAGGTGTCAAATCCCTATCCAAAACTAAGAAGACTAGCATTTATCATCAGGGTCTTATCAAAATGATAGTTATACATGAGATCATGAAGAAAGGGTTTAGTTGGAAAACCCTCATCACTCAACACCTTTCCAGAGAAAATGAACCTGTAGAAGAAGCCCAACCTGCTCCAGATAAAGATCAAGAACCTAAGGAGAGAAAGGGCAAGAAAGACAAGGCAACCTCATCATCCTCTAGAGAAGTAAACGATAAATCTAGTAAACAAGTAAGACCCTCTTCCTCAGATAATAAGACTCTTAAAAGTCAAGAATTAAAAGGTAAATCTGAATTAGTGGAGGATACATCAGCGGTATCACTTAAGGAGAGGGGTCGTACGTCAAAATCCTTGACGAAAGAGAAGAGGAGATCAAAACATAAAGATGAACAGTCTATAGAACAATCTCCTGTATCCATTCCACAAACAGAGAAGAAGAAAAGGAATCTTGTGAGCACCTTTGATCCATTACCCCCTTATAAAAGAGCCACAAGGAGCATGGCAAAGAAAGGAAAATCAGTTGTCAGTCCTCATACACATGAAGACCCAATAGATCTTACCTCCTATTCCCTATACCTACCAATCCAGGATGACATCCCTAGCTTAACAAAGGAACAAGTTACTATTACTTTGTGTGGGATGAGGGAGGAACTGGAGGAAAGATAATTCATCCAGCGAGAGACAATGGGGCCAATGAAGACCCTAACAAAAGAACAGATGAAGAAGAAGATTGGGGAGATGCAAAAACAAAACCAGGAACTCAAACAAGAGGTGAAGGAATACCAACTACTGGATAGGTATATCAAAAAGGAAAACGAGCAACTGAGGGCAACCAACCAACAAATCCAAGATGACCATGAAGAGACTTCTAATAATCTCAAGAATGTACTAAGACTTTTGCAATACACTAAGGTCATAAAAAGGGAGCTGAAAGTATAAGCCTCAACTATCAACATCATTGACCCATAGGAGTAAAGAGAATGGAGTCTCAAGTTTTGAAAATTTTTTAGTATGTTTTATTTGCATGAGGACATGCAATGATTTTGGCATGGGGGAATGTTGAGTCTCCAAATTGACATCCCCATTACCATATTATACTCCTCATTTATACCCTTTGGGCCTACCTAAGCTTGGGTAAATGACAAAGAACACTACCACGAACCACTGATAAGGTCATAAGGTAAAGTATAATTGAATTCATGCATTTTGTGGTTTAATAAGATAGGAGACTAAATATTTCATGTACTAATGTTTAAAATGGCCATGTGTAGCCTTTGACCTTTATATGAGTCCAACACTTCTATGTCATCTCAACCATCTGGTACTTATGCGCTAGATTGCCACTGTCCAAATCTAGTATCAAGCGCACCTTCTGTTCAGATCCATTACCGAACCATTCACTATCACAATCCGGTACCAACGAACGCAGACTGTTCTAGTCCGGTACCAACCCATGGCATCATGTTCGGATCCGGTACCATCTACCGAATCTCACCTGTCACGATCTAGTACCAATACAAGAAACATAGTATGCTAAGTTTGGCTCCAGTTCGTGCCTAAGATAATTGTTGATTGAAATCATCAAAATTCTAGCAAGTCTATGTTAAGCTAGTTTGTTTATTACTTCATCCTCATACACTTCATGTCATGAGGATGAAGCTTAAAATATGTAACCAAATATATAAATTTGACAATTGTTGATCTGCTAAAGATTTCATCTCTTTGTATTTCACGACCAAGATTGTTTAAATAGTCATGGTAAGGGTGGTGGAAGTAGTAGAGAGATAGCATAACATAGCATGTGAAGCAGTGTTACATATTGTAGAACATATCCTGAGTTGAATTTTAATATAAGGATGCCATTTATTTCCATGTCTTGATCATTTATGAATGAGTGTGAGTTGAGTTGTTAGTATAGTTTCATGTTTTGAGGTTTGGGTAAGAGTGATGTGTGGATTGAAGGCCAACTTACTGTAGACTTTAGTTGCTGACCTGTTGAAGCGGCAAGGGCCCACCGCCCAAAAAAAGTCATCATCCTTATAGATTAGTGTTAGCATTTGATTTCAACAGTATAACTGTTAGATTAGTTGAAGCTTTGATTCTTTCATATGACAACAGTATAGTTTAGTTTAGGATTTTGTTTACATGAGATCTTAGAGATATTTATTTACTCTGTTTTTGCATATGCCCTGTTTCTGTTCTTATGAATTTGATTTTTCTTAATGGACATGGATGTTAGCAGTAGTAGTCAAACGTATTTGGAAAAGAACTAGTGAAGTTCACAATAGAATATTGTGTACCACGACATATTCAATATATTGGCTATTGAACTACCTATGCTATGCCTTGATGATTGATGTGTGATTTCCCTTTCAGAAGTGTGATTGCATAGTTAGCTTTATGGTTCAGATAACAGATTTGATCTGTCAAAGAACTCCATCTCATATTTTCATGTGCCCCAATGGAGTAGATAACTTCTCTGTGAAAGACAACCGAAGTGTGTTTCAGTTTGCTTCTTCATCCATATTATTTCTTTACTCGTGACATTAGAATTACCTCTCTTACTGGTGTCTTGTAACTCTGTTGATTACGACTCCCATATTGATAATGAATGAGTGCATTATACTAATCATATAAATAGCATAATAGGTATGAGGATGTAAAATCCATGATTCCAGGAAAGGAATCCAAAAGTGTGCATCCAGTCATGACCCAGTTAGCATATGGGCATATAATACTACAAATAAAGACAGATGCACTAGAACTTCCGATCGCTGAATTGTAGTAACATGCAAATACACTAGGCCATATGAACCTAGTTGTATCGAGGTTTCCCATGTGCATAATAAAATATTTACAGGTATGCATATTACAAGAAATTCATACCAGAGGAGAGAAAGTGCAATAGGAGATCACTAGAATAATGGATGAAAGGGTCCAATGGCAACAACAATATGATGTCGTCCTGCAATAAACGAAGGAGGTTGAAGTTCGAGTCGAGGAGGTATTGAAGGATTAAAATAAAGTTGAGGAAAGGGTTATAAAATCCCTTAAAGAGAAGGACAAAGCTGAAGCCATAGAAAAAAAAACCCAAGCAATAGTCCAACAATGATACAAGGCAATTCCAGAAGTCCCCATAGCAGTTGAAGCTACTATAGAAGAACATGTATTAAATATTGGTGAAGTCATTAAGGGTTTCAAAGAGAAGATTCAGGACCTACAGTTGAGGAACCTTCCAGGAATTCCACTGAAAGTGTGCAAAGGCAGAGAAAGAATGGCGACGACAACAATTTCCAACATTAATAGGATAGAGGTAGAATGCACAAAAGTCTATGAGTAGAGCACGTAGGTGTGGACATAATTAATAGAAGACCCTGAGATGAATGCCATAGAGGCCAAGTTAAGAGAAGCACAAGAAAAATCACACCAAGAAACATAAAGTGTTTCTACACTTCCACTAGTGGAGAATATGATATCCATTTTATCTTAGAGGCAGGAATATGTATAAGTTTATAAGATGAGGGATCAACAAAATATCCTTCAACAACGACTGGGACCACTGCAGGAAGAAGCAGTGAGGATAATAGGTGAGTTGGCAACTATGCAGGGAAAGGTCAAACAAGAAGCATACAAAGCAGAGGAAAAACTCATAGGTTTGACTACGTAGGGGGTCGAGGAGATCACACAAAAATAGGCAGTGATCATCAAAGAAGTGGAGGTAGCAAAGGAATCCTTCCCAAAATTTGTTGCAGCATGAAAGAACAGGAAATAGGCCTGAGTGGATCGGGATGAGCCACAGGTGAGTGTTGGGGCCTTGTTGGATAGGAAGTTTTGGAATACAGTTTTGAGATAAATTCTAAGTATATAAGAAGTGTGCAGAAGAGGTTCACATAAGAGAATAACAATAAGGATGAGGAAATGTGCAGCTGAGATGTATCGAGAAGGACAACGCACATTAAGAACAATAAAACATAGAATAAATAAAAGAGAATAATAAATAAGAATAAAGCAGGAGAAGAAAGCGAGAAAAAAGGAAGGATGACAACTCAACATTCTAAATATGGAAGGATTCACAAAAGAAACATGTAGATGGGAAAGAAGAAGAAAGAAATCGAACAACCAGTTAACTGAATTAGCCATGCAATGTAATGGGTTTTTGGGATGAACCACGTAGGGTTTTAAGCCCTATATTTGATGTATAAATATGTAATGGTTGGGAGAATAGCGGTTGAATATTGAGGGTTCTATCGTATTATGTTATGTTGAGGTCTGTTCAGTTTCTGTTATTAGTCTATAAATGAGAGGAATCTGTATCTGAATGTAAGGGATGATGTAGAGAGAGAGAGGCTTGCACTACATAGTGGCTAGGATAGGAGAAGTGAAAGATGTCCATAATACATCTATGTAAGCGCAGTGCGCAATCCTAAAGCATTGAACAAAAGCATAATAAAGAATCCAATCGTTGTGGATGTAGACCAGAGTTGGGTGAACCACGTTAAATCATGTGTCATGTGTATTTTATGTTGTTTCTTATGAATTATTTATGGTTTCATAGTAGATTGTATTTATCTTATGTTTAATAATGGCGCACAAGTCACAACTCGTAAAGCAATGATTTTATGTAGTAAAATATATTATACTGATAATATGAATTTGATTGGCTAAGTAAGTTAAGAGTTATGTGCATATAATTAATAAGGAAGAATGAACTGGATATTTGTCTCCCATTCCCTTACTAATGTAGAAGCCTGGTTCTCGTAGTCTATATAGATACCTTGGGTGAGACTTCATCTGTGTAAGCAGGTGATGCCGAAAGGGTCGATGCCTGGTGGGTTTTGTCGATCACAAATAAATCGAACCTAGGGTCTTATAAACTGTGCACAGTGCCAACAACACCCTTATCTAGATTCACTTTTTATTTTCTTTTTGGATGATATACTGGTTTATAGTGCTACCTAGGAAGAGCACATATCACATCTTATGTAAGTGTTAGAGACCCTGAAGAAGCATCGATTGTTGGCCAATCTCAAGAAATGTGAGTTTTCATAGAAGTCTTTGGTGTATTTGGGGTATGTGATCGGTGGAGGGGAGATCACTATAGATCCCACAAAGATGGAGGCCATGATAAAATGGAAATTTCATACATATGTCACTAAATTTAGGAGTTTTTTGGGGGAAACAAAATATTTGTGGTAGTTCATAGCTTCATTTTCAATTGTAGCTGCACCAGTCCACACCATAACAACCAGTGGGAAGAGTTTCCAGTGTGGGAAGAATAAATAGAAGGCCTTTGATGATATGAAAATAAATATCAGTCAAGGACCAATGCTCATACTACCAAACTTTTTTAATCCCTTTGAAGTGGAGAAAGATGCAAGTGGGTATTCCATGGGAGGAATACTAATTCCGGGAGGAAGGCCCGTCTGCTATCATTTCGAAGTATTTCTTGGGGAAATTATCAACTACCCTACCTATGACAAGGAATATATGCCTTAGTACAAGCTATAAAAAAGTGGAAGCACTATATTATGAGAAATTATACCATCATCCACACAAATCACCAACCATTATAGTATTTGCAGGCCTCTAGTAAGCTACAACAAATCAAGATTTACAAGTGGATGGGGTTTTTACAACAATTTCATTTGGTCATAAAGTATATGAAGGGTAGCACAAATAAGTTGGTAGACATTCTTTCACTACCACCCATGTCCAAGGTTACAACTTTGGGAACTTTGATGCACATCCATGATGCATATAAAGAAGCATACACAGAAGATGAGGAATTGAAGGAGGTGTTTCAACAACTACATGGCCAAATTAATATAGAAGAAGGTGATGAAAAGGACAACTATCATTTCCAAAAAAATTTACTCTACAATATCGAAAAGCTCTATGTTCCTAAAGGTGAACGATTCTAGCTTATTAGAGAGGCTCACACCTCCAATGTTGCAGGACATTTTGGTGTTGGGAAGACAATTTCCAACTTACGGTGGTATATTAGAGGATGTATACTTTGTTTTACCCATAATCCTAGTAATAGGAAGCAAGGTCTATACCATCCCTTACTTGTACCCACTCGACCTTGGGAAATTATTTCCATGGATTTTGTGGGAGGCTTACCAATAACTAAGAAGGGACATGAATATCTATTTGTGTTAGTTGAAAGGATCATAAAAATGTGCATTCTCATGCCTTGTAAAAATGCCATCAACTAACAATAAGCATCCAAGTTTGTTTGAAAAATTTTGGGTGCACTTTGGGATACCATGGAGCATCATCTCAGATAGAGATACCATATGATTTTAGTGCAATTTAGACTACATTGTGGCAGAAGAGGGGCACTAAGTTGAATAGGTCTACAAAATTCCAACCACAGACAAATGGGTAGACAAAAGTAGTCAACGAGACTTTGGTGCATCTTTTGAGAGGTTATAATTAGAAGCATATGAAGACATGGGATGAAAATATGATCTATATGCAATACTCTTATAACAAAGAAGTCCACACTTCTACTGGTAAGTCACATTTTGAAACTTTCTTTGGGTATTTTCCACCTTCAACCTTAGATGTTGTATATGGACAACAAGGAGGAGTGAGGGAGGACCTCATAGGAGATGCATTAAAATCCAAAACAATTTGTTGAGAAGACCAGGTAGATCTATTTGCAAGTACAAGAGACATTGAAGAAGTCACAGGAAAATTACAAGGATAGAAATGACCAAAAAAAAACAAATAGAACATTTAGAGTGGGAAACATAGTATGGTTATAGATGAATAAGGAAATTCTACAGGGTCCTAGTAATAAGCTCAAGGATCTGCAATATGGTCCTTTTGAGGTATTGGAAAAGGTGGGAGATAATTCCTATAAACATAGTCTACCCCCATACATGAACATTTACTGAGTAGTGAATGTTTAGAATCTCAAACTTTATGATCCTTCCATGCTGGATCAGGAGGAGGAGGAGGTCCTACCTCCCATAGAGGAATTAGCACCAGATTCTCAGGTAGAGTTAGAAGAGGATATGGTTTTGCAGAAGCAGTCCAGAACTACAAGACAAGGGAAACATGACCTTTGGTAGATTGGGTTGAAAGGACAACTTCCAGGAAAAGAAAAATGGTACTCTAGGGAGAAGGTAGAGGAAACATTTCCTCACCTCATTCAGTAAATATTTTTGGGACCAAAATCCTCCCTAAATGGGAGGGTATGATCCAGATTGGATCATTATATTATTTGTCATCTATCTCGATGCTTTCAGATTGGAACAATTGGAGTAATCATATTGCAAGATAATTTTAGTGTTAGGTACCAGTATGGAAAATTGGGGTTTGAAACCTTTCAGATCCATTTTTAGGCATTAAACAACATTCTACACTTTGATACCTTTCCAACGGTGCATATTGTTTGTCAATTGGAGCTCCTATGCAACATTTATGCCTCCCACAAGTTTACCTATCATGTTGACCACCATGGTACAATAGGATTCCACATCAGCCCCCCATTACTCATGCATATGGGGATAGCCACATGAGGAATTTCAAGAATATTCTAGAAGGTTCAAAACCATATCACAATTGAGCGTTGACATAGTCATTAGGAGGAGAAGGGGTTCCATTATATGTGATTGTATTTTGTTTCATAGAAGATCAGAACAACTAGGAGTGGGAAATTAGAGAGCATGACATAGGGGGTTAATGTTTTGTAGCATCCTAATAGGCCATGGTTCTCAAGTAACTCCATAGAGAGTACCTTCTCCTATGTACTTGCATTGTTTCCATACCAGAGAAAAGAGAGTAGAGCAACCTCACCTTCTAGTTGGGTTTTCTCCTGTAAGGGTTTACGAACAAAAATATTTTTGTTATCTTGTGGATGGTGTGTGATTGTATTTTACTATTCTTTATTTTCTACATTTTATATATTTCATGCATAAGCAGAAAATCAATAACTAAATATTCTGGAATTTAAGGGAATTTAGCCTTCAAAGTGTAGATTTAAGTTTTATTTATCATATTTGTTGTGATGAATTGTTCTAGTGGAATATCCGCGACATTTTACAGATCACTAATGAAATATGAAATAATCCCCTAGACATATTGTTGGCCCTTGACCAAGTTTTGGGAGATACTTGGTCATATTTGACCATTTTTAGGACTTCGATGCCCTATCGAAGGGAGCGTGCAAGACGAAGCAAAGATCACGGGATCTCGGCCCACTTTGGGTCCTTTTTGGGTTTTGGGATAATGTAACGGGAAATGGATGTCGGCCTGTGGGTTCACCCACGCTTAGGCCCACTTTTGTAATATATAAATAAGTAGCTAGGTGATGTAAGAGCATGGATATAAGATAAGTGCTAAGAGTTGACCTATGTGATAAAATTGCAGAGCTGAGTGCAAGTATTGTAAGTGCTAAGTGCACAGATTGTAAAGAGGCTTTGTGCTAGATCTACTCGGAGAAGGAGGAACTGGCGAGGTGCACGTAGATCTCCTATCCTATGCGGAGTAGGATTTTGATAATCTCTGTGTTGTAACCTGATTGACTGAAGCTAATAAAGAAGAAGAGTTGGTGGACGTAGCCCCAGGGTGGGGGTGAACCACGTAAATACTGTGTGTTATGCTTTGTGCTTATTCTTAGATGTTTCATATTGCTAAGTGCTTAGATTAGGTTGGATAGATCTATCCTTTCTTTGTGCTTCTGAGATGTGAATGAATGTTATATTTGATATATATGAATATGCTTAGTGTTGATCTACTGGATTTGATCTGTTTTACTCTTGCTAAGTGTTGAATCTTAGATATAAGTGAATACTGCGATGCTCTGTACTTTCTGTGAAGTATAATAAGGAATGTATATTGATGAATGACCTTTGTTGAGTGCTTTCTAAGTGTTGTAATCATAGATTTGTGTCCAATCTAAGGTTGCAGACACCTGAGTCTTGCAACCACCCCTGCCTCTACCTCAGGTGAGACTTCATCTACTTCGCAGCTGTTACCGAAAGGGACGGTAGTTAGGGTTTTATTGGTGAGATGTTGTAGCGTGGAACCCTGGGTCTTCCCTTGTGCCAACGCATACACTTTGATAATATGGGAGGGTTTTATAACTCAAAATAAATATGAGGATGACCTCTCCAAATGCCAAAATATTGTGTGCATGAAACAATCCAAATAAGGTCGTATTGAATCATTGGACGTTAACATTATGTTGTTGGGAATTAAGGTCGTAATGAATTCCATGAATGATATGAAATATTCTATGAAAATAAAAGGTTCATCCATTGGAGTTTCTAAAAATTTAACAAAATTTATTTTATAATTTACGCAAGAGATGGCTCACATGGACCTTGACTAGTGACTAGTGAAATGGACCAACGTTGATTTTTTTGTAAATTGTTCTTTCATCTCATGAATCTAACCTAATCAACTTAGAAATATAATTTGATTATATGGGATGGTTTCATAACTCAAAAATAATATAGGGATGGCCTCCCCAAATTCCAAAATATTCGGTGCTCAAAACAACCCAGATAAGTTCCTATTGAATCCAATTGCATGCTAACAAGATCATATTATGCGTTATGGCCTTAATGGATGCCATGAATGATACAAAATATTGTACTAAGTACTAAAAGGTTTATCCACTATATTTTACAAAAATTGAACATAGTTTCTTTTATATTCTATATAATACTTGGCTCACATGGACCCCAAATGGTGACCAGTGAAAGGGGCTAATATTATTTTTTTTACAAAATGTTCTTGCATGTCATGAAATATGACTTGATCGGGATGGAAATATACATTTTTAATATGGGATGATTTCAAAACTCAAAAATAACTTAGGGATGGACTCCCCAAAGAAAAAAATAGTGGATGCCTAAAACAAGAAAAATAGAGCTCGATTAGATCCAATTAGGTGCCGAAAAGATCATGTTGGGAACTTTGGCCTTAATAATTTCCTAAGGGTGATAATAGGATATCTAGAAATATTTTCCCTCGAGGTATATAATGAAGTAATTTTAAATCTCTGGAGGTGATTCTCTTAGTTTTAAGAATATTTTATTCTCTACTGAAGAATGTCGATTTTCTAATCACAACACCTAGGTATATTGTTATCTAGTGATTCCTTGTTGTAAATCAAATTAGCAGCTCACAAAATAAAATACACTTTCTAGAATAATCAACTCAAATAAATAGCGTAATAAATACTCGAAATCAAAATCTCATACACAATGTTGGTTTTCCAGCAGATTCAACCCTTGGTATGCACTAATACCATATTTATATTTCACCACTCTACTCAATACCCGACAATTAGCTCAAAATAAAATTAGTTGATCTACTAAAAGAACAGTTGAGTAATCAACTACACATGCAGTAGAAACATAAACATGGAAACCAAATCAAGAATACATAAACACCAATATTTTTGGGTATAAACCCCTAGAAAAAGGTTCAGAGGGAAAACCAATCCAATGATGCTCTTACTAAGGTCAAATACAGGCTCCCGTAATAGGGAAAATTTCCCACTAAGAGAATTATACAATGAAGACAAACCTGACAACTCTTGTGTTGCTGTATGAACCTATACCAACATGTTTTCCAAGGAATGCATGATTCATACCACTGTGACCCATGTATATATGTGACTTTCTACACTATGAATCACATATGTGTATGGAAAACCCATACGCAAATCTCCATACGATCCTATACTTCCCTATGGATTCTTTCAATTGAAACCCACGTGTGACCGCCTCTGCTCTCTCTCCACCTTGACCTATATGAACTTTAGATGGAAGTCCTTCTCCACCTATCCAAGATCTTGAATCATGGTCCTTTATGATCCAATCCTCTGATCAACACTTGGATAAAATCTCTTCACCCAATCTATGATATCTCCTCACTTTAGTGTAACAAAAAAATCCTTCTTTTCTCCTACACTCCTCACACAAGAAAAAGTTCATCCTTTCTATCCTCGACCTTGGTCTCTCACCAAAGTCTCTTGTCCTAGAACTCTTTTCAAAAGTCTCTAAATTTGATCTCCTATCAAAAGTGTTACAAGTGTATCTAACACAAGTCATGACTATGTCGAATCCCTCAACACAAGTGTCTTCCTCCTTCACCCTAGCCTTTCTTTTATAATCATGAGTTTTAATATATTTCTAATATTAAAATTCATATATGGTTGAGATTAATTCTCACACTCACTTAATATTTAGATTAAATAATGCAAGCTAAGCATGTTCCTTAAATAACTCAATTACAAATAAAAACACATTTAATTTAATTAATTATTTTAACTAAAGTAAACCCACACTAGTATTTTGACGACTTCCACATGCTAGACACAAGAAAATGTGGAATTACCTATCCGATTCTATCAAAAACATCAACACTCCTTCTTAGCGAGGAAGTTTCTTCTCCCACCCAGAGTTGTCTCGATATTTGCTATCAAATCTTCTAACATGTCTCCTCTCAAACATACATGATTGGTTGCTCCCTCTGACATAAAAGTTATCATTTCCATAATGGTTTGACTTGTCTCTAAATACTCACTACCTATGAACATGATCCTAGAAGTCTCCTACTCATGAGCATCATGTATGGCCATATCATACCATGAATCCTTCTTGACAAACTTGGAAGGTTGCTCCTTCCCACCTGAACCTGAAGGGTGACTCCCTCTGAGATGCTCAACCTTCGAATCTACCTTGTCCCTGTTCTCTACCACTCTAATACTTTCCACTACTCACATAGTCTATCCATTTATCATATACAAGGTTCTTTCTCTAATTCCAAAGACAACTGGCTTGTCTGAGCTAAATCCTCTGGGCATGATGAGCACCTGTCCATCTCAAAATAATACCTCGTATTCATTCTTCTTAGTCATTGATATTGATATCACACTCCTCTTGCATTTCATCACCCATAACACATCCTGTACTCTCAAAAAACCTCCTGACTCCATCTAGAATGACACTGTTCCAGGTCGCTTCACTGCATACTTGGTCGCCATACCAAGTTCCACATGCACCTCTGAGTCAGAATCTATGAAGTTATCAAACACCTCTGTTGCTCTTGTCATATGACACATGGATCCACTATATATCAACCATGCACCATCTGATATAGTTCCCAAGGAAGTCTGGGAAAGAAGTAAGAACTATGTTTGTTCAAACTTCTTGTAAAAATCATCTATTTCATTCTTTTACAACACAGTTACATGTGTTTTTATTTCATTCCTCCCCTTCTTCCTATGTAGACATTGCCTTGCATAATTCCAAACTTGTGACATGCAAAGCACTTGAATTTTCTGATGTTGTTATTCTTCTTTCCATATTGAGTGATAGACTCTCCAATAATAATATTCCTGAACTTTCCCTTCCTTTCCTAGTTGTAAAGAACAAAGTTATCATCATGGATAATCTTCAAACCATCTCTGGAATCTAACCAAGTCTCCTCATGAATACAACTAGTCCATTGTCTATCAAAATCTGGCATTGCCACTCATCTACAGATCCCCTGCAAAAAAGATTCCCAAGATTTGGGAAGACCTCTCAATCTTGTACTCATCAACTTAGCATCCTATACTGTCTCGCCAATGGCTACAAGTTGATCTTGGATTTGTGTAACCTTCATAAGATAGTTCACAACTATGTCCTCACTGGACATCTTGACAAATTGAAGTTGGTGCTTCAAATGTAGCAACCCGCCTATATTCTTTTTTTGGTATAGACTCACCAAATCACCATACATTTCCTTGGAAATTTTATTCTCAGCAATGTACAGAATCAAGTGATCCTTTACGAATTCTAGCAACACCCACTTAGCCTTCACTTCCTTCTTCTTGTGAGCTACCAATTCTTGTAGATTAGTAGGACTTGAAACCACAACCTTAACATACTCTTTGAGTTCATTATCCTCCAATAGAAGAAGAAACCTTGTATTCCAATCTTGGAAGTTTTTTTCCCCTTCCAACATGTCCTCAATCTTTAGTGTGTTCACCATGTCCAAGATCTTATCTAATAAACCTCTGTTGAAGATGTCATTTCCCTAAAATATTTCCTTCAATTTCCCCTGATGTTTATCAACCTCATAATATATATCCTCTTGGTTTCCTCCCTTTAGAGACTAGTCTCCCTCTTTCCGTCAAATCCTTGGCTTTGATACCATGTTGATTTTCCAGTGGATTCAACCCTTGGTATGCACTAATACCATGTTGATATTTTACCACTCTACTCAACACCTAACAATTAGCTCAAAATAAAATCACTTTATGTACTAAAAGAACAGTTTAGTAATCAACTACACATGCAGCGGAAACATAAAAAAGGAAACCAAATCAAGCATACATAAACAACACTATTTTCAGGTCTAAACCCTTGGAAAAAACCCTGAAGGGAAACCAATCTAGTGATGATTTTATTAAGGTCAAATCAGGGCTCCCATAATAAGGAAAATGGCCCACTAAGAGAATTACACACTGCAGGCAACTTGGAAACTCTTGTGATTTTGTATGACCCTGTACCAACATGTTTCCCAAGCCATACATGATTCATCCCATTGTGAACTTCTTATATACATTATTTTCTACACTATGAATCATGTATGTGTAAAAAAAACCCATATGAAAAGCTATGTATGATCCTATAAGTTTCCATGTGGCTTCTATTGACTGAAACCCACATATGGATACCTCTTCTCTCTCTCATCCTTGACCTATATGACCTCTATATGGAAGTCCTTATCTACCTATATAAGATCCTGAATCATGGTCCTTTGTTATCCAACCCTATGATAAAAATGTGGATGAAATATCTCCACCCAACCTGTGATATCTCATCATTCTAGTGTAATTAAAGGTCCTTCTTTGCTCCTACACTCCTCACACTCACAAACATCCATCCTTTATATCTTATACCTTGGTCTCTCACCAAGTCTCTCAACCTCAACCTCTCATCAAAAATCTATGACTTTGATCTCCTATAAAAAGTGGCCCACAAGTGTCTCTCACACAAGTATCGATTGTGTCAACTCTCTCAACACAAGTGTCTTCCTCCTTCACCCTAGCCTTGATTTTATAATCATGAGTTATAATCTATTTCTAATCTTCAAAGTCATCTATGGTTGAGATTACTTCTCACACTCACTTAATATTTAGATTACATACTACATGCTAAGCATGTTCCTTAAATAACTCAATTACTATTAAAAACACATTTTCTTTAATTAATTCCTTTTAACTAAAGTAAACTCACACTAGATTTTGACGACTTCCACATGCTAGACACAAGAAAATGTAAAAGTACATGTTCGATGCCACCAAAAAATCAACACACAATAATAAAATTTATTATTTCCATCAACTAATATTGTCATTCAAATAACTTCAAAGCTTACAAGGTCTCCCTTATTGGGAAAATGGCCCATAGAGAAATACAAAAAACTTTATACAACACCTGCAAACCCTAGAAACTCCTGGTCTGTTGTACGACCCCAAAATTTCATATTTTTCTAGATGTATGTTCCTTTTCTTAAAAAAACCCACATATATGTGCATGTGTCCACTGAAACATGTGTACATGTGCAAAAATACTATACGAAAACTTCCATATGGAACAACCCTACCATTGAAACCCACTTGTGGTTGCCTCTGTTCTCTCTTCTCCCTGACTTGTATTGATCTCTAGATGAAATTCTTTCTCCACCTATATGAGATATCCTTGAGAAAAAATCCTTCTCTACTCTCTATGTCAAACAACCAACCTTCCTTCTTTACCCTAGCCTTTCTTTTATAATCTTGAGTTATGAACTAACCCTAATCTCCAAAGTGGTTGATGGTTGAAATTACATCTCACCTCACTTGAGATCATTGGATAAGACTCAACTAATTAATAAAAGAACTTTACTTTAATAATTAATTAAATTAAATTAAAGTATGAAGGTAGAAGGATTTGGATGACTTCCACAGATCTAGACACGTATACCTAAGTGGAAGTACCTATCTGTTGGGGCTCAGAAATGTCCCATTCTCATCCACCTTTCCCGTCATCCTTCTTATAATTTCATCGCCCCATTAACCTTTCATGATATCATTTCCATAAATATACTTGGGTTTCACCTTATTGTTATCCACTTTATTCATTTTAGTATTTAAAAGGAATTTGTGATTACATGTTAGAAAATCAACATGTTTTCATATATACCTCAAATATGTGTGAGCTTTGTAATGTGTAGGAATATGTGAAGGATTAATTCAAAGGACTTCTCGAATACTTCCTCCACCATTTCAATATTTGAGAAGATAATTCAAGACCATTCCAAAGGAGAAGATCATGGAGATTTGGTTGGAATATCTTATCTAAGATATATGAGAGATATGTGTGAGGATTTAAAGGGATTATATTTTGTAATAATGGAAAATAGGTTGAGAGAATAGTGGATCTATAATAATGAGATGGTTATCTTATCTTCAAGACTCTCATGTATAAAAGAGAGTGCTCTCTCTTCATGAGAATTCAATTAGGATGTAATGAGAATTAGAGTAGTCATTAGGATTCAAAGAGAAAAGGATTCTTAGCTTTGATCCATATTCTTTCATTGTTATGCTTTCATGATTTTCATTTGATTAATATTATGTAATTCAAGATAGCTTTATTGTGTGAGATCACATATGTTATTTGTCGTTAACTCTTCACATGTTGTATTGCTTTTCCTTTATGCAATTTCCTGCTTTCCTAGATTAATGTTTCCTGCTTTCCTAGATTAGTTTAATTTCAACAATTTAGATTATATTACTTCTACTTCAGTCCTGCATATATAGTGTGTGTGCTTCGTAAGCCTATGAACCTTGGATTGACAAATTAAATGGTTGGGAAAATACTACAACGGAATTAAATGACAATATTTCCGCCTAACATTTTGGCGTCGTTGCCGGGGAAGCACGATGGATTGAGGCATTAGTTTCTTTTTCATTCCAATTTATGCAAGTGTGATTAGACATGATCCTAACTCCGAGGTGACATACGGGTAAGGACATGTAGGGTAGTGTAAATTTCAATTTTTTCAAGTGTGATGTACATGTGTTGGTTTTAGGGGTCTTAACAGCTACTTGAATGGAGGCTCCTCATGTTCTCCCTGACCAACTATCAAGAACGTTTTAATTTCCGCAACTGTGAAGAGTAATTTTTTGTTTTTTTTTTAAGTTTTTCATTTTGATTTGGGTGTTGTAAAAATCCTTCTTTTTAACATGATTTAACAATGATTATTACCTTAGAACTACTCACTCAAATCCTGGTAGATGTTGGGATCTCCTCTTCCTTGGAAGAGGAGATCTTGACAAGGATCAAAGATTCAAATACTCCTCCAAAAACAATTGAAGATTCAACATCTGAAGAATCCTGCATATCCGATGATGAACAATCATTCGAACAAGAAATCGAGGAAGATGAAGAGGAGTTACAACATGATTTAAGTGAGGAAAATCACACCTACGAAAGACTTATTGAACAATGGTTCCAGGTAACTATTCAATTAGATCAGTATTTTTGTTTTTACTTAGTTAGTTTGTCGTTACAACGACTAGATTCATTCACTCTCGTATATTTTCACTTTTCATTCAAGAAATTGCCACTGAACATATTGTTGTTACTGCTACATGAGTGGCTACACTAGAAGTTTAATTACACGTAACTAATGTTTAATTCTAATTAGCATAAAGTAGGTAGATTTTTCAGTTTTGTTTTTTTTAGAATAAGTATGCTCTCCTCCGCGCTTCGAGCGATTGCGAGGATCAGAAAATAGGGATGATTTGGATTTCAAGAATGAATGTTTTAACAGGCTTAACAGTAAATCACAATAAAACCAATTTTACATGTTACAGCATGCTGGAACAGTGAAATTTTCATTGTTACAGCATGCTGAAACAATGAAATGTTTACATGCAATTTTCGTTGTTACAGCATGCTGAAACAGTGAATTTTTTACATGCTATTACAACATGCTGAAATAGTGAAATTGTTTTACATGCTGAAACAGTGAAATTTTTGTATGCTGAAACAATGAATTTTTTTTAAATGCTGAGACAGTCGTTGTTACAGCAAAATTTTGCATGCTGAAACAGTGAAATTTTGACATGCTATTACAGCATGCTGAAACAATGAATTTTTTTTTAAATACTGAGACAGTCGTTGTTATAGGATCTGCAAACAATAAAACAATAGTGGCGTTAGGATAAAATAAAATAAAACAAAAAATATATATGGTCTGCAAATTCATGAGTTTTTTTTTCCACTGAACTATCGTGACACGTTGAAACAATGGTTGAAACTATGTATCTTATCGTTTTTAACTCCTGGTCTACGTTCATCCTTGGGTTTGAGTAGTAGAAATATCATATCTCACCCTCATTGTTAGATGTATCTTTTGACATTGAATACAATCGGCAACATTAAATCCTTACATGCTGTAACCTGCAAAAGTTAAAAATGTGGAAGAATCAACTAAAATTTCGAATCCCAATCGTAGTCTTTGCAAATTCTGGTTATTGCGAATCCCTACCATTTTTCTTGTATTTCCTAAGTCTAATGGGAATAAAATCTTTCAAAACAAAATAAAAAATTCAACGATTATATGGAAAGATTAGTCATTAAAAACTACAGAAAGATAGCCTCTATTTGCAGAATTAAAAGGAAGATTTTATGCAAAACTATTCACATGATAAGGGCGATCTCAAATCAAATCATAACCATATCAAATCAGAATTTTTTTTTATGGTATCGACTTATTCAGAGATTTGTTGATTGTTGCAAGATTGTTATGGACTCTTAGGAGATCAACATCATGGTTTTGACCTTGTCTCCTGGATTTTTTTCGCATGTGATTTATGGAATGTAATCCCAAGTCTTCTACCATTTACACTATCCTTCCATCCCACTTCTTCGATCTTGATTTGAACACCACCCTTTACTCTTTCCTCATAATCAAATCGTTGATACAGACTGTCATGAATATTTGACTCTTTCCAGTGCTCTCAGTACTCAAAGCGACTATCTCTCTTTTGTTGTCATCATACCTGATCTATTATCATTTATCCCAGAGACTATGTTGCAAATCCATCCACGTTTTCTAGATCACTTGACCCTATTACAATCATTGAAGATTCTCTTTAGGTATTCATATTGTTTTTCATACTCACGGTAGTCTGTGGAGATGTGCACTGACTTGGAGAATTTATTATCAAATCAATTTATTGTTTATAGATATCATTTCTGCCAAATAACAGTAAACTTAGATCTAATAAAACAATCAAATATTTCAATTAATAATAGAACCAGATCATGCCTATCCACTGCATGCTACAAAAACGCAAAAACGTTATAACGAATAAGCTGGAAATAAGCCATAATGCGTGGCTAAGATGAATCAATTGACTAATTCGCTCGTGAAATCCATTGACAAACGTTTGGATGATTGATAATCTAGACATGGACACAACAATAGTTTATTCTAGTTATGATCTCTATCGTGATCTTGAGACCCAGCTCATATATGCAATGAGAAACTCTCAATCTAAAATTTTCCATCAATTAACGTCCATTTGCAGAAAGTCAACTTCGGGTGCAATTTTCGAGCAAACAGTGATGAATTTCAAAAATCTGGAACACGGGTTTTGTGCAGAAGGGTCTCATGTAGCTAACACGTGAGCGATTTTTGAAAATTCTTCTTGGTTTGAGAGCATTTTTTATTTTTCGGGACATGAAAAAGATCAATTTCAGGATGGACGGTTTTTAACAATAGTCAAACTCATGCTCAGTTGGAAGAAATGACAGATTTCTTTATGGACAGGAGTCTGATTTATAGATTTGGTGCAATTAATTACGGTTGGAGGCTTGAACCGTGACAGAATCGAACAACCAAGGAGGGCCGAAACAATAAAATTTTCATGATCTATTTATGTTCTTGGAATTTCTGAATAACGTGTTTTTGCAAGCATTGTATTTCAATGTCGACTATTGTGTTTTCTTACTAGTTGTCACAGAGAATTGTATGCCCTAATTATTCATGATTATGCAGAAAACTTATTATTTTCTCATGGTGAATGCATTTCTTTTACTACCTTTGCGTAAGCATGGATGTCAAACCTAATAATAAACTCCATTAAAATAATAATAATAATAATAAAATTATATATATATATATATATATATATATATTATTTTATTATTATTATTATTATTTTAATGGATTTTATTATTAGGTTTGACATCATAAGTGTTTTTGTTTCATTTTGGTATAAAACAAGAGCAATGACAACAAACAAACATAAAATTGGAAAAATATATAAAAATTGCAAATGGAAGTTTTAAAACATTCTTGAAAACAATAATAAATACATGTTTTCATGTTTAACATTCATTTGTTTTTCTTAAGTCACTTTGGCGACAATCAATTACGAAGCGAATAAGTGTGAACAACAGGTATAATTGCATTTATTTTCTATCTCAATTAGCTCGCATTTGTACTTATCTCTTGCATTTTATGTTTTGTGATGCTCTCATGAAGTTTTGATTGCATGATTAGTACTAAAGACTGATTGCAGGAACATGACGCTCATTTTCCATGCCACAGGGATCTTCAAGAATCACAACATTTTTCAGAAAAACATGTTTGCTAGACAACTTGAAGGAGCTGCTACTCATCAGAAACATTTTGCTGATACACATAAACTTTTTATGCATCCTGATGTTTGTTGTTACACAACGACCATGCTATGACACTATCCCCTTTCTCCTTCAAAGATGATTAGTCATCATGTGTTGAATCCATCTTCCATTTTCTTATCTTTCACGAATTCGCACATGCCTATCTTTCTGAGTTGCATACATCTCTTTAGCTTTTTCAATTTAGTTTTCCTTGTCAATAAAACTATCCAGCTCCCTTTCCATGATTACATTGCCTTGTTTTCCTTACCCTGTTGATCCACACTGCTTGACCGTGAGATCTTTTCATTTATATTCCTACCACTCTTTTTATCCGAACTCATGTTGACTAATGTGGGATTCATTAAGGCCCACCTTTCAACAAGTCTTGCCCCATCGACCTCAACACCTTATCTAGGATATAGACTAGAGTCCATTTTAAGTACCTAGAGGCTTGCATGCCTTAATGGAAAGTTCTCTCGCTGACAATCATGGGAATACATCAATGTCCCTTGATCGTCAGATCTTGCAAGTGGATCAACATCAGCACATCTATTCTCACTTCGCCAAATGTACTTGGGTACCTTGGCACTCATTGACATCAATGGTGAGTTGCCTCGCATTGGTTAACGACATTCATCATTGGTCAGTAATCCAATGAATTATTTTCATGCTCGACATCGACACATTCATTCGCATGATTAGAATTTTACCATCAGGTTTTGCAGCGGGTGAAGACTATACACTTTTCATGACTCTATCAGCAGTTACAGCAGCATGACTACCGCTCTCCGAGATAACTACAGTTCTACTTTCATACTTTCTCTTTTCCATGGTTCATTCAGCAGCAGTTCAGATCCCTCCACTTCACATTCTATGATCCAGCAAACAACAATCACAGCTACAGCAGCAATCACTTTCCATATGATCTTGCAACAGTGACATCTTCCATGATCTAGCAGCCACATCAGCCATATTCCTATTGCATAGTTCATCAACATTTTGGGTAAGTGGAGGTATGTTATTTTCTACACTTTAATCATCTAATTCCTCAAACTGCTAGCAATGAATAATTTGGAAAACTCCCTCATTCAGTTCCCTTTCCTCTTTCACTTTTACGACTTATTCCACGTTGCATGAGGACATGAAACAAGTTCAGTTGGGGGGTAGGGGACATTATTCACTATCATCACTCCATTTTTCCATGACCATCATTCCATTTTTTTTTTTTCGTCTCATTTACCAGTTATGAACATTTCTTTTCCAACAATACTCTGTTCCACTTTACTTCATAAGCACTGATATACATATTGGCATGATTCACACATATACCCAAAAAAAATTTCAAAAAAAGGGGGGGGCTTTCTTATACTAAGTGATGTTTTCCTTATGCACATTAATAGCATACATTTTCCAGTAAAAATATGGGCAAATTATTATCATAACATCAAGAGAACAAGTAACGAAATGAATATTGTTAACACAAGAACCAACATTCAGATGCCAAAATTTCTTAACAAGATCCATGCATGGTTGCATGAAGACATGCAACAAGTTAAGTTGGGGGGTATGTTGGGGCCTAGAAATGTCCTATTCTCATCCACCTTTCCCTTCATCCTTCTTCACATTTTATCGTCCCATTAACCTTTCATGATATCATTTCCATAAATATACTTGGGTTTCACCTTATTGTTATCCACTTTATTCATTTTAGTATTTAAAAGGAATTTGTGATTAAATGTTAGAAAATCAACATGTTTTCATATATATCTCAAATATGTGTGAGCTTTGTAATGTGTAGGAATATGTGAAGGATTAATTCAAAGGACTTCTGGAATACTTCCTCCACCATTTCAATATTTGAGAAGATAATTCAAGACCATTCCAAAGGATAAGATCATGGGGATTTGGTTGGAATATCTTATTTAAGATATATGAGAGATATGTGTGAGGATTTAAAGGGATTATATTTTGTAATAATGGAAAATAGGTTGAGAGAATAGTGGATATGTAATAATGAGATGGTTATATTATCTTCAAGGCTCTCATGTATAAGAGAGAGTCCTCTCTCTTCATGAGAATTCAATTGGAATGTAATTAGAATTAGAGTAGTCATTAGGATTCAAAAGAGAAAGGGATTCTTAGCTTTGATTCATATTCTTTCATTGTTATGCTTTCATGATTGTCATTTGATTATTGTTATGTAATTCAAGATAGCTTTATTGTGTGAGCTCACATATGTTATTTGTCGTTAACTTTTCACATGTTGTATGGATTTTCCTTTATGCAATTTTCTGCTTTCCTAGATTAATGTTTCCTTCTTTCCTAGATTAGTTTCATTTCAGCAATTTAGATTAGATTACTTCTACTTCAGTCCTGCATATATAGTGCATGTGCTTCGTAAGCCTACGAACCTCAGATTGAAAAATTAAATGGTTGGGAAAATACTATAACGGAATTAAATGACAATATTTCCGCCTAAAACTATCCAATGATACAAACATCAAGGATCCCTCTTAGTGCGGAAAGTATTCTCCAACACTCCAAATTTGTCCGTGAAGAACACAAAACTTCCCTTTAACCAAGGGTTTGTTTAAAATGTTTGCAACCTTCTCATTTGTGGAATCATATTGAGCCTTGACTGCTCCCTTTTGAATCTTGTCTTAGATGAAATGATATATAATCTCAATATGCTTGGACCTATCATGGAATACTAGATTCTCGGAGAGTTCGATAAAACTTTGATTATCACAATATATCACCGTAGGCTCCAACTCCTGAACAAATAAAACAGTAAGGAATTTTCAAAGACAAATTGATTTACAACTAGCCATACTCATTGCCATACACTCTGCATTTTCTAAACTAAGTGTTATAAAATTCTTCTTCCTACTGAGCCATGTAATCAATGTTGATCTAATACTAAACCAACACCTTGAGGTGCTCGTCCTATCCACTGCACTCCCTACCCAATCTAAGTTTGAATATACCTACATCCTCACTCCATCACCTCCAAGATGCCTCGACCCATACTCATTGTACCTCTCAAGTACCTGATAACATTCTTTGGTGCTATCCAATGCACCTACCTTGGATACACCATGAACCGATTCAAGGTGTTCAGATCAAAAAATATATCTATCCTAGTGTTGACCAAATACATCAAGGATACTATTAGCTTCATGTATGCCTTTGGATCCACCAAATCTGAATCTGAAGTGACAACCTTCTTTAGGTTTTTAACCATAGGTGTATCTTGGGAAACGAATATTCATTTTTCTGTTTGAGTTACTTGTAAACCTAAGAAAAAGGATAGTTCTCCCATCATAGAAATTTCAAATTATTCTTGCATTTTGGTTGCAAAATCTATGCTTATTATAGTAAGATTACTTCCAAATATGATGTTATATACATATACCACCACAATAATCATGTTTTGATCCTCAATTTTGATGTATAAATTGTTGGAAATAGTCCCTCTCTTACATCCTTGTTTTGGGAAGGTACTAATCAAGCCTTGAGAACCATGCTTTGGGGGAATGTTTAAGACCATACAAGGCCTTTTTTAGCTTGCACACATAGTCATAATTTTCTGTTAACATGAATCCTTTTAGTTTCTCAACATAGAATTCTTCTTCTAGTGTCTCATTAAGGAATGCTACCTTGACATCCATCTGATAGATTTTGAAATTTCTGAAGCATGCAAACACCAGGAACATTCTGATGGCCTCAATTCTTTCTATTGGAGAAAAAGACTCTTCAAAATCAATGCCTTCCACTTGAGAATATCCTTTTCAAACTAATTTGAGTTTGTTCTTTATAATCTCCCCATTTTCATTTAGTGTGTTCTTGAAGATCCATTGGTTCCTACCACATTCTTGTCCTTGGGTCTTGGAACTAGTTCCCAAGTTTGGTTCTTCTCTATTTGGTCTAGTTCTTCATTCATTACATTTGTCCATTTTTTACTTTTTCTATCTTCTTTAAATGATTTAGGCTCTATCATAGACAACATTTTTTGTTCTGAGTCAAATGTGAGTTTCCTTATTGTTTCTACTCCTAGTTTTTTATTTCCAATGATTTGACTCTCAGGATGATTCTTTTGAACTCTTTTTGATGGATATTTTGGAAAGGGAATTTCTTCATTGTCTTAGTCATCAATATATGGTTCGTTTTCATGTGTTTCATTATCATCATCTTATTTTTGATATTCTACATCATCATCTTCTTGCTGATATTTTTTCATCAATTTTTATGTCTTAGGATATGCTCTTGTTTAGTTTTAGATCATCTATCTTTATATTGGAACTTCCCATTATCTTTAGTAGTATAAGATTATAACATATGTATGTTTTCTTATTAGGTGAATACCCTAAAAATATTCCTTCATAATATCTTGGATCAAACTTCCATAAATTATCTTCATCATTCCTAATGTAACATTTACTTCCAAAAATTCTAAATTTTATAGATGTTGGCATGCCAAACCATAATTCATAAGGAGTTTTGTCATGGTTGGGTCTCAACTAAGCTTGATTGAGTATTTGGATTGTTGTGTAGATTGCATCTCTCCAGAATTTGACTAGAATCTTGGCTTCATTTAGCATGGTTCTTTCATCTTCTTGAACTGCTATGTTTTTCCTTTCTACCACTCTATTCTATTGAGGAGTCCTGGGAGCTGAAAATTGTCTTTTAATACCATGATTTTCACAGAATTGAATGAACTCTTTAGAGGTGAATTCTCGTCCATTTTTTGATCTCAGACATTTAATTTTGAGATCCATTTCATTCTCTACAAGGGCTTTGTATTTTTTAAACTACTCAAAGGCTTCTGATTTCTCTTTTAGAAAGTATACCTGGGCCAATCTTGTGTAATCATCAATGATCAACATAAAATAATGTTCATCATAATTAATTTTAGTTCTAGTAGGTCCACATAGATATGTGTGAATAAGTTCTAATGGTTTTGTTGTGGAATTATCTTTTGTTTTGAACCTAACTCTTGTTTGCTTACCTATTGGAAAATGTTTACAAATAGAATTTGAAGGCTAAATAACTTTTGGTAGATCCATTACTGCCTCTTTCTTATTGGATTTGATTAAGCTGTCAAAGATTAAATGTCCCAAACTTCTATGCCATATCCATCTTTTATCTTCTTGACTTAAACAACATTTTTCTCCTTCATCTATACTAAGTATGTACACATTGCTAGATGTTCTTGGTGCAACTGCTACTAGCTTTCCAGTGTCCTTTTTTATGATCTCACATTTCTGAGAATCAAAGGTAAGTATGTGACCCTGATCACATGTCTGACTTACACTTAATATATTAGGATTGAGATTTTCTACTAGAAGTACATCTTCTCCTTTGGTTTTGTTATTTCCTAAACTGATAGTGTCTTTTCCCGGTATTTTGGTGACATATTATCTCCAAAGGTTACTTTTCATTTTCCTTTATTTTTTAACTTGAGAAAATTTCTTTGATATTCAGTCATGTTTTTGGAACATCCATTGTCTATATACCACTGACATCCTTGGTTTCTCACATATAGGTCTACATTGCACTCTGTTTGATTTTCCTTCCATACTTTTTTATTATTGAGAATATTTATCCTTTTGTCATATTTTGACAATCTACATTCACTAGCTTTATGACCATAGTTGTTGCTTTTGTAACATTCAACATTGTAGTCTTATAAGGGAGAGAATGAGTTATAATTTCTTCTTTCTGCATTATCCTTATTATTTTCATATCTTTGAACATTTCTTGGATTGTACTTTCTATAAGATTTACATTGTATATCTTTATGTCCAAATTTTTTGCAGGAATAGCAATAACCAACGAAGATATATTTTTTTCTGTTAGAGGGATTCCTTCTAATGATTCTATTCTTCTCGTCATATTTTTCTTTAGTGGGAAGTGCATATTTTTGTTTATTTGGGATGGTTTTCAATGGTATTGTTATTTTCTTGTTTTATTTTTCTCTTATGGAGTTCTTAAGAACATCTGTATAGTTGATTTTGTCATTTTCTTGTTCTGTAGAGGGATCATATCCTAGTCTTGTCTTATCATTTGATGATTGCTGACTGCTAAGAATGTTAGTCATGATTTTTGAGTTGTTTTAAAACTTAGAATGAATATCTCCTTTTTCTAGTTTCCCTTTTAGTTGAATTATTTCATCCTCTAATATCTTACATATTGTTTTTTCATTGAGTTCTTTATTCAATAGTTCTTCTTTTCTTTTGGTTTCTTGGAGTTGAGTTTTTTACTTAATAATCAATTGTTTTGACTCACTAATGGTTTCGAAAACCTCATTTTCTCTTGATTTAGTAGATTCTTCAATATCTAGAAGTTGTTCCCTTAGTAACTTATTTTTTTTTTTAGATTTCCTTAGTTCATCAATTGCACGAATGAATTCTTCCTTGAGGTTCGCTTCTTTTTCATCTTCTAAATGATTATCATCTTGAATTTTTATTCCCATAAATAGAAGCTATGGCTCCTCTTCTTCACTTTCTTCAGATGAGCTACTGTCTTCTTGGGTAAAGAAACTTTTCTTATACTTGTAAAACTTTCTTTTATCTTTGATTTTGTTTTTCTTCTGATCTTTGAAGGTTCTTTCATCATCACTTTCCTCCTTCTTAGGATAGGGACATTTATTGAAAAAAATTTCAACTTTTCCATAGTTGAAACATATTAGAGGAATCTTGTCTTTGTATTTCCCAGTCCCTTTCTTGAGTTTCTTCATGAAGTTGGAAATTTCTTCATCAGAGATATCTGATAACTTGCCATTGGTATTTTTCTCCTACCTCATCTTTGTTTTAGATGCATTAAAGGTTGTTTCCCCTTTTGAAGGTTTTTGTTCCCTGTTCTCATCTCATATGCTGTAAAAATTTCATGAAGCTGATCTACTGTGAGTTTCTCAAGTTCTGGTCTATCTTCATTTGTGGAAATCTTGGCATCATATCTCATAGGTAATGACCTTAAGATATTTTGTACAATAGGTTTATCATTAAGTTCTTCTCCTACTGCTTTGATTGAGTTAACTACCTCATCTACCCTATGAAAGTATTCAACAATGTTCTCTTCTTCTTTCATATTCAAATTTTCAAACTGATCTCTATAGGTTTGTAGTTTGGCTTCCTTGAATTTTCTATCTCCTTCATATAAAAGCTCCAATTTGTCCCAGATYTCCTTAGCTGACTTACAATGCATTACCTTCACACATACAAAACTTGTCAATACTCCTAGAATGTCATTAACTTYTCTTGAGTTGTCATTGCAAATCTGATTTCCTGCAATATCTGTGGGTGGAGTAGTTGGTGCAGTGTAACCATCTACAACAAATTTTCAAACATCAAAACCAAGAGMAAACAAGTAGATTTTCATTCTTATTTTCCAGAGAGCATAACCACCTCTATTAAACAATGGTTCTTTGTTGGAAGACATTCCCTCTTGTTGATCCATTTCTTTTAGGAACTACCTTCCATTTATTAGATTGTGATGAAGGAACTCACTCTGATACCAATTGTTGGAAATACTAAGAGGGGGGGGTGAATCGGTATTACCTTTTTAAAATAATTAACAATTACTTTGTTATGTTATTAATCACCACAATAGATCAACAATGGACTTGTATTTAAAATCAATTATATAAATATAATTAACAGGAATTACAAGGTTTTATAAAGAATAATCTGAGATAGTGAAGGACACCRATCCTTTTTAGAGCACCAACTCTTGGAGACAAAAATCCYCTTCTTCATGGAACCAACCCTAGGAAGCACCAACTCCTTTGTCTCTGAGGAACCAACCCTAGGAAGCACCAACTCCCTTGTCTTTAGGGCATCAACCCTAGGAAGCACCAACTCCCTTATTTTCACACTTTACTTAGTAAAGGATATGAATCCTTCCTTGCTCCTCCCTTCCACCCTCACAACATACGTATCTTCATCTTTCCTTCTTGGACTGTGCTTCTTCTTTTGATCTTTTGATATGGACTACAAAGACACTTTCTTCTCACCATTATTTCTTGTTTATATAGTCTTCCAACTGATGTGATCTTTGAAGCATTGTGTCCTTTTATTTGAACTTTGAACCATTGCACCTCTTCATTTTAAATGATAATATTAAACTTTAAATGATATCATTTTTCCTTTTTATTCTTTATTCATAATGCTCATGATTTAAATCTTATTTAATCATGATTGTGTATCGGTTCATTAGTCTACAGATATCGAATTTTTCTAAATTCGAGTCTTAATCAATAGGCACTCCCTTCAACCAAAATTTGTGTGACCGCGAGCTTGAAACCACGAGCTTATCCATTCCAAGTATTTTTTTATTAGCATTGTATTCTTTTTCCCCTATTCTTCTACGTGGGACCGTATTCAAATGTTAAAGGGATTATTTACTTCGAGGCCCTTTAGATTATTTACCTTATCACATGACCGATGTTGGAACCAGGTTCTTTGATACTTCATCCTTCGGGAATTATGGTCTTTGTAGTCATTCAATCCTCCTGAAGTACATTTTACTGAAGTGTGTATATTGTATACAATAGTAGATCAGACATTCAATATTTAATATTTCATTAGATGGACGATCTTGGCTTGTCCAAAGGCTTCAAATAAATCGACGGTCAGGACTTAATCAAGAGTTGAGATGAACGGTTCTCATTCACTCTGAGAATTTGGCTATTCGTGGCTCCAGGACTCTAGAGTAGAGAAATTTCCTTTTTAGTTTTACCTACTGAATAAGTTATAGAATGGTGGTGACTGCTTGTTGTCGGTTAACACTTGTTCTTATGCTATCCCTCCACTATGCTTGATCAACGGTCGAGAACGCTCTTGAAGTAGATTAATGATTAGCGTTACTTTTTGATTCATGCTTACTCTATCCTTGCACTGTTGTAGGATCCCCAACATCCAACTGGGCTATGCCACATAAAATTCTTGAACTATATATAAACTTAAAACATATGCACATAGAAAATCTTGCGAAAATTTATCTATAAAACTTAAAACAGACAAATACATTCTGGAAATGCATAGATTCATATAGAATAATAATAAAAATACACATGCAACAGACATAGGAAAAACCCATAAAAATAAACACATACATAATAATGTAGCATGTAATTTAACACACAATTAACACTTATATTGGTAAAAATATCACCAACTGCATGAAGACCTTCCACAAACCTCCCAGCCTTATACCACGCTGCTCATCACCCTCAGCAGTGGGTCACCCCCGAGCTGGAACTAAACTCTACCCAGGTAAAGGGATTCCTAGGTTAGGCTAAGACAATTGGAAGTTGCACAGTTAAGAGGAAGGATTATGTCCCAGGAGCCAACTCACACTAATATCCTACAAACTCTCATTCCCCACAAGCCTATCCCACCCCAGGAAGTGTTCCCCTTCTCTACTCAACATTCCTTCGGCTACCCCACTTCCCTTTCAAGGCTTCAACAACAAGTCGGGTAGGAATTCTCAGAGCACTATAGCTTTTGTTGAGCTCCCTCTAGGACAATGACTTCCCCAACCACCTCTCTCACCTGGAGAGAGTTTCTTACAGGCCTGACAACCTGCTTATTTAATCCATGGGCCTGAAAATCCGCCCCTTCAAACCCATGGGCCTGAAAAACTGCTTCTTCATTTCAGTTCCTAAGTCAATTGAGTACAGATACAGGTACATGTACATGTATGGGTATGGGTACGGGTACAGGTACATGTATAGTGATAGGAAGGTACAAAAGACAGTTGAATGATGATGGAATGAATGGAAAATGAACTAATTCCAAGCTATATGTATGCATGTACCCAAGTTGGCACTTTTTATGTTGAGAACTACTTTGGCCCACTTGTCCCCATCCTTAGAACTTAGGATAAAATAATTATCCATACTTTATACATTAATGAATATTAATATAATATTCCTTTTTGGCTTAAGCTCCCTAACTTAGCCTCGTGTCCTTAAATTTTATCCTCCTTTCCCTAACCAGTGGAGTTTATTCCCCCATACTCTTTTATCGTGGTCGGTCTACACGCAATGATATATTATATTAATGTTAAGACATATACAACAATAGGCTTACCGGCCTTTAACATCTAGGCTCTTCGGCCTAATTCAACACATAAGCCTCCTAGCTTATAATAACTGGTTCACTAACCTATAAAACACAACATATACATAAAGGATCTCTGGCCTCAAAATTGTGCGAACTTAAGTTTTCTGTGCACGGTATCTTGGAATGTGCACACTTCATCATTTTAGTGCACAGTACATGCGCGCACTATACCATGGAAGGTGCATGAAAAATGATATCAAATAGCTCACTAGCTCAAGTACATTTGCATTTACATTTACATTTATAGTTGGGGTTCAGCCTAGGGGTATTACATTCCCCTCCCCCTTATTTATGCATTGTCCTCAGTSCAGTATATACACATATATAACCAAAATTTCAAAAATCCTCAAAAATATGTGGGTATTCTTCCTGCATAGCATCCTCATGCTCCCAAGTTGCATCTTCAAGACCRTACCAGGTCCATTGGACCTTTACTATCTCTTTGGATCAATTCTGGAGCTGCTTAATCTTCCGGTCCAATATGCACACTGGATGCACTTGAAAGGCACCTTATTGCTCCACCTGAATCACATTCCAATCAATGACATGATTAGCATCATGTATATACTTTTTGAGAAATGATACATGTAATAAATTATGAATAAACATTGATGCAGGTAAGGCAAGCATGTATGATATAGGCCCAATCCTCTCTAGGATTTCAAACGGCCCACAATAGTGAGCTGTCAACTTTGAACAATTTCCCAATTTTAGGAAACTTTTGTTGGCCTTTATTTTCAAGAATACATGGTCACCCACTTTAAATTCCCTGTGATTTCTTCCCTTATCATCATAGATTTTCTTCCTATCTTGGGTAGGCTTTAATTTCTATTTTATTTTCAACATTTTCTTTTCCATTTCCCTGAGTAATTCTAGCCCAACTACTGCTCTATTTGTTGGGTTGTCCTAGCTTACGTGTGTGTTTCACCTTTTACCATAAAGTGTCTCAAATGGGCTCATCTTTAGAGATGTTTGGTAGCCATTGTTATAAGAAAACTCTAATTAGTGTAGGTAGTCTTCCCATTTTGATGGTTTATCCATCACATACATCCTCAACATATCCTCAATCACTTGATTCACCCTCTATGTTTTTCCATCTGATTCTAGATGATAAGTTGTACTAAAATTAAAATTTGTTCCAAATCCCTTAAATAATCCTTTCCAAAAATTTGATCTAAATTTTGGATCTCTGTCAGAGACAATTGTCTTGGGTATACCATGTAATCGAGCAATTTCTATCATATAAACATAAAAAGAATTGGCTTCCTTGTGAGTGATATTTACTGGAATAAAATGGGAAGCTTTAGTAAGCTTATACACCACTACCATAATAGAATCATACTGCGTGTTTGTTCTGGGAAGTTTGGTGATGAAATCCATTATTACAATTTCCCATTTTCACTCAGGAATGGGTAATGGCTATAGAAAACCAGCTAGGTGTCTATGCTTATCCTTGACCTTTTGACACTCCAAACATTTGGCAATAAAATCAACAACTTCTTTCCTCATTCTTGTCCAATAGACAACTGCCAATAACATTGTCTCTTGATAGCCACAATAGTTTTTTGATAACATGTGTGCCCAACATAAGGTAAATTATGCATTTCTCTCAATATCGTATTTTTCAATTCCTGGGAATCGGTACATAAATTATGCCCCTGTATATGAAAATCTCCTCATTTTCTAGCTTATAGTCTTCACTTTTCTGCTGCAAAATACCTTGTTGTAATTTTGTTATTAATTCTTTGTATTGCAAATCCGAGCTTGCATCATCCAAGATTATGTCTTTCAAATCTTCTTGGTACATGCTAATGGTTGTAGGATGCAGCTCATGTACCCTTCTACTAAGTGCATCAACCACCTTGTTCTCTTTCCCTTTGATATTGATCTGAAAATGGGAGAGTACTTACTCTACACAAGTTTTCAATCGAGAATCATTTTCTAACAAATTAATTGCATAAGGATTAAAGGGCATATGAGTCCATGATTAACCATGCTTTTAAACAATAACACATAACATGCATGAACTCAAATGGAATAAAGCACATGAAAAGACAAGAGAGAGACAACCAATGTTGGTAACGGAGTTCGCCCCTCCTGGGCTACATCTCCGGACCCGCTTCAATTGGAATGAGGATCACTTTCATTCCTTATACAAAAGATGTTGGGACCTTCTCTCAAGTGATTACATAAGAGATGCCTTCTCCTTCAATGAGGATTCAAGAATACTACTCACACTCACATCTCTCCATACATCAAGAAGGATATTACCTTACATGAATAAGTCTCTCAAAGCTTAGGAGTAGTAGCACTATGGCTCTCTAACTCCACTCATTCATTCGCATTTACTCACTCTCTTTCAAAGGGCTCACATAAGGCCTTATATAGTTTTTCTCACTCACTCTTAAAAAAGATTAGTAATTCCTAGATCCACAATAATAGGTTCTAATTACAAAATATGAAAGACAAGATCCATGAATGTAGGATCTCAAACTATCTTCAAGCACATAATGGGAAAAGTCTCAAAACCACCCAAAGACTCTTCATCCATGTCCTTGATTCTCTCAACCTATAATTGAGAATAATGACAAATTGGTGTGAGGTGGTTTCTCACATAAAAACCAATTTCAAAATTTATAATTTAATGATAAATACGTGAGTCTAATTTCCCTCACAAGTATTAATCATTTTACATCAATAATGTATGAGTTTTTCCAAAATTTCATAAAGCATAATTAAATGCATGAGCATCTCATAAAAGCATAAAAGAATGCATGAGACCCTTTTCTTACAAAGCATTAATAAAATGCTTGAGAAAATAAAACTCAAAACATATAAGTTCACCATCTTCACCACTCTGCAAATCAACTTGGTGAACACAGTAAAGTACTTCCATGTGTAGTAATCCGTCCGGATCACGCCTCCCCACAAAGAACCTTTTGGTCTTCAAAAGTATCAACTTTATCTCTATGAAAATGTCCTCAAAAAGGTGCATTCTTTCAAGACTCCTTCACACATATACTTCAGAATCAAAATGCAAAGCCAACACTTGCAACCGTTGCAAAGAAAATGTTTGGAAAAGAGCATCCCTTGTCTCCTTCACCTCTGTTCTTTGGAGTTGAAATGTTGAAACCCACACCTGCATAATCTTGCAACCTGTAGTAGATGATACATGTACCACAATATTTGGCGTACCTTACTTTCCAAGAGTTTATAACTACACTCTTTGGTGAAGTTTACAATGAATCGCCAAAAATGGCTTGGGAAAATAGCCCCAGTCAACTGTTTACATAATAATTACAAAATTAAGCCACTTAAGGCTTAAGGCACAAAATAACGCCTCTCACTCTCCTCACTCAAGAGTGGCTAAAAATCCATTACAATGCTTCATAATCATTAAATTCAAAGTTATGGCAACATACCTCAAATGTTCACTAGCTGTGGAACTTTATGGTTTCCAATATCCACTACAAAAAGTGCAATTTATATCAAGTTTCAAGGCAATTCTCATGCCAAATATGATGCTGAAATATGCACAAATGGGAAACTTCGATGGTTCTATGTACCCATTACAAAATTGTGCATCATTCTCAAAAGTTCCCCGTTTACATCTTGGCCTTTTTGGAACTCCTAGATTATACATGGGAATATATTAAAATCCAAATTCTTATTCGGTTTAAATTCCATGTGATATTTCAACCCTGCGCATTATAAGTCCAAATATTATAAGAAAACTTTGGAAGAAAAATACTATAAGAAAACTCGTCATTTTCTTACCGCATCAGAGCCCAACCAATAAAACATGGTGGCGATGGTCTTAAAGGCCATAATGAGAGAGCGATCAGGATTAGAGTTTTGATTCTGCCAGCACCCAAGAGATGATAGGAGAAAGTTCCCTGACATGTTTGGCTTTGGTATGGCCATGGAGAGGCTGCCATCGATACAACAAACCTGATCGTTGGACAACAACCAGTGAACAACGATCACATCAACCTCCTTTGTGGATCATCTCCAGGCCATTCCGGTGGAAGAGAAATAGAACCTTCATGGAGCATCAATAATACTTCTTCAGCTCGAGGTTCGAAAAATACCCCAACTGTTCTGGATAGTGCGCGACTGTGTTCTTGAAATAAGTGAGCACCAACTGTTTGTAAACTCCAACAACATCCCACAACTACACAGAAGATTGAGTAGGAGAATACCACGTTTGTATGCATAAGCTTAAAGAAAATCCCCCCTCTGTATAGAGGCAATAATGGTGATATCCTGGCCCTTACAATGGCCTTATAGTGTGATCTCCTCAAGGACTTTCCAAGACTCTATCAATATTGGATTCCCATATGTTGATCAAGTAATCAAAAACATTTCTTTCTGAGATAGTGATCTTTATATACTTTCAACTCAACATAAGACATATATCACTCAATAGACAACCTGAAATCCATCATTACGATTTGAATCCAAATTGAATTTCTGTAGTTTGGATATGAATATGAATCGGGTCTGGTGTCAATATTGGAGTCAAGCTCTGAAGCAACTACAGATATGAGGTTGAATGCGAAGCAATATGAGGAATAAATCATTCTGCAATCAATAATGTACCTTGAGTGCTACGATATGGATCAATATGGTTAAGTACCCAACATCTGATGCTATTGATTGGACAGAGTTAGTGAATTGAAATCATTGTATGAACACTACTATGCTGCAATATCACAACCATCGATAAGATTGTGAAGCTATTTACGACCAACCAGCAAAAACCCTTTCACACATCCATCATATTTGGTCGTCCTACGTTGCCTTTCAAAATCGACCGATAAGATATGTCGATTTAGAATAGGATCTCCATCGATCAATTCTATGATCGATGGTCAATCTATTCCACACACAAGAATCTGTTGCAACAGATTCAACGATTTTCCACTGTGAAAGATAAATCGCTCTTTTCATGCAGAAATTTGAGCCCGTCGGCGGGTCAAATCCTGACTTTGGTTCTCTTGTTTGGTGATTTATATCTTTTCAATCTTCCTGTGGAGACCCATCGTCGAAATTGGGGGAATGGCTAAGTGGATCATTCTGAAATCGTGTCGATTTCGTCCGCATGAGAGCGCCCAATTCCACGTGCTTTCAGCTAGCAAGAAGTGCAAGAAGTTCTTTTAGCCACGAGTAACCAGCAACCGATTTTCATGCCACGTCGTCGAGTGGGAGGAAGTTGCAAGGCTTCATCAGTTTAACAGATCCCGCATCTTCTCCCAAATCACCGAATACCTGGATGACGGAATTGAAAAATCCATCGATCAATTAGAGATCGCTTGACTCGGCTTTTGCTATTGTTTGACATCAGAGTGAAGAGAATCGTGGAGAAGGTTTTTTGTCAGCAACAGAAATAATCTCTTCTAATGCGTGGTTTTTTAGTTCGGAAAGCAAGGAAATTGCACGACAATTGTTGAAATGCAATAATGTTTCACCGAGAAGTTTCCTGACACTCTCTGCAAGTTCTGTAATAATATTGCATCGATTATCTGGAGAACACCAAGAGAAGATACTGCAGCTGCAACTGCTCTCTTTGATGGTAGCATATGTGGAAAATTTGAAGTCTGGTCCGCTATTTTTTCCACATCAAAGAAGACTGCACCAAGAATATGTGCATCCTGAATTTCTTGCAGTGGGTTTCTCTGCTCATTTGGCATGTACCAAGATGCATCCACAACCTTGACATCGGGTTGCCTGAGATTTTGATGAAGCCAGTCGGCGCAAAAAACACAGTCGTCATTATCCGTGCTATTACACAAAGTCAAAGTTGTGGTGTACCAGGGCTAGCCTCCATTGCTGCCTCTCCCGACTCAACCACTATAAGAAAACGCTCTATGTGCTGGGGATATTCATTTCTATCCCTTCCCACGCTCAACACCAATGATTGTCTACCCGATGTAGCTAACGAATCTCCCAGTGGAGTAGATACGCAGAGGAAAAAATATGAAGACTACCAAGAACAGCAAGCCTGACACCAAATCCAATAGCTTCCATTGCATTGGAGCGAGCTCCATATATTGATGAGAAATGTAAACCACTCCTTTGGATTTCCCCACGAGTTCAACCAACTTAGAATCGTATCCTCCTTCAAATACGGGCAAGGTACTGATAACTTCGACCTTTCCATAGGAAATACCATGATCGCAATGATCTCGGTCTTTGAGTGGTCAATTCCTCTCAAGAAACGTTAACGGACACGTTCTCTTCTCAATACCATTGGATTTTATTTTTGGCCAACAATTTTAGTTGGTATATTGAAGAAGTCTACAAATTCATAAGCGAGACATACATAGGCTCTTCTTCGCATCTTTTTTTGCTGCAGAACTAAATGCAAGGGTCTAAGGGACCCCCAAAAAAACATGGAGACTTAAAATATGGTGTAACGATATATAAAATCGTTGATTTACATGCATAGAGACTGATTGAGAAGAGCCATGGCAGCATCTGCATTTTCTCTGGTGCAAAATATATTAAATAACAAAATATTTAAATTTTGTAGAAATAATAACCATTTCTCACTAAGCCATTCAAACGGATGCTCCTTGGGTAGTTGATCTTTTTGAAGAAATTCTTATGGGAATATTTCCGCTGGACTAAATCCTTCATATGATTCCTCTTTCTTTACAGGAGCTTGTACGACTCTCTTGTCACATTTTGGACGAAGCTCAGGATGAACTTTCAAGCTTTTCCCAATCCAATGGCCACTCATCTCGTAATGAGTGCAATAGTTCCTTTGCTTCTCCTTTAACATAATCTCTTTGTCATGAGGACGTCAAATGGGTTCTATCTGTCTTATCTCACTTCTGGTGAGCATGCTCGTCTTCGCTATCCAAAATTTATTTGTTTGTTGCTTGGCTACATCATGGTTAGAATATCTAAAACATAAATCATTTTTCTTATTTGCAACGAAATAATTTGAATGACTTTTATACCTTCCTGTGATAAGGACAAGCTGGCTTGATTCCTTTCTTGGAATCTAATGATGTAGAAATGGTTTTTGAGGTGGCTCTTGCTTCAGTGGATTTTGAGCACTCTCCAATCTCCTCTTGACCCTAACCCAAACCTCCAAATCATGGTCTTTGTACCACCTCTAATGGATGAATGACTCCTTGGACATGAATGCTAAGTCCACCTCCTCTATATCCCATCTTCGTGAGGAGCTTCATGCCCACTTTAGTTTCATACTGAGAAAATGTTGAACRTGAAGAAACATCATATACCTAGGTTTGAATTTGTGCATCCATGGTAGAAGGCTCTTTGTCTTCCATTCGTTCACCATGTTGTAACTTAGCCAAGAGATCATCATCGGTTTGCAATTCAAGTTGCAATTATTCAATAATTTCACTGAGGACTTCCCCATGAAGSTGATATCTCTCTTGAAGCTCTTGATTCTCTTCTTCTGCAACTTGCAAAACATGAATGATTTTAAGGATGGAAATTTATTTTAAAATGTAGAAACCTTGGCGAATCTTAATAATCCTTCATATGCCAACTATAAAATGTTTGGCGATATTTTTGTAAAAATATTCAAATTTCTAAGGATTTTATATAGTTTGTATAAAATTTTGGCGATTTTCAAGGTAAAATAATTTTATTCTATAGAATTTGGGCGAATAATTTTTAGAATAACGAATTTTTTTTTGCGAAAAACCTTAAAAAAATAGCCCATGTGCGAAATTTAACCCCTAAAATCATCCCTGCTAAAAAATCTTCCTCGGCTCTGAGTTTTCAGCTTGAATGTTGTGATTTATCTCTTCTAATTCTTGAATTCTTTCTTCTTTCTTCGCTCATTTGCCCATCCTGCAAAGTAGTTAGCCTAGCTCTGATACCACATGATCTGAAAATGGGTGAGTTCTTTACTCTACACAAGTTTTCAATCGAGAATCATTTTCTGATGAATTAATTGCATAAGGATTGAAGGGCATATGAGTCCATGATTAACCATTATTTTAAACAATAACACATAACATACATGAACTCAAATGGAATAAAGCACATGAAAAGACAAGAGAGAGACAACCAATGTTGGTAATGGAGTTCACCCCTCCTGGGATACGTCTCTGGACCCACTTCAATTAGAATGTGGATCGCTTTCATTCCTTCTCCAAAAGATGTTGGGACATTCTCATTAGTGATTAGGTAAGAGATGCCTTCTCCTCCAATGAGGATTCAAGAAGAATACTCACACTCACATCTATCCATACATCAACAAGGATAATACCTTACATGAATAAGCCTCTCAAAGCTTAGGAGTAGTAGCACTATGTCTCTCTAACTCCACTCATTCATTCTCATTTACTCTCTCCATTTCAAAGGGCTCACATAAGGACTTATATAGTTTTCCTCACTCACTCTTAAAAAAGAGCATTAATTCCTAGATCCGCAATAATAGGATCTAATTACAAAAGAGGAAAGACAAGATCCATGAATGTAGGATCTCAAACTATCTTCAAGCACATAATGGGGAAATTCTCAAAACCACCCAAAGACTCTTCATCCATGTCCTTGATTCTCTCAACCTATAATTGAGAATAATGGCAAATTGGTGTGAGGTGGTTTCTCACATAAAAACCAGTTTCCAAATTTATAATTTAATGATAAATATGTGAGTCCAATTTCCTTCAAAAGTATTAATCATTTTACATCAATAATGTATGAGTTTTTCCAAAATCTCATAAAGCATAATTAAATTCATGAGCATCTCATAAAAGCATAAAAATGCATGAGACCCTTTTCTCACAAAGAATTAATAAAATGCATGAGAAAATAAAACTCAAAACATATAAGTTCACCATCTTCACCACTTTGCAAATCAACTTGGTGAACACAGTAAAGTTCTTCCATGTGTGGAAATCTCTCTAGATCATATATGCTTTATATCAAAGTCACATTCACTGAGAAATTCTATCCACCTTCTTTTCCTAGCATTTAGAATTGGTTGTCCAAATAAATATTTCAATCCACTATGGTCTGTCCTCAACTCGAACCTTTTTCCCATGAGGTAGTGCCTCCACATCTTCAAGGCATGCACTATGGCTGCCAACTCCAAATCATGAGTAACATTGTTCTTTTCATACTCCTTCAACTTCCTTGATTCAAAGAATACAACATACCCATTTTGACTGAGGACTCCATCAAGCCCTTCTTTACATGCATCAGTGCATACATTGAAGTCTTCATTTGGATCAACAATCCTTAGTATTGGAGAACTTGTTAGTAAATGCTTCAAGTGTTGGAAAATCTTTTCACAATCCAATGTCCATTGAAAATTCACACCCTTATTTTGCAAGGAAGTGATTGGGTGTGAAATCTTTGAGAATCCTTCAATAAATCTCATATAGTAACCTACAAGGCCCATGAATGATCTAACCAATGTCACATTATTTGGCACTTACCATCCTCTAATGGCTTCTATATTCTCAGGATCCACTATGATCCCTTCCTTTGAAATGATATGCCCCAAATAATTATTTTTCTTCTGATAAAATGAGCACTTTCTCAATTTGTCTTACAACTAATGCTCCCTTAATACTTGTAATACCATCCTCAAGTGTTGTTCATGCTCTTCCTCTGATTTATAATATATAAGAATGTCATCTAAAAATACAATGACAAACTTATCTAAGTATTCTCTGAAAATACCATTCATTAAACACATGAAGACAGCTGGTGCATTTGATAACCCAAATGGCACCACTGTGAACTCATAATGACCATACCTTGTTCTGAAAGAAGTCTTGTTGATGTCTTCTTCTTTAATTATTACCTGATGATAACATGACTTGAGATCAATCTTGGAGAATATTTTTTCATCTTTCAACTAATCAAAGAGGCCATCGATCCTTGGAAAATGATACTTATTCTTCACAGTTACTTTGTTCAACTTCCTGGAGTCAATGCAAAGTCTCAATGTTCCATCATTTTTCTTCACAAATAAAACTGGGGCAGCCCAAGGTGACACACTTGGGCATATATACCCCTTCTTCAGGAGCTCTTCAAGTTGCATTTTAAACTCCTTCAGTCCTGGTGTACTCATCCTGTAAGGAGTCTTGGATACAAGAGTAGCTCCAGGCATTAGATTGATGGAGAAATCAATGTCTCTTTTAGGGGGTAATCCTGATATTTCTTTAAACACATCTTCAAACTCTTTTAGGACTGTATAATATTCAATATTTGACACCCTATCTTTAGGTGTTTCCTCCATATGAGCTGCAAATATTTGACATCCTTTTATGTAACATTTCTTCAGCTGCAATGTTGAAATTGCTCTGATAATTACTGCCTTGGGAATTCCATGTATTGTCCTTAGGTTCCCTTCCTCATCCAAGAAAGTAAATGCCTTGTTATGACAGTCTAGGATAACATGATGTTGGTCCAACCAATCCATCCCAATTAGACAGTCATAGGAACTTAAAGGAAATATGTTCAAATCTTCCCTGGTGTTCATTCCATTCATGTCCATAGGAAATGTCTTAACCATCTCATTAACTTTTCTTTTAGCTTCGGTAGCCAACTGCACCAACCAAGATTTGACATGCTTGCTTCTTGGAAAATGCAAACTTTCCACCATCTTAGGATCTATATAACTATGACTATCTCCTAAATCAATTAAAATAACAATGGTTTGGTTCTTGATCATACCTTCCACTTCAATCATATGTGACTCAAACTCTACTTGTTTGTTGTCCAGGGCTGCATAGATCCTTGGTACATTTATTCCCATATCTTCCACTATTTCGGCTTGTTGTACATTGTGAACAGTTCTCACTTTTTCACCTATGTGAGGACAATCTCTAAACATATGATCTCCTTTACAACCCCAACATTGAATAGGTGCTTGCCTTGGACTTTTCCCCCCTGTCTCAATCATTCTGGGTTCTCTAGAAGTTAGTTGTCCCTGGGGACTATTTCTGAAAAATAGTGGCTTAGTCCCCTTCTTCCTCTGATCCATCTTGAATTTCTTCTTGTCTTCGCAAGATTTTTGGAAAGTTGGCCTTGTTTTTTGCTGATCATATAGGCATTTAGCTCGCCTTATGGTCTCCTCCAATGTTTTGGGATCATCATATTGTATTTTTTTGCTGATGAATGATGGCCATCCACTCAAATACGTTTGAATCTTAACTGTCTCATCCTTGATGAAAGAAACATACTTCAACAGTTCTAAAAACCTTCTTTCATATTCATCTATGGTCATACTCCCAAGTTTGAGTTCAAAGAACTCTTTCATTTTCTTGTCATAATATCTCTTAGTCAAATATTTATTTTCAAAATACTTCTTGAATTCCCTCCAAGTAACATTTTTCTCTTTAATGTGTTGAACCTACACAAGTTGATCCCACCACATGGATGCCTTTCCCTTGAGTTGATAGATGGAAATTCTTCCTTCTATGAGTGAAGAGTAATTATGTACAATTCTGGTTCAATAATGCATTAGAATTCTTTCTTCTAATTTCCTGAAAAATCGACTGCCCAGATCAATTTTCTTGGTAAATAGTTATATTCTACTATCCAAGACCTTTCCAACGCCTGCTTCCAAGCTCAATTATGAGTCTTGAGAAAAAATTTATGGCCCTTCGAAGTTAGTCGAGTCTTAAAATTTACCCTCCACTGTTTGTCCTGTAACTTCCTCATAAAAGCTCTATTTGATGAAGGGTTTACACCATTAGAAATCTCTCTCTAGGATCTTTCATTTGAGTTGCTAAAACAAAGTGTGCCTTGGTACACTCTGTTCTCGGGGTTTTTGAGTAGTGAAAATTTTTGTTTAGTGCCTCAAAAACGCGCTGCAAAAAGATGACCTTCAAACAGTATAAAATGTCATAGAAAATTCACTAGTTTTCAATTGTTGTAGACCATCCAAACGACTTTGTATGCACAAATTTGAAAATCTACACCCATAATTAGCCTACGCAGCAACACCATAAGGTAATGCATTCTTCGTGCACCTATAATCAATGTGGATCACTTCTTTGTCGCGCCAATAACTGGTGTGCACTACCTTTGTGTCACGTGCCAATATCTACCGCGCACAATTTTGGTTCATGCACTAATACCTGTTGCACACAATTTTTGTGTCACATGATAATGTTTTGTGCACATTGCACTCTACGTGTTTCACCATGCCAAATTTTAGTACTTCCCTACCGTGCACTAGTACTTTATGCACACCATTAATTAAACTTTTGCGCGACAGCATATACCCACATTGTGTGCGCACCAACAACAAAATTCCTCTGCACTCTGCCAATACTGCGCACACCACACACACCAATATTATGCGTACACACACCCAATTCACACTGCGTAGGGCTAAATTTAGTGCATCCATCCACGCACCGTTATTTTTCATGTATTACCGCTCTGCATCGTGCAACACCAAATTTAAGTGCACACACCCACGCACCAATATTTTATGTGCATTACCACTCTGCATCCTGCAACACCAAATTTAAGTGTGCACACCCATGAACCAATATTTTCCGTGCATCACCACTTTGCATCACACAACACCAAATTTAAGTGCGCACACCTGCGCACCAATATTTTTTGTGCAATACCACTCTGCACCACGCAGTGACAAATTTAAGTGCGCACACCTGTGCACCAATACTTTTCGCACATTACCACTCTACATCGCGCAACGCCAAATTTAAGTGCACACACTCGCGTACCATTATTTTTCCGTGCACCAAATTTTATTGTATGTAACCACGCACCCTTATTTTCCACACATCACAAGATTTTCACTGCGCACCTTCATTTTTCTACACATCAATTCCTTGTGAATTCCGCTGCAGAAATTGGGGCTTTTGTCAAAATTTTCCCAATTTTTACCATGGACATTCTGCAACTTGAATTTTTTTCAATTTCACCCCAATAACGCCAGTTCAACCTCTGCAACAACAAATCGATGTTGGTTGACATTCCTGGAACGAAATTTTCCAAAACTCAATTCACGAATTGATAATTTTAATCAACTTATATTGCTCCATCATTCATGGCTTGCCTGTAACTTCAAATTCAACCAATTCCAAGTCTGAATTTTCTAGAACAAATATTAAATTAAGAATATCTCACCACTTGGCCAAATTTATCAATTTTCCCATGAATTTAACAACAGAAATTGGGGCCTTTTCCCAATTCCACGCAATTGCTTCTAATTTTTACCATGGAGGATCTATAAATTGAAATTTGGCCACCTTGAAATCAATTCTCTGTGAAATTTTTTCTTCAACTCAACTTTCTCAACCCATCTAGGCTCAGTGTTGAAAACGGGAGCTTTGATACCATATTGTAGCATCCCCAACATCCAACTAGGCTATGCCACATAAAATTTTCGAGCTGTATACAAAATTAAAACATATACACATAGAAATTATTGTGGAACTTTATATATAAAACTTAAAACAGAAAAACACATTCTGTAAATGCACAGATTCATACAGAATAATAATAAAAATACACATGCAACAGACATAGGAAAAACCCATAAAAATAAATGCATACATAATAATGCAGCATGTAATTTAATACACAATTGACACTTATCTTGGTAAAAATATCACCAACTGTGTGCATACCCTCCACGAACATCCCAGCCTTAGACCATGCTTCTCATCACTCTGGTTCACCCCCGAGCTAGGACTAAACTCTAACTGGGTAAAGGGATTCCTAGGATAGGCTGAGACAACTGGAAGTTGCCACAGACAACAATAAGGATTCCGTCCCAGGAGCCAACTCACACTATCAGCCTACAAAAACTTATTCCCCACATGCCTATCCCACCCCAGGAAGTGTGCCCCTTCTCTACTCAATAGTCCTTCAGCTGCCCCACTTCCCTTTCAGTTCTTCAGCAATAGGCTGGACAAGAATTCTCAGAGAACTATAGCTGTCGTTGAGCTCCCTCTAGGAAAATCACTTCCCAAGCAACCTCTCTCACCTAGAGAGAGTTTCTTATAGGCCTGACAACCTGCTTCTTCAGTCCACAAGCCTGACAACCCGCCTCTTCATACCCATAGGCATGACAACTTGTTTCTTTAGTCCAGCTCCTAAGTAAATTGAGTACAGATACAGGTACATGTACAGTGATAGGAAGGTACGAAGGACAACTGAATGAGTGAGTGCATGATGATGGAATGATTGGAAAATTAACTAAGTCCAAACTATATGTATACATGTTCCCAACTTGACACTTGTCATGTTGAGAACTACTTTGGCCCACTTGTCTCCATCCTTAGAACTTAGGATAAAATAATTATCTATATGTTATACTTTAAGGATTATTAATATAAGATTCATTTTTGTCTTAATCTCCCTAGCTTATCCTCTTGTCCTTAAATTTTATCCCCTTTTCCATAACAGTTGGAGTTTAGTCCCCCATACTCTTTTATTGTGGTTGGTCTACATTGTTATAGCAAGATTTGCCTCACCCCATGCAATCTTGCACATAAAGCCTTTTTCCATTTTCCTATGCAAACATGAAGTCCCTTTTTGCAAATCCCAGAGCTAAAAGCATAATTTTTCCACATATACACACCATGCCTATATTACAACATCCGTATACGTAGGTTGCACCACTATATCCCATGTACATCGGGAAATGTGACCAAAATTGAAAAATGGTGTCGGGTTTCCATGTCACGTCATGAGATCAATGATCCTTGGCCTTCCATATACTGGAAACATTCTGACTTGAACCTTCATTTCCACTTGAAGGCTATAAATGGGACAAATCTGAGCTATGGTAAAGAGGAGAAAGAATTCAACTTGGAGAGCAAGGTTACTCTGGAGAAATTATTCACTTCACATTGAGTCTGCATCCCTTTGTCCTTTAAGTCTGAACACATTGTTCAAGCCCCAATCTCTTCCCTTATTGATGGAGAACTTCATTGTATCTCTTATATGAGCTTGCCTTTGGTGGAGGATTAAAGTGGTGGAGGCCCAGCTAGAAGGAACTTAGTTTCTCGGTTCCGAACCGTGCCGACATGGAAGCTTGTAACTCATTCCCTTCTGCTTATTATATCTTAATAGAAATACTCTTTTCTCGTCCAATTAATATCTTGCAAATATTTGAATTGTTATTCCATGGGAGTATTTGTTATGAATCTTGATGGATTATGCTATTGAATGTGCTAACATCATATATTATCACCATATGCTTTCATTGCTTGGTTGTTGAGGACTAGTTGCAGGTATATTGCTTTGGGTCAGGTGCGCAATGGTGGACTTCATCGAATGTCTGGATGAGGTAGGCTTCTTATATTGTCTTGTTAGCATATTTGTTTATATAGCATGTTTGATATTAGAGTTGATTTCTACAGTCATTTTCGTCTATTGTGGTTTACCCCTAGCCATAGAGATATTTTCCTCGTAACAGAATCGGTGACCATACTGGGGATATAATCTTCTTTTTCGAGGTTTGGAGTGTTTTTCTACTTAGATTGTTCTCATTCATATTGAGTTTCTTGTCATATGATTGCTTGAAAACCTCTATTCACTCTGAGTCTGAGTCTTTCAGCCTTCTCTTTAGCCTAGTTTTGTTTTGATGCATATACATGGGTTTTTGCTTGACAGTCACATACATACACGTGTTGTAATTCTGCACGCTGCGTACATACGTTCTTTTCCCTTGAACAATCGCGTACATCAACATTTGTTTCTTTATTTATGGTTTTGGTGGTTGTTGGGTAGGTTTTGATGATTGTTGAGTCTTCTTGGGTCTCTGTGGTTACTGTTAAGTGTTTGTGGAATGACAGGAAACTTGTCTTTGGTTGAATTTTTGGGAGGTGCCTTTCTCATCATATTTTCATTTTGATTGTCCTTGCACTTTGGGCCGGGTTTTTTTCTCCTTAATATCCTACTTGGGTTGTCTCTGTCTATACACAATAGAGTCTTTATATCAAGTTGTTGTTCAATCCTTGCCTTTTCATTTTCTTATATTGAAAATACAAAAATATTAGTCATTTTACATTGATTGGTATTTTGATCTCTTGAGTCTTTTTTATTTATCTTAGTGCATGTAAAGAAAGATTGCATCTTTATTTAGAATTGCATAATTGAATTGAAAATTGCACTTTTAAGAAGCATATCATTTATTGCAAAATTAAAGTTAGGAATTTGCATTGTAGTCATATTCATTCATATTACTTGTCGAGTCATAACATCACTAGTTTCATGATCGCACCTTTTGAGTAAGGAAAGCCATTAAAATTAACGTTATAATTTAAATATTATTAGTAACGATTTTATTTTCTAGGGTGCACAAACTGGCTTAGGATTTAGAGCCTTGGAATAGGATTTTGTGAGTAAACTTCTCCAAGGCTATTAAATCGACATATGTGTTTGACTAAGGGAGTGGAGAAATCCATTGTATAATCGGTAATATTAGGAGGCTTTCTTACACTGGAGTTAAGCATGAGGTCATGTGAGGTCGGTTGAAGGGATATCCCCCTGATACCTTCTTAAAATTAGAGATATTTCTAGGGATCTATTCATATATGTGGATCTTTCTAGTTCCCTTACCTCYGTGAGAGGTGGCGATTTCAAGGTTTCGGGCTTTACTACCCTTCCCATATGGTGGACCTGACTTATGATTGTTCGCATGTACATTGGTGATACCGTGGTTGATTAGTTTCTTGAMTTAGGTACCAAATAAGTTACTTGCAGGGGTTATTCTACAGGTACCCTGGGTTAGATAAAGGTCGGACAACACATAGCCTTTATGGAGGATTACCTCTTCGGGGGGATCTGACCGACTGGTTGTTAAGCCCACGAGGGCCCTTATAACTGATTATGTTTCCTCCAATCTTTAGCAGCAGAGTCTCAGGCCCCTCTTGTGTGAGGCATACCTACTTTAGAGAGGGAGGTCGCTTTCATCCACTCTATCATGTTTCTGTGCATATTGGTCATTTGATTATTTTTGGTGTGCTCTTTGATGATTAGTAGACCTTTGAGATTTTATACTGCGCTTTGAGTTGTCATTATCATGGATAGTGGAGTTCATGTGACTCCCTCCTTTACCGGTACCCCCCCCCCCATGATGTTCACTCATTTCATGGGGATGAATCCATCTACTTTTCACAATGGTATGCAGAATTATGACACTCAATCCATGCCTTGGGCCTCTAATCATTTTTCTATGGATATTCCAAACATACCTTCACCTGTCCCATCCTCTTCTTGGCCCACTTATGTGAATCCTATTTTTGGATCCGGGGGCACCATGTCCCTGCCGTATGCATCTTCATTTGATAGGAGTCGTGTCCCTCAACCAACTCTCACTATGGGAGGTTGGAATATCCCCTCTTACGGATCCAATACTAGCCATTCTTTTTTAGGATACAATACTCAAATGGGTGTTTATTCTACTTATTACACCCCATCCATGTATCCTTCGTCCACCATGCTAGTTCCTATGAACACTTTTTCCATCGAGGGTCCACATATATCCTCGGGTTTTTCATATGGGTTACCTTCTTCATGAAACCCCTTCACATGGGGGAAACATATATCCTCACCTAAATAATCCTTATTATATTTTTGTCTTTTCACAGACATTTACTTCAGTGATGATGCCCGTACAAACCTTTATGGATCAATTAGGAGGAGGATACTACCTTTCCAGACAAGGACATGGTGCAAATCAGGACCCTTCCTTTCCTGCAATGTCTCAAAACCAGTCTCTCCTGAGACCTTGGTATCAAATGCCACTACTCACCACCACCTCTAGTCCAGTCACTACCATTCATACTAGAGCTCCATCACCAACCACTGCTAGTCATGTTGGAGTTTGGTCGACGACCTCTGCAAGTCATGTTGAAGACCCGCAACCAGTCGCTGCTAATCATGCTGGAGGCATCACTCTAGTCGCCATGAGTCATAGCTATGTCACATCTCCAACCTATGTACATCATGTGGGAGATGAACCTCCAACCTCTGCTAGTCATGCTGAGAGCATATCACCAGCCATTATAAATGATGTTGGGGGAATTCATAGGATTGAGAAGCCTAGACATGTCATATGTAAGCTCAGATTCCTTTGTAGGACTTGTGAAGGAGATCACCTTACTCGTTTGTGTCCTGCTACTGTCAGGATACCAGAAGCATGGTTCTCACCTGGGGTCCCTTCGGGATTTGAGGCGTTTTTGGTTTCCCCACATTCTGTTTCTCCTTTGATTGACATGACATTCATGCCGATGCAATCATCGCCTTACCACACCCCCATTTTTTAGGGTGATGTGTTTCCTGGCCTTGTTGTCACGCATCCTATTCAACCCATGATTGAAGAAGTGGTCACACCAGTGCAATCTCCAATCAATACAACCCTTCCCTTGGAGGGTGATGCATCCTTCAACAATGTCATTAGCATTTCTAGTACTGCACCTTCTGAACAAGAGAGAGTTTTACTCTCCCTGAGCACTCTCCCTCCAAGTCTTGAAGAGGTTCTCTTCGACTGGGATGGTCTGGTGGGGTATCCAATGCATCCTCCTATGCCTTTTCAAGTAATATACATTATCCGATATATTATGGAGAAGGTAACCTTCGCGAGCACTTTATCCTCCTCGACTTGGAGAGCTTTGGGTTTTTCCAAGCTTGTTTCGGCTATTCGTAAGATGTTGACCCTTCATAGAAGTCCAGCACGGGAGCCTTGGCCTCCCCCATGACATACCGCCTATAAGCCTCTCAACGAGTCTGATTTAAGCTCTTTTCCGAATCGTCTAAAAATCGAAAAGATTGTTGAGTGAATTTTTCCCTTTCACACTCGTTAAATTGGACTTGAAAGGTCACAAGTTTGATTTAATCTCTTTTCCGACTCATTTTAAAAAAGTGAAAATATTGCTGAGTAAACTTGCCTCTTTCACACTCGTAGATTGGATTTGAAAGGACATATATTTGGTACAAGTTTATCCCTTTTTCAAACCATGTAGACTAAGATTATGAAAAAGGACATTTTTTGGTATTAAGTTGTGATTGCATCTCATGCCCTTGCTTGCAGTATTGATACTATTTTCATTTCTCACTTTGCGTTATAAATCATTTTCCTCAGCAGTTTTGCATCCTCAACCAAGTAGATCCTTTTTTATATCCTTTGCAATTTGACACCCTATACCCAGGAGGGAAAATTTCCCCGACTGTCCATATCACGCATGCAATTCCTTTCATTGAGCATAGGTACGTTCCACTGTTGGAACTATTTTTTCTTACTTGCGACACTCGTTTCCTAATTTGTATCATAGCATTCATTTGAATATGAAAAAACAAAAAATGAAGGGTGGGAAGGGAGTATTATCTTATATTGGCAGTAGGCATGTCACCTTTGAATAGAGCACAAATTTTTTGAGTCCACTTGTCATCATAATTTTGGATTTAGCATGGCCTTAGGAAGCTGAGATCATTACAGAGAGTTTGCTCCTCCGAATGGTTACTCTTCCAGTCCCTATGGAGAGTTTGATTGATGCCTCCTGCATCTGATGGTTTCATCATTGAGTCTATGCTGCCAGAGTCTTCCATATGTGTCATGCTCTTGTTCAAAGGATGTTTATCAACCTGTGTCGGCCATTCCTCAGAAATCTTGAATTTTCATGTCGGTCATACCCTCAGTTTGTCTCAGAATCACATGAAACTATAGACCTATTACGCACCCTGGTCCTACTTTCTTCATTGGTAGGTAAACTTGAACCTAGCAGTCAACATTTCATCATTGGTTGTTGACTAGGTGGTTTCCCTTGTGTTAAATGACAAGACATCTATTCAAACATTAGGATTCATGCAATGTCTTGGATGCCATTAGCCTTATTGGTGGTTTCCTCACCTTTTTCAACAGTTTTCCTCATTGGTTGTTATTCAAAGGGTCTTTTTCATGTACTGCTTGCACCTGGCACACATGAAAGACACACATGGCCATTGGTTCATGAACATGTTCTTCATCCGATTTCCACCAAATCATCAATATCTTGCTTTGTACCTCGTGTTGTATGATGAGAGATGCCTTAATGTTATCCTTTCAAGGGGCCTCCTTCCATCGACTTCAACTCATGTATTCTGGAAACAAGACCTAGAGTCCTATGAGTACCTAGAGGCTTATGGTCATTAGTGGCAGGTTATCTTGCCATCAACAGTTGGGAATACATCAATGTCCCATGATCGATGGATTCTTCAAGTGTTCAACCCCGACTCCTTTATCCACACTTGTAAGAATGTACTTGGTCCCTTGATACCTACTCTCATCATCGGTAGGTTGTCTCGCATTCGTTAATGGTATACCTCAATGACTGGTAATCAAATGAAGTCTCATTATGTTTGACCTCAACATCTTTATTCACATGATGTAGACTTGCACCTTTGGCAGATTGTGTAGAAGACTTGAAGACATCAGTTTGTAGTCGCAGCTTTCTTGAGTTGTTGCTATCTTTTCATTGGAATAGTAACTGTGTGACTTCACTGATCATGGGAGATCATATTGTACTCCACTGTATACATATATCTTCAAATTGATTTTGAGACCGGTTTTACTAGGCCTTATCCGTGACTATGGCGGCCTTTGGCATATAACCACATTTTTATTTTCCTATTCATGGCCATGGACAGTTGTTTGGTATATTTTCAAATGGATATGCAGTGTAATTCAAATTGGCAGCCATGTACACAAAGTCAGTATAGATTATAATGAGCGACTAGTTATTCTAGTTGGATCCCCATTACTCCACTTCTAGGTTTTTATAATGTATTTCAGCCATCGCAGATACTCCTCTGACCTCACACAATAGGGGGCATCTGTTACAACAAGATTTTCCTCACCCCATGTAATCTTGCACAGAAGGCCTTTTTTCCATTTCCCTATGCAGACTTGAAGTCCTTTTTCGCAAATCCCAGAGATAAGAACATAAGTTTTCCACATATACATGCCCTGCCTATATTACATCATGCGTATATGCAAGTTGCACCACTACAGCTCACGTACATCGGGAAATGTGCCCAAAATTGAAAAATGATGTCCGGTTTCCATATCACTTCACGCGATCAATGATCTTTGACCTTCCATATACTAGAAACATTCTGACTCGACCCTTCAGTTCCACTTGAAGGCTATAACTGGGCCAAATCCAATTTATGGAAAAAAGGAGAAATAATTCAACTTTGAGAGCAAAGTTACTCTGGAGAAATTATTCACTTCACATTGAGTCTGCATCCCTTTGTCCTTTAAGTCTGAACACATTGTTCAACCCCCATGCTCTTCCGTTATTGATGGAGAACTTCATTTTCTCTCTTATATGATCTTCCCTTTGGTGGATGATTGAAGTGGTGGAGGCCTAGCTAGAAAGAACTTAGTGTCTCAATTCTGAACCATGCCGACACAGAAGTTTGTAACTCATTCACTTATGTTGATTATATCTTAATAGAAATACTCCTTTCTCATCCAATTGATATCTCACAAATATTTGAATTTTTATTCCATGCGCGAATTTGTTATGAATGTGTTGAGGGGTCCTAAATCCCTTTAACTCAACAACAAGATCCAAACCTACCACCAAGGCCCAATTAGACTCCGCAACGTTTAATCATGGAATGGTTCTCCAAATCTTGCGATCTAGCTGAAATAATTGATGGGATTTACGTTTTCTTGTGAAATCTTTTCTCCTTTAGTTCGAAATTTTTCTTTTTATATTTTCTCTTAGGTAGGACTGATATAAGATAAATTTGGTATAAACCAACTAAGTGACAAAGTGCGAACAAACTTAACTAAAGGAGAAGAGGTTGATCTTGGGATAACCCTTTACTCTAGCATGCAGATAGTGATCATCTACCACAGGCCTAGCACTAATACATTAACCGTCCAGGTATTACAATTACTGTCTGAGACACAATTTATCAGAAGAAAACACACATGCGATAAATGATGGCAAGTAAAATAATTCACTTAACTCTAATCATCAATCACATAATAACACAACGATTTATCTTCATCATTAAAGAAAGAAATGTAAAACATTGCATCAGATAACTTATCAATAGATTTAGTAGCTCTTACTCATTACAGTATCCATTCATGATATGAAATAATAAATAGTTCTTCTCCACATCCAATCATACACGAATTTGATGAAAACACAAACTTGTATTTGGTCCAAAAAGGACTTCTCAATTAAGAGAATCTCCAAAATAGTTCTTAACAAAACCAAAAATGAGGGTCTTAGCAGCAACCATCGACCTCTAACTAATCGGTTGATGCTCTTATTTATAACATAAAATTAACTAAAAATAACAATTAAAGTGCAACTAGGTAAAACAAAACTCGCCACATGGTGCTCTTTTCTATCAGTTTTTTAAGAGTCATCTCAAGATATCACTTAAGAGGGTGACTCTTCTTGTACTCCGACCACTTGATAAACAGATCCTCGCAGATGTTGGTGTATGGGAATCTATGTTGTTCCATCGAGGCCGAGTGAATCTCTCTTATCTCTACCACATGTGCCTGATACTTGACTATACTGGTACTTACTTATTGCAGCATAACATGAGCTTTGATTGGGTGCTCCATAAATTTTTGCACCTGACCTGACATCGTGTATGTCAGCTTTTCTATTTCTTCGACCCATGATGAGTCTTGCTCAGTTTGCGACTTGACTATGTCATGCAAGTTGACAAACTCATCAGGTGTGCCAAAATCAGGGAGTATGATGTCTTTCATAACTCGATTGATCTTGATCCAGTTTTTCTTGCACTTGGTCGATTTCTCTTGGATTTCTCGGTGAGGTTCCCAGGAAATTTTAACCCAATACTCAGCTGATTTCCTAATGTGGTCGATGTTGCTTTCCCTTAGCACTCGGATGTCATGCTCTTCGGCATCTCATCCCTTTTACACCGCACTGATATAGTCAATTCTTTCCACATCTTGTTGTGCCTTCTCGTACCACCTCTCCATATCTTTGCACGTGGCTAACACCATGATGGTGTATTCTTGCATCTCAGCTATCCTTGCAGTGAATATGTGTCATTCATATATAAACTTTCCATAGGCCTCCTTGAATTTTCTCCTTAGGTACATCGTGGCTTATGTGGTGTCCTGGTAATATTTTTCCAAGTGGAGCAAATGTTCCAATTCCTTTAAAGAAGCATCCAACTCCTCTTCATCCCATTTAGCTCTGTCCAGGGTGGCATCTATGATTGTCATCCCCATGCTGATAAGTTCAGACGTTTTAGCACGTTTTGTGTTGATCAGGTTTTATTCCATAGTGATGAGAATAGAGCGATTTAAAGTGATCCTCCTCTTCTTGGTGTTTCTCTTGACGATAACCTTCCTTTTCTAGTCATAAGCAATGACATGTATGTTGGCTACTTCATCCACGAGTTCAGGGATTTGATGATCTCCCCAGGTGAGTGTATTCCCCAGAATCCCAATGGTATATACTTGTTCAGGGATGGGTTCTTGAACTTCCTCCCTATGTTCTGAAGGCCCGACTTTTGTTTGTCACTCATAGACGATTTGAGTACCGATTGAAATTGAGGCATCGCGGGTAGGATCGGTACTTACTTAATCATCGATCGTTGAGATGTCAATTTCTTGCTATGGAGATTCTTCCTTTTTCTCACTCGACCCTAGCTTGTCCTTTTGACTCTTCGCTTGGGTCTCCGGTGCATTGGGCAGCACAGTGTCTAAGACACTCTCGACTTCTTGTTCATTTTGTGGAACCCTATGAATTTGAGCATCAGGAATAGGGGAAGATGTCCTCTCTGGTTCCTTTTCCTCTTCAATATGTATAGGGGTCACAAAGGCTACCTCCAGGCTCTCATCATCATCATAGATTTTTATCAGTTCACTTAGGGGGTTTGGCGCACTTGTTCTCCCTAATGTTTTGACTATCTCTGGCTGGGTCAAAACACCTTTCAGTGATCTGACCAGTAGAATTGTGAATTCAAGGTCATCTAACCCAGTAATTTCATCAATGTCTATAAATTTAGGGCCACTTGGCCCCGCCTCACTTCCATATGGGTTATCGACAGGGGATCATGTCGTTTCTTAGATGTTTGGGTCATTTTGCAACTGATCAATCACTCATTGTGCCTATTCTAACATGAGAAATCCCCTTTCCCATGCGTCTTGTTCCATAGGGAAACCTCTTTCTTGCGTTGGGGCTACCAGGGGGACTTATGTTTCCTCAGCTACTATCATTTCTTCTCTGGCCCTGAGGGCCCCTTGAGCCGATTGTTCTAGGATTGTTTCTTGTTCATCCAGGCTTGTGGCTTTGAACCTGGTCATCTTAGGGTCGGCCATCGTTGCCACCACTTCATCCCAGTCTTGGGCATTTTTGGTGAAGACCTCATCTTCAAAATTGTCATGGGCATATGGCTAGCAGGACAACACTTGCAAGGCATGCTTCAAAACTAGACCCTTTGGGTCATGTTTGCAGAAACGATCGGTCTAGAATCAGAACTCCAATTGGCTCAATCCTTCTTTCTTGGCCTGAGTGGTGTCCTTCACCATGTAGAAGCCTACATGGAAACCATAAGGTATGAATGCCCTTTTCTTATCTTTGACCAAAGTGGTGTTGTAGCCTTGCAGGATGGTCTGGTAGCACATCTCCCCTACTACAAGCTGGTCGGGGACATGCACAGGTAAAATATGTGGTGCTCTGGTGGCCCCAAAAAACATGATGTAGGTATCGCGCTCATCCAGATACTAGTGTCCAACCTTTGATATCATATTTTTGGCCACAACCGACAGTCTTGGGCATTCTTTCTTGAAAACAATAAAATAAATGAGTGCAATGAATTCATCGTAGATGAGGGAGTAGGATTTTTTGTACCTGTTCTCCCATAAAATTCTGAAATATACATGGACGGGGAGTTCTGTAATGTGCAAACTAAGGTTCATGCTGGTGAATATGTGTCTGGCACACATAACATCCAGTAAATACGAAGCCATGTAGAAGGCTCGAGTCTCTCCTTCTTTCAGTGTCTGGGCCTGTTGTATGCAGATGCTCAACTTCTTTGAAATGATGGCTCCCTAGTTGAAACCTCTCCCAAAAATGGCCACTGTGTAAGATAGAGGCATGCATGCCTCTGAAAATTTGGTGCAATATTTCTCCCCATACAACCGAAAGATGAGAGCCATTAGATAGATATACGGTTCCCTCAAGTTGGTCGTTTGATACAAGTCAGAAGTCCGATTGGTGTATTTTTTATCTTTCCTCCACCATGAGTCCATCACTCGATCGATGTCATGGTGCCCGTATAAGTTTATGATGAAACCGGTGTTTAGTCTCTTCTTTGGGTCTCTAATCTTGTAATACTTTTGCACCTTCATCGGAAGGAAAACTTTGACACACTCTCCATTGCCATCATTAATCAAACATTTTTGTGTGTTCGTGTGGTCAATGAGCCACTTCAGGATTTCTATGCAGGGGAACACTAGAGTTCTACCTACTACCATGTGCAGGTACGATCTTCAGATATTTAGAAAAAATTCATCGTTGAGTGCTCTCACATCTGGGTCACTGTGCGAGGCATATTTCGGGAATTCTTCCCAACTGATCTTCTTGAAGAGTTTCCCCCAATGTGGAAGTACCTCCTTGGTCTCGGTGCTTGCCTCTATGTCTCCAAAGGCTAGAGGTTGAGTGAAAACCTTATTTATATATTTTTTAATGACTGGTTCCAGTCTTGGAACAAATTCTAATTATTTTGCGGCCCCTGGAGAAGAGCCTTCTCCTACCTCTGGTTCTTTCAGCTTGGGTGCCCTTGGTGATCGCCTAGTGGTCGAATTTCTTGGAGGCATTGTGTAACATCCCCAGCCACCCACAGGTCGGGGGATGCTACCTTCAAGCCCACCCTTGGACTTCTTTCTTTTATCGATACCTTTTTAAAAATATAAGGATGCATAAAATACAATATTTAACGACATGCACAACAATAACCAACAACCATGCATGTTCTAAAGATTCAATTAAACAATAATTAAATACATAGTGGAATACAATCATACATAGATAATAATATCACAACAGAGAGCACTTATCTTTATGAAAGATGACACCAAATGGCTGCAGACCAAGGACATTCCACCCAACCGTAGACATCACTGCTCCAAATCTAAAAAATAGTGTCACCCTCGAGCCGGGTCTATGAATCTAAAAGGATGGTTCTAGAGTGTTACATGGGTTCCAAAACTAGTCAAATATCAATCTCTCATAGGTTTCCCAGCACCCACAACAATCCAAGTACCCAACTCTCTTCTACCCAGCTTGTGCCACCCGAGAGAATGGACCTCCACCCTTCTCTACCACACAATCCCTCAGGCGGTCCTTCTCGTTCCTGCCAGAGCCTCCAGTACAGCTAGTACAAAATCTCAATGATGGAACTCTCAGGACTCACAGTTTTCAGAAAAAGAGAGCACAGGCTAACGCATCTTAGACATGCAGGCCCAGGTCATGGCTAGATCACACCAGTGACCACTACAACCAACAATACCATGGCTAATATTCGGCAGTTTAGCTCCATTTCCCAAGGAAAGATGCGGATGAGAGAGTATCAATGGAATGGGTAAGTGCGTGCATGAAAGTGCATGCATGGGAGTGCATGACAGAAAAAAAATGAGTGAGTGTACAGGGAATCAGCAAACAAGCCATTAGTCAAACTCCCACATCAGACTAGAGGTGGGTTTAAGTAACTTCGTGGGGGGAATCAAGAACCTCCTAGCCTTCCTCGAGAAGTTCACATAACTGATCCCCTCCCTTATACAAAAGGGTAATTAACATAGGAATAAAAACTTATCCCCTCAAGCCCCCTCTCTTGTGGAATCATAGCCCCCTATAACTCTATTCCTTGTCCATCTAGCACCTAGCAACGTATTTATTATTAATAATGATAAAAACATTACATGTCTTTGGCACACTGGCCTTTTAATAATTGTTTGGGCACTCTGGCCTCTCAGCATTGTAACAATACATTATTAAAATGAGGGTTCAAAACCTGGGGTGTTACATCCCCTCCCCCTTATTTTGGCACTGTCCTCAGTGCATACACAAAATAGAGATAAAAATCTCAAATTTATTCAAAAAGCTATGGGTACTCTGCCTGCATGGCATCTTCATGCTCCCAGGTAGCATCTTCATGACCGTAGCAGGTTCACTAAACTTTTACCAGCTCTATAACTCAGTTCCGGAGCATTTTGACTTTTCTGTCCAATACCTGTACTGGTTGAACCTGAAAGTCTCCCTCTGTCTCTACCCGAATCAGATGCCAATCAATAACATGGTTAGGATCCTGTACATATTTATTTAGTAAAGAGACTTGAAATACATTATGCACATTCATGGAAGTAGGCAATGCAAGCATGTATGCAACTCGCCTGATTCTGTCCAATACTTCAAATGGACCATAGAATCTGGCTGCCAGCTTTGTACAACTACCCAATTTCAATGAGCTCTTCTTGGGCTTCACTTTCAAAAGTACATGCTCCCCTACTTTAAATTCTCTAGTTGTCCTGTTCTTGTCTGCATAAAATTTCTATCTATCCTGGGATGCCTTTAAATTCTTCTTGATCTTAACCACTTGGTCTTCCATGTCCTTGAGCAACTCCGGCCCAAGTACCACTCTATTTGTTGGGTTGTCCCAGCTTACTGGATTATTGCATTTCCTACCATACACGACTTCAAATGGGCTCATTCTCAATGAATCTTGATACCCATTATTATATGAAAACTCAACCAAGTGTAAGTAATCTTCCCTCTTAGATGGCTTATCCATCACATACATTCTCAGCATATCTTCAATTATTCGATTGACTCTCTCTATTTTCCCATCTGTCTGGGGATGATATGTTGTGCTAAAGTTTAGATTTGTGCCAAATCCTTTAAACAATCCCCTCCAAAAATTGGAGTTAACTTTGTATCTTTGTCCCAGACAATTGTCCTAGGTATCCCACACAACCTAGCAATTTCCTTCATGAAAATTTCTACAATATTAGTCGTTGTATGCATTGTCTTCACAGGCACAAAATGAGAAGGCTTTGTTAATTTTTCAACCACCACCATGATTGAATCATGTTTCTTGTTTGTTATGGGTAATCTTGTGATGAAATGCATGGTGATCACTTCCCATTTCTTCTATGGAATTGGCAATGGCTACAGCAAACCCATTGGGTTCCTATGCTCAGCCTTCACCTTCTGACATTCCATACATCGAGCGATGTAATCAACAACATCCTTCTTCATTCCCGACCAAAAGAACTGGCTTATTACAACTGTAATTGTTTTCTAGTAACCAGGATGTCCATCATAAGGAACATCATGCATTTCCTTCAGTACCACATTCCTCAGTTATCTAGAACTAGGAACATAGATTATGTTTTTATGCATGAGTAATTTGTCTTCCTTTATCTCATACTCCTTTATTTTATGTTTTACATCTCTCTGTTGTAAGCTTTCCTTTACCTGTAGGTAATGCTGGTCTGTAACAAGACCATCCAAAATTCTTCTCTTTAAGTCTGACTGATGCATACTGACAGCAGTAGCATGCATGAGATACACTCTCCTACTAAGTTCATCAGCAAATTTATTCTCCTTCCCCTTGATATGCTTGATATAAAAGTCATACTCACTTAAAAATTCTAGCCATCTTGTTTGTCTGTCATTCAAGGTCGGTTGTTCAAAAAGATACTCCAGGCCAATGTGGTCTGTTCTTAATTCAAATTTCTTCCCCATGAGATAATGCCTCCACATCTTCAAGGCATGAACAATGGCAACAAGTTCCAAGTAATGTGTGGCATATTTCCTCTCATGTTCCTTAAGCTTTCTGGACACATATCCAATGACATGTCCATTTTGTGTGAGGACTCCCCCAAGTCCTTCCTTACAGGACTTTGTACATACCACAAACATTTCATTTGGGTTAGCAATATTTAACACAGGTGCGCTAGTAAGTAATTCCTTCAAGATATTAAAATTATTTCCACACTTGAGTGTCCATTCAAATTTAGTTCCCTTATTTTGAAAATAAGTGATGGGATGAGAAATCTTAGAGAACCCTACTATGAACCTTCTGTAGTAGCCAACTAATCCCATAAAATATCTGACGTCTGACACATTTATGGGTGTTGGCCATCCTCTAATGGCTTCGATATTCTCTGGATCTACTACTATGCCATGTTCTAAAATAATGTGTCCCAAGTAATGGATCTTCTTTTGGTAGAAAGAACACTCACTCAACTTGGCATACAACTGATGTTCTCTGAGTACTTGCAATACCAATCTTAAGTGATGTTCATACTCCTCTTCAGACTTATAATAGATAAGTATGTCATTCGAGAATACTATGAAAAACTTGTACAAATAATCTATGAATATGTCATTCATTAAGCACATGAAGACAATTGGTGCATTGGTCAGTCCAAATGGAACCACTACAAATTCATAATGCCCATACTTGGTCCTAAAGGTTGTCTTATGAATGTCTTCTTCCTTGATTCTTACCTAATGGTATCCCTCCCTCAGGTCAATCTTTGAAAATATCTTTTCTCCTCTTAGTTGATCAAAGAGGTCATCAATTCAGGGTAGACGATACTTGTTTTTTATAGTGTACTTGTTCAACTGTCAAAAGTCAATACACAGACTCAAGGTTCCATCCTTCTTTTTGACAAAAAGTATTGGTGCTCCCCAAGGTGAAACACTTGGACGTATGTACCATTTCTTCAAAAATTCCTCCAACTACATTTGTAATTCTTTTAACTCTGGTGTGCTCATTCTATAAGGTGTTTTTGACACCGGGTCAGCTCCTGGCACTAAATCAATTGAGAAATCTATCTCCCTTCTTGATGGAAATCTGGCTATTTCTTGGAATACATCTTGAAATTCTTGTAGTACAGAGAAATCTTCGAGGCTTGTCCCCTTTGTATTATTTGTCTCTTCCACATGAGCTGCATAAAATTGACATCCTTTCCTAAAACATCCTTTTAGTTGTAAGGATGAAATCTCCCTTATAGAGATGGGTCTTGGAATTCCTTTCACAGTGCTTTGCTTTCCATTTCCATCAAGACATCTAAATGTCTTGTTATGACAATCTAGGACAACATGATTCTTGTCCAACCAATCCATCCCAATCAGAACATCATAAGATGCCAATGGTATGATATTTATATCAGTGCTAGTATTCACTCCATTAAGACTTATGGAACAACTTCTGACCATATCATGGATTCTTCTTTTGGTTTCAGTGGCTAATTGAACCAAACTTTCTTTCCCACGTTTACTATTCTCCAAATGTAATCTATCCACTATATTAGGATCAATGTAGTAGTGACTTACTACTAAATCAATCAAAATAGCAACAGGTTGATTTATGATCTTACCTTCCACCTTGATCATATTGGAGTGGTACTATGTTTGTCGATCATTTAAAGCTGCCTAGATTCTTCCCATATCTCTGACTGTTATAGCCTCTTGGATTTTGTGCATAGTCTTCACTCTGTCCTTGCTGTGTGGGAAATCCTTGTACAGGTGATCTTCCTTGCATCCCCAGCATTGGATTGGTGGTCTTCCCCTTTTTCCCAAGGAATCTTCGTTCTTGAAATCTCCCTTATCATATTGATCTTGATGATTTATATTAGACTCATTACTATTGAAGGGAGGTTTGAATCCTTTCCACCTCTGATTGGACTTCACATTCTTCTTGTCCTTCCAATTTTTCTGCAAGGATTATCTTCCCTGGCCTTGCTCATATAGGTATTTATCCTTTCTGATGGCCTCTGTCAGGGTATTGGGTTCATCATACTTGATCTTTTCCTTATAAAAGGTTGGCAGTCGACTTAGAAATCTTTGTATTTTCACTTTCTCATCACCAATGAACTTGACATATTTTAACAATCCCAATAACGTTTTCTCGTATTCGKCCATAGTCATGCTTCCCAACCTGAGTTCAAAGAACTCCTTCACTTTCTTGTCATAGAAATGCTATGAGAGGTACTCCTTCTGAAAGTACTTCTTGAACTATTTCCAAGTGATCCTACTTTCATTAACATGTTCCACTTGCTTCAGTTGGTCCCACCACATTGCAACTTTCYTGTGTAAATGGTAGGTGGAAATCCTGGCTTCTAGCGCTAAAATGTCCCATCTTGTCACTTTATAAGTGGGCGGATCAGGGATCTTCAATGTGTTACGGATGTTTTTGTTGATATCCTTCTATGAAAAGCCTTAGACGTCGATCGATTTCATCGTATGGTGCTGATGTGGAAAAAATGTCTCAAAGGTGTGATTTGGATTTAGGAGACCAAGAATGACTCAGGGTAAAGATGGGTCATACGTTTCTCCAATCTGTCCAAGACACACAGCATTGAAGATTGATGACTTAACTCGTCAGTATTAGTTGGAGTCATGACTTTCTTCAAGTTGTGTGTTCTAAACTAAACCTGGGATCGTTGATGCCGAAAAGATATCGAGGATCGGCAATCGGGGATAAACCTATCGTGTGTTTTTCTTTGGATTAGATTTTTTGAAAATTCTCGATGCCGAAATTCTTCAGGAATCAGTGATCAGGGAAAAATATTTAGCATGGTCGAAATGTTCATCGCGATTCAGTCTTTCCCGGTTCTGACAAGCACGTCGGCTATCGATTATCGGCAATATCATTTCTTTCTTCCTTAATGTTTACTCCCTTCGCCTTTTATGGATGTCGAAAGGGATCGGCTATCAACGATGTCCGTATGCGATACTTGACATGAAACAAAACTTCCGTTCACCGATATCGGTGACAATCGATGCTCGGTGATTGAGGTTTTCCAAGTGATCCTTTTTTACCTCTTAATTCCTTCCGATGTTGAATCTTAAGCGCTTCAGGTGAAGTGCTTTGGCTATTGATTCCTTATTTAAGTGTTAAGCCTTTTATTTTCATGAGGTTTCATAGAGTTAAATAAAAATGAAAATCTAATGAGAGTCAAGAGAACACGCAAAGACAAAACATTTCTCAAAAGGACATCGAATTCAGACAATGCAAAGATCCAGTGGTACCCAAAAAGTGAAAAAGTGACATAGCCTTTTTAGGGTGTGTTGATTGCTCAACAAATGGAGACTTACTGAGAAAAATCAAAACCTTTGTTCCTTCATCGGGCTTGGCTGATGCAAAAGTTGATTAGGAACTTAACTGGTTTTCATCATAGCTTCTTTTACCCTTGCATTTGGAGTTTCCCCGATTGACGCATCAGGGCCTGCCTGTGGGGTTTTTTAACCTTTATTCCACCTTATTTTCCTGTAACCTTGACTCACGCCCCATTTTGACAAGATTCTAGTAAATAATTCACTAGAACTAGGCCTTTTAATTACCCTTATTCATTCGCTACGATGTTGCTCCACTGTCAGCGAGCGTCCATAGCCCCGACGGAGTCACCCCGATGTCACAGACCTTGCTTTGCTGCTAGCGAGCATCTATATCCCTGGTGGAGATATCTTCATACCCTCTCCTACTATGCGCTCATCTAATATAGTTGAATTTATTTCGACATAATGCCTTGAGCGAGCGGGAGAGGAGGATGTTTGTTATTTGCAATAAATGAGATGGTTAAGGTGAAACTCACTAGCTCTGTCTCTGAGGTGCATGTAGTCCTTTCCTACTTACCATATTTCCCTTAAGGTTTTACTAGACCACCAAGAAGACACTTCTGCATTTATCCAAAGTTGTTCATCTGCGTAGGTTAGGTAGAGAATCCCTTGAAACAACCGCAGGTTCCTCAGCATTTCTTGTGTTTGTATGTGAGAAACAAGTTAGGAAGAGAGTTCGTTATGTCACATGATTTGAGGTCAACCATTGTCTTGCTAATTACAATCTTTCAAAATCTCAGCAGCACAATCGCAAAAGATAAAACAAAATGTATAAATGAAAAAGATAAATCAACGCATCTATAATAAATGTAGAATATATTTTTATTTTTATTTTAAATGAAAATATTGTTTTAGGGCTTGGCCATTCACTGGGAGAGTGTCAGGTTCCCCCCTCAGATTCTGGAGTCGATATGTGCCTAACCCAATCTTTTCATCCACCTAGAAAGGTCCAATCCATAGATTTTGAAACTTAGAATGTTTTCCTTTAGGCTCATTTGCTCTGTCCCATTTTAGGACTAAGTCTCCTACCTCAAAATTCTTCTCTTTAACCTTATGCTTATCAAACCACCTTTTAACTATCTATTGGTGAGCCATGAACTTTGATTTATCTTTGTCCCTCTCTTCTTCTAGCATGAGCAGGGTGTCAATTCTTTGTTGTATGACTGGTGGAGGCTTTCCTCTGGACTCCTATGCAAGTTGAAGAGATGGGAGATATAGTCCGTTCGGGAGAATGGCTTCATGTCTGTATACTAGAAAGTATGGGGAATTCCCTATAGCTTCCTTGGGTGTAATTCTATATTCCCATAAGGAATTATGGATTAGGTTATGCCAATTTCTCTGGTTGTCTGCAACTGTTTTCTTTAATATTCTTACCAGGTTCTAATTAGTTGATTCTGCCACTCTATTTCCCTGTGGATAATAGTTTGCAAAGTATATAATTATGATTCATTTGTCTAGAGCAAACTTTGTTAATAGGGTGGAAGAAAAGTAAGATTCATTATCAAAACAAAGGACAGAATGGACACTAAACCTTGTAATTAGTTGTTGTTCTATGAATTGGATTACCACCTTCTCGTTTCCTGAGTCAGAGGGATGGCCTTTGCCCATTTAGTGAAATAATCGGTGGTAGTAAGTATGTACTTATGTTGTTTTGAAGAACTTGGTGTAATTTATCCTATGATATCTAACCCTCATTGCTCAAAAGGCCTAGAAACAGTCACTGGTTGGAGTGGGACAACTTCTTTCTTCTCCCCCCAACGCTTATTTCACAAGTTTTATAGTTTCTAGCATATGTGTGAGCGTCTTTGAACAAAGTGGGACAATAATAGCCAACTCTTAGTATCTTATGAGTGGTGGTGTTTCCTGCAAAATTTCCACCGGTAGGGTCATCATGGATCTCCTTCAGAACTTTGTCTGCATCTTCACATTCAAGGCATCTTAAAAGTACCCCACCGTAATTAACCCAGAAGAGTACCGAATTTATGAGGCGATATTGCACGGATTTTAACTTGAGAGCTCTCCTTTCCTTAGGGTTTATATTTTCTGGGCAAGTCCCATGGTGCATGAGATAAGTCAATTTCTCATAACAAGACTCTTGTCCTGGGGAAATGTATGAAGCTTCACCACACCATAATGCCATTTCATTCTCCCATCCAGGGTCTTCATTTACTTGGTCTTGAGCTTCAGCTACCAATTTACATAACCCTTTCCCTTTAACTAGTTTAGCAGGTTTTATATCTACATTGAATTCTTGGACTACTGTCATCCAGTTTCCTCTTATTTCCCCCATCTCCTGTTGAGTAAATAGGGATCAGAGTGCAGGGTGAGGCGTGATTAATTTGGTGTGGTTCTTGAGGATGTAAGATCTGAAATGTTTTACTGCCTTGTAAACCGCATAAGCATGATTGTCTATAGCAGGATTATTCAGTTCAACACCTTGAAGATTAGTGCTCATGAATGATACCAGGGATTTTTTTTTTCGTCACCCATCTGAGTTAATACTTCGGCTATCGATTGGTCGAAGGTGAAAATATAGAGGAATAAATCTTTGTTAAAATCAGAACTTTGCAGCACTGGGGCTTGATATATCGCAGTCTTAATATTGTTGAAATCATTCTTTCATTCATCATCCCACTTAAACTCAACATCTTTACGGATCATGTTTTGTAGGGGTTTGATAGTTTTCGCGAAATCGGGGGTGAATTTCCTCACAAAATTGATTTTCCCGAAGAACGATTGCATGGCCTTTTTGTTGTGAGGTAATGGAAGTTGAGCTATAGCTTTAATTATTTATGGGTCTATGGGAATGTCTGCCTGAGATATAATGTGGCCTAACAACTTACCTTCCTTGAAACTGAAAATAGTTTTCTTAGGGTTTAAGGATATGTCGTATTTCCTACATCTTTCGAAAATCTGGGTTAAACATTGGATGTGATCTTCCCTGTTTTTTGAATACACAGTTACATAATCCAAATAGACTACTACACACTTTTTGATTAGTTCCTGAAACTCTACATCCATGGCCCTCTGGAAGGTTTCCCCTACATTGATTAACCCAAAGGGCATGCATTTGTAAGTGAAGGTTCCCCACTTGGTTTGGAAGGTAGTTTTCAAGCGGTCTTCTTCTGAAACTAGCACTTGTATGTAACCTGAGAAACCGTCTAGTAAGGAGAAAATCTCAGAGCTAGATACAGTCTGCAGGAGCTACTCCATTGGTGGGACTAGGTAATTGTCCTTTTTTGAAGCTCTGTTGAGATTTCTGAAATCTACGCATAGGCGAATCTCCCCATAATTTTTCCTTACATGAACCAAATTTTCTACGCATGCAGAGTGTCTAACCTGGAAGATAATTTTGGCATCTAATAGTTTATTTAATGCATGACACATGAGAGGCTCCAGGGATGGGTGGTACTTCCGGAGCTTATGTTGGAAGGGTTTTACTTCAAGATTTAAAAGGATAGTGTGTTGAATGATACGGGTATCATACGTTTTCAGATCTTGGTAGGACCATGCAAAGACATCTTGATATTGTCTGAAACATTTAAGGTAGGCCTTCCTTTCCTCTTTAGATATTGTCTTGTTGAGGTTTACATTTTTTGGGTTTTTCGGGGTTCCGAGATTTATATTTTCATGCATGGGACAAGAACTACCGGTCTTCGCATTTTTTGACCCCTTAAACCTTTCCCTTAGGTCAAACAAGTTTTCTAAATTGGCTATTCCCTTCGGAATTGTGTGAGACTTCAATTTGTCAATTGGTTTATCTGTCCGAGGATCGACCTCTATTTATTGTTCCTGGAATATTTCATCCTCGATAGCCAAATATTTGAAATTATCTTGGTTGGTCATAAAGTTTATGATCTGTTCATCTCCTTCAAATACCTTCCAATTATAAATATTGTTGGGCACCGATGGTTTGTAGAGAAGCTCCACAGTGAACCAGGAGGCTTCATAATCTTCTATAGGTGACAACCTTGAAGCAGCGGTGGCCAAAGAATCAACAAGAATGTTCTTTTCTTTAGGGATTGTTGTAATGTTGAACGCTTTGAAATGATCTATTAGCCTATGCACTCACTGTTGGTAATTCTTAAGGTGTGGATGTTAAGCCCTATTATTGGCTCATTACCCCTTAATTGGGGCATATTATATTAGTAATGTTATTTTATTTATGCCGGATTTATTCCATTAGTTGTAATTATACCTCCTAGTCTCCTATATATACCAAGGAGACATTTTCATTTGTAATCATCTTGTACTTGAACATTTATGTGGGGTAAAAGGAGGCTGCCCCCTCGAAGAGGCTTATTATCTGAAATTATCTCTTTTTCAAGGCTTTGAGTACTTATTCTAAGTTTTTTCTATGCTATATTGATATTTGGTTCTTAACATATGGAATCAGAGCTCAAGGTCTTGGGGTTTCGCTGCTACATCTGAGACACCATGGAATTTTCGCTATAATTTTTTTTCTAAAATGATTCTGAAGGAATGGATTGGAGTATATTTAGTAGACTTATCAAGGTATGTTGGGTTAAAAATTCAGCTCCTGAGGCCTTATACTTTCGGAGATATAGCCTTTTTAAGATAGGGTTCTGGAATCATCCTGAATTGAGTCATTGTAGAATTTTCCCTATAATTTTTTTTCTGCAACATTTCAGACCCTGAACTCTAGAGGATATTCTCAAAAATTAGTAAGGTATCGATGGTAGAAATTTCAGCTTCTAGTTCATCTTAAATGTGTATATACACCATGTAGAAGATAGGGTATCTGACTAGTCTCAAGTAGGTGTTCCAGGTAAAAAAATCATAAATTATTCCTAGAGTATCCAAATTGAGTGATACTAGTTGCATTGGATATTGGATAGCCTGTAGTAGTTCTGGTACGAGTTTCATAATTTTATATCAGTTATTTTGTGTGGGGCATGCTATACAAGTGAGATCTTCTGGAAAGGCCAAAAATCAGCAAGTTGTGGGGAAGTTACCGTAAATTCCACTTGGCACATCCAATTTTTATCAGACCTAGGGCATTTAAGAGAAGAAATATTAGAGACCTACAAAAAATAAAAACTCATACTCAGAAGGGCTGAAATTTTGGAGATACAATAAAAAGAAGATTGTCTAGCAGAACCACCTCAAAATCAAGGCTTAAAGTGATACTTGGCCAACATGCCACCAAAAAAGGGAACTTCTACACCAAATAAGCCTCCAGAAAATCCTACTTGGACTCTTGATGAAGGTGAAGAAATGCGTAGGGACATAAATAAACTACAAAAGAAGATGGATTCAATGGAAGAAAAGTTGGATACTAAGATGGATTCAATGGAAGCTAAGTTGGATACTAATATGGATTCAATGGAATCTAAGTTGGATCTAAGATGGATGATTTAAAAGGGGAGATCATGAAAGTATTGAAAAATTTCGTAACAGAGAAGACACCTGAAAGTGAAAATGCATCCCATGAAATTCATGATGAGGACACAAGGAAGGTGAATCAAGAATGGAAAAACTCCAACTTTGGGTTGAAGACCAACCACATTCCTAAGATCGATATGAGGAAGTCTGATGGCAAGGACCCAATCACATGGATACTTCATATGGAGCAATTCTTTGATCTACATAATGTGCCACATACACAAAAGGTATGAATTTCTTTTTTATATTTAGAACCCAATCAATTTGTATGGTATCGATGGCTTTTCTCTCACAAATCACTTGTCACTTGGACAAATTTCATGGAAGAAATGATATAACACTATGAGGATACAAGGAGCAATACCTTATTTAGCCAATTGATAAATCTCAAGCAAAAGGGTTAAGTTACCAAGCACATTGAGAACTTCCAAAGATTGAATATAAAGGTAACAAATATTCTAGATGAGTACTTGATTGATGTATTCATAGAAACTTTAAAAGATAACATTCAACATGAGGCTCGCCTTTGGGAACCCAAATCATTGGAGAATGCATGTAAGGTGGCAAGAAATGTTGAAAGTAAAAATATGGCTATGGCTACTAGAAGGACCAATCCTAACATCTATAGAGAGAATAATGCTCCTTCTTCTAAAACACCTCAACAATTGGAGGAAAGAAAAGCAAAACGTTTATGCTTTAATTGTGATAGCAAGTACAGTAAGGGACATAAGTGTGGTGAGAAGAAATTATTCTACATATATTGTGAAGAGGAAGAAGAACACAAACAAGAACCATCTCAAGATGAAAATGTAGAAGCAATTTTGTTTGAAGAGTTGACTCCCACGATATCGTGTAATGCATTGGCTGGAATTAGCACTCCTCGAACTCTCAATATCAAAGGATAGATCAAAAAGAAAAAGGTAATAGTCCTAATTGATTCTGGCAGTACTCATAATTTCATTCACTATAAATTAGCCAAAGCTCTCAATTGCTTTGTATATCCAGCGCCAGAGTTTCAAGTAATGATTGTAGATGGAGGAACTATCAATTGCTCGGGAAAATGCAATA
>JASDQU010736100.1:64875-88152 GCA_032191745.1 Picea mariana | reverse complement strand
CCCTAGACCCTTCTTGCGATTCAGAGCCATCAAAGTATAAGGTCCAAACTTGTGGGAGAAATCTATCAACTTCTTCTTTCCCATCTCTTTCTTCTTTTCCTCCTGTTTGTTCTATGATTTCTAATGCAGATTCTTAGCAGAAGAGGGTTTCCCCTACCGCCATCGGCAATTCCTCTCGAAAGATCATTTTGGAGTTTTGAGTAAGAGGGACATCATATGAGAGAGGGGAAAAGTTCCTAAATTAGGAATCACAGGAATAATTTCCTAGCACAGGGAAATATGTCGACGAGGGTTCATTTAGGGTTTCTAAGTCAGTGACAGTATGTTTTAGATATCTTTCCCAATCAATTCTGATCATATTTGCATGCCCTTTTAATGGAAGCTAGAGGTGAGCCTAGTCTGTACTAAAGTATCCATTTAACTTCTCAGACCAATCTTGTCTTAATAATAACCCATAAKCTTCTGGGATATCTACTACAATGATTTCAATCACTTGCAAAAACTTAGGATGTGTCTCTATTCTTATCATTACATCTTTGAGTTCTCGCATGACCTTCACCTGGGTTATGTCTAGTTGTATTACATGTTTGTCACTTTTGAGAGGGACTGAATTTAGTTTTTTTCAAATAGAYAGTGGCATAACATTAGAGGATGATCCTGAGTCAACCAAACAATTATGGAGGTTTCTTTTGAATACTTCAAAATTTAAAAGGAACAGTGGGACAAAAGGTTTCCCCTTCTTGTCTTCAGAGCAGGCATTCACAGTTGGTTTATTTCCTAGATCCGTGGGAGTTAGATTTCTTCCCTCGTTAGTTATTGTCATAGAATTTTCTACTGATTTCAAATCTTGTAACATGAAGTCCTTTTGATGAGGGATTCTACATATGTCCATAACTGGTATATTTTCCCTTAACTTCTTCAAATCTTCTACTATGTTGTAATCGAGCTTGGGTGATTCTTGTGTATGGATGTTTATAGGGTTTCTTCAGAAAGAGAAAGGTGCTTTCGGGTGATCGGAAGCTAGTCTCCCTCCCGAAATTTGGGTCGTAGTAAGGTCGTTTGAGACAAGTTGACCCCTACTTCATGTTTTCACAGCCAAGACTATTGCAAGTGGTTCTTGAACCTCAAATAGGTCATCGAAAGGCATAGCTAGGTCAAGATCCCATATCAACATGGGTGTTTCTTCTAGTGGAGCAATTTCTTCCTGATCGGAAATATTCATACTAGAGTCGCTTGATTGTTTAGTCAAGGAGACTTCGTATAGAAATCGGTTGGCCATCAAATTCATGGCATGCACCCATTGCGGGCAGTCTCTTTCACAGTGGTTTTCTTGGTGATAAGTGCAGAAAGAGTCGAATGCTACATTTCCCATATCGATGTTTAAGTTGGTTGGGGGAGGTTCAATTTCTTTGATCGATGGATTCCTTTTAAAGAAAGGATTATAGGGCCTTTGGCCTTGGTTTCCCTCCCCTGCACTTCTCTTCATGTCTATGATTTTGTTTGATATATTTTTGACCATGTGTTGTAGGTCTTCTATGTCCCCACTTCCCTTTTTAGTAGATTTTTCTGTTTGTTTCCCTGGGGGTCTAGTAAGAAATAACCCTCTACTGGGAGGATGTTGAACTTATTTCTTAACTAAGGAAACCTGGCCTTATTTACATCCCTTCATTTGAAACTCTATTGTTTCGGCTTCTTCAAAATTCTCAGCTAGGGTTAGTTTGGCGGCCCTCTTCACAAACATGGAAATAGAAGATGGGAGAGCATTAGCATACACTTTGATTTGCAACTCCTGAGTAGGTTTAGCTTCAGGATGGAATTTATTTAAGATGGTGGTAAATCTTTGATTAAAGTCTTTGACCCTTTCCTTCGAACTCATGGAGGTATCAAACAACTCGTCCATCAAAGCTCTTGTAGTAGTTTCTTCTGCAAATTTATCTAAAAAGTCTTTTTGAAACTTCGTCCAACTAGTTATGGATCCTACAAGTAAGTTAAAATACTACGTGGAAGCTGAATTCTATAAAGTGTATGGGAACATCCTGCAAACTACATCTTCATGTTGGACATTCATCAGTCTGATAGCTAGTATGAATTTCTTGATATGGTCTCCAGGAAATCCTGAAGTTTTAGGGTCAAATTTAGGGAGTAAATTCTTTGGGTGTCGAGGAAGGCTATGTACTCGTCCAAGGATGGCCAAAGCATCTCTGGAAAACCAAGGTTGATTGTTTTGAGGTGGATTTCCTCTTTCTTCATCATGGTTGTTGTTATCTTCCATGTATTTAGATCCTGAGTTAAACCCTTCTTCTTCTGAAAACTTGTCGGGCTCAGAGAAGTTACCGACTGGTGTTTCGGGGATTAGATTGAGAATATGTTCGATTTTGTTGAGGGAGAAATATATTATGTCTTCTACCGTGTGCACGAAAACCTGGTCGGGGGTATCGACCACTAGTCTTCTTACCTTTTTTCTTCAAGGAAGTAACGACGCTAAGGGCAACACACCGATCTGTTGGGCATACGATCTTGTGATTCTTATAAATTGATTCAAGTCCTCGTGAGGAAGAGCGTAAGGTATATCACAGAATAGGCGTTCTTCCTCATGTTGGGGTGAGTCACTCATTTTTGGAGTACTCAGTGTGTGTGGGTTGTCTTGGGAATGACTAGCCATGCATGTGGGCTATTTTGAATCTACAGGTTGTCTGAAATATTATGTGAAATATGTACTCAACCATTCATTCTTCAGTCCCTCCTTCTAGTGCCAATTGTGTTGAGGGGTCCTAAATCCCTTTAACTAAACAAAAGGAACCAAACTCACCACCGAGGCCCAATTAGACTCTACAACGTTTAATCGTGGAATGGTTCTCTAGATCTTGCAATCTGACCGAAATAATCGATGGGCTTTACATTTTCTCATGAAAGATTTTCTCCTTCGGTTCATAAGTTTTATTTTTGTATCTTCTCTTAGGTAGAACTGATATAAGATAAATCCGGTATAAACCAACTAAGTGACAAAGTGGGAACAAACTTAAGTAAAGGATAAGAGGCTAAGATTGGGATAACACTTTACTCTAGCATGTAGATAGTGATCATCTACCATAGGCCTAGTACTAATATGTTAACCATGTGGGTATTCCAATTACTGACTGAGACAATTTATTAGAAGAAAACACACATGCAATAAAGAATGGTAATGAAAATAATTCACTTAACTCTAATCATCAATCACATAATAACAAAACATTGCATCAGATAACTTATCAATAGATTTAGTAGCTCTTACTTGTTACAACATTCATTCATGAGATGAAATAAGAAATAATTCTTCTCCACATCCAATCATACACGCATTTGATGAAAACACAAACTTGTCTCTGGTCCAAAAAGGACTTCTCAATTAAAGGAAGCTCCAAAATAGTTCTTAACAAAACCAAAAATGAGGGTCTTAGCAACAACCATAGACCTCTAACTAATCGGTTGATGCTCTTATTTATAACATAAAATTAACTAAAAATAACAATTAAAGTGCAACTAGGTAAAACAAAACTCGCCACATGGCACTCTTTTCTATCAATTTTTCTAAGAGTCATCTCAAGATATCACTTAAGAGGGTGACTCTTCTCGTACTCCAACCACTTTATGAACATATCCTCACAGGTGTTAGTGTATGGGAATCTATGGTGTTCCATTGGAGCCGAGTGAATCACTCTTATATCTACCGCATGTGCCCGATACTTGACTATACTAGCACTTAAATGTTGCAGCATAGCCCAAGCTTTGATCGGGTGCTCCATAAACCGTCGCACCTGACCTGGCGTCATGTCTGTCACCTTTGTTATTTCTTCATCCCATGATGAGTCTTACTCAGTGTGCAACTTGAATATGTCGCAAAAGTCGACAAAGTCATTGAGTGTGCCAAACTCGGGGAGTCCGATGTCTTTCATCACCTAATTGATATTGATCCAGTTTTTCTCGCACTTGGCCTATTTCTTTTAGATTTCTCGGTGAGTTTCCTGGGACATTTTAACCCAATACTCGATCGATTTCCTAATGCGGTCGATGCTTCTTTCCCTTAGCACTCGGATGTCATGGTCTTCAACATCTCAACCCTTTTGCACCACGCTGATATAGTCGATTCTTTCCATGGCTTGTTGCGCCTTCTCATACCATCTCTCCATATCTCTGCACATGGATAGTGCCATGAGGGTGTCTTCTTTCAACTCAACTATCCTTGTAGTGCATAGGTGTCATTCATCTATAAACTTGTCGTAGGTCTCCTTGAATTTTCTCCTTAGGTACACCGCAGCCTGTGTGGTGTCCTAGTAATATTTTACCAAGTGGCACAAATATTCCAATTCATTTAAAGCAATATCCAACTCCTCTTCATCCCTTTTAGCTCTGTCTAGGGTGGCATCTGTGATTTCCATCCCTACACCAATAAGTTCAGATGTTTTAACATGTTCTGTGTTGATGAGGTTTTCTTCCGTAGTGATGAGGATGCAACGATCTAAAGTGATCCTCCTCTTCTTGGTGGTTCTCTAGATGATAGCCTTCATTTTATAGTCATAAGCGATGGCATGTATGTCGGCTACTTTGTCCATGGATTCAAGGATTTGTTGATCTCCCAAGCTGAGTGTATTCCCTAGACTCCCAATGGTATATACTTGTTCAGGGTTGGGTTCTTGAACTTCATCCATGTGTTTTGAAGGCCCAGCTTATGTCTGTCGCTCATCGGGGGTTTGAGTACCAATTGAAATTGAGGCATCGGAGGTAGGCTCGGTACTTACTTGATCATCGTCCATTGAGACACTGATTTCCTACTGTGGATATTATTCCTTTTTCTCTCCTGACCCTGGCTCGTCCTTTGGACTGTCTGCTTAGGTATCTGGTGCATTGGGCATCTCAGTGTCGATTACACTCTCGACTTCATGTTTGTTATATGGAATCCTCTGAATTTGAGCGTTGGGAACATGAGAAGATGTCTTCTATGGTTCCTTTTCCTCTTCGATATGTACATGGGTCACAAGGGATACCTCTGGGCTCTCATCATCATCATATATTTTTATCAGTTTGCATAGGGGGTTTTGTGCACGTGTTCTCCCTAATGTTCCGACTGTCTCTGGCTAGGTTGAAACACCTGTCGGTGATTTGGCTGGTGGTGTTGTGAATTCAAGGTCGTCTAACCCGGTAATTTCATCAATGTCTATAAATTTAGGGTCGTTTGGGCCCTCTTGGCTTCTATATGAGTTATCGGTAGGGGATCTTGTCGTTTCTGAGATGTCTGGGTCATCTTGCAGCTGATCAATCACATGTTGCACATGTTCTAACATGAGAAATCCCCTTTCCTGCACGTCTTGTGCCTTAGGGAAACCTCTTTCTTGAGTTGGGGATACCAGGGAGGCTTCTTCTACCTTGGTTGCTATCATTTCTTCTCTGACCCTAACGACCCCTTGAGCCGATTGTTCTAGGATTGTTTCATGTTCATCCAGGCTCATGGATTTGAACCTGGTCATCTTAGGGTCGGCCATCCTTACCACCATTTCGTCCTAGTCTTGGGAATTTTTGGTGAAGACCTCATCTTCGAATTTGTCATGGGCGTATGGACAACAGGACGACACTTGCGAGGCGTGCTTCAAGACTAGACCCTTTGGGTCATGTTTGCGGAAACGGTCGGTCTGGAATTAGAACTCCAATTGGCTCAGTCCTTCATGCTTGGCTTGAGCAGTGTCCTTCACCATGTAGAAGCCTACATGGAAACCATAAGGTATGAACACCCTTTTCTTATCTTTGACCAAAGTGGTGTTTTATCCTTGTAGGATGGTCTGGTAGCATATCTCCCCTACTACAAGTCGGTTGGGGACATGCACAGGTAAAATATGTGGTGCTATGGTGGCCCCAAAAACCCTGATGTAGGTATCATGCTCATCCAGATACCAGTGGCCAACCTTTGATATCATATTTTTGGCCACCGCTGATAGTCTCAGGCATTCTTTCTTGAAAAGAATAAAATAAATGTGTGCGATGAATTCATTGCAGATGAGGGAGTAGAATTTTTTGTACCCATTCTCCCATAAAATGTTGAAATATATGTGGACGGGGAGTTTTGCGACATACCAGCTCAAGTTCATGCTGGAGAAGATGTGTCTGGCACACATAACATCCAGTAAATACGAATCCATATAGAAGGCTGTAGTCTCTCCTTCTTTTGGTGTCTGGGCCTATTGTATGTAGATGCTCAACTACTTTGAAATGATGGCTCCCCAGTTGAAACCTCTCCCGAAAATGGCCACTATGTAAGCTAGAGGTATCCATGCCTCTGAAACTCTGGTGCAATATTTCTCCCCATACAACTGGCATATGAGAGCTATTATATAGATACACGACTCCCTTAAGTTAGTCGTTTTGTACCAGCCGGAGGTCTGATTGGTGTATTTTTTCTCTTCCCTCCACCATGAGGCCATCAATCGGTCAGTGTCATGGAGCTCATAGAATTTTATGATGAAACCAGTGTTCAGTCACTCCTCCGGGTCTCTAAGATTGTAATATTTTTGCACCTCCACCATAAGGAAAACTCTGACACACTCTCCATTGTCATCATTAATCAAACACTTTTGTCTGTCTGTGTGGTCAATGAGCCACTTTAGGAGTTCTATCCAGGGGAACATCGGATTTCTTCTTGCTACCATGTGTAGGTACGATCTTTTGATATTCGGAAAAACTCCATCGTTGAGTGCTCTCACATATGGGTCATTGTAAGAGGCGTATTCCGAGAATTCTTCCCAGCTGATCTTCTTGAAGAGTTCCCCCCAATGTGGGAGTACCACCTTGGTCCTGGTGCTTGCCTCTCTATCTCCAAAGGCTGGAGGTTGTGTGAAAACCTTCTTTGTAGATGTTTTAATGACCGGTTCCAGTCCTAGAATGAATTCTAATTGTTTTGCAGCCCCCGGAGAAGAGCCTTCTCCTACCTCTTGTTCTTTTAGCTTGGGTGCCCTTGGCAATTGCTTGGTGGCCAGCTTTCTTGGAGGCATTGTTCCTACAATCAAAATAAATATTTTAGAGACGATGTATAGAGAAACACATGATAAGATCTATATATAAAGAATAAGCATGAAAAATCCATAGTATGGTACATACCTGTAAAGCTTGCTAAAACTGGTTATTTGTTACTCACGGGACCTCTGCGGCTTTTGAATTTCTCGTTTCTCTTGTCTGGGTTCTCTGAAACTCCTTTTCATGTAGAATGGTTTCGTTTACAATAGCTCAAGAGAATTCAAACTGAGGAAGAACTTACCTTGTTGTATCAACCATTTAATCCAGGTGATGAGTGGAATTCAAAAAAATATGTCGGTGAATCTCTGCAACTTAAATTCATCATGGGTTGATGACGGAGGCGTGAAGGGTGATGTGTTCTATCGGTAATTTCAAATGGTTGTTTTGATTCGCACACAAACTAGCAACTAATGCGAGATTTGGAATTAATTTGTCCCTTAAATGCTCTGAATCTAAACGTATCTAGCGCTAAAACGTCCTATCGTGTCACTTTCTAAGTGGATGGATCAGGGATCAGCAACGTGTTACAGACGTTTTCGTTGATATCCTTCTGTGAAAAACCTTTGACGCCGATCGATTTCATCGTAAGGTGCTGACGTGGAAAAACTAGCTCGGAGGTGTGATTTTGATTTAGGATACCAAGAATGACTTGGAGTAAAGTTGGGTCATACATTTCTCCAATATGGCCAAGAAACATGGCATTGATGACCGACAACTTAACTCACGAGTATTAGTCGGAGTCGGGACTTTCTTCAAGTTGTGCATTGTAAAGTAAACCTGGGATCGTCGATGTCGATAAGATATCGGGGGTAAAAAATCAGGGATAAACCTGTCATGTGTTTTTCTTTGGATTAGCTTCTTCGAAAACTCCCAATGCTGAAATGCTTCGGGAATCGATGATCGAGTAAAACTCTTTAGCATGGTCGACATGTTCATTGTGATTCGGTATTTCCCGGTTCTGACAAGCGCATCAGGTATCGGTTATTGGCGATATCGTTTCTTTCTTTCTTAATGTTTACTCCCTTTGCCTTTTACCGATGTCGAAGGGGATCAGCTATCGGTGATGTCCATATGAGATACTTGACGTGAAAAAAAACTTCCTTTCGCCGATACCAGTGAAGATTGATGCTCGGTGATTGATGTTTTCCGAGTGATTCTTTTTCACCTCTTAATTCCTTCTGATGTCGAATCTTGAGCACGTCAGGTGAAGTGCTTTTGGTGTTGATTCCTTATTTAAGTGTTAATCATTTTAAATTCATGGGGTTTCATAGAGTTAAATAAAACTGAAAATCTAATGAGAGTCAAGAGAACATGCAAATACAAAAAATTTCTCAAAAGGACATCGAATTCAGACAGGTCAAAGATCAACTGGTACCCAAAAAGTAAAAAAGTGACATAGGATTTTTAGGGTGTGTTCAGTGCTCAACCGAATGTTGATGGATTATGCTATTGAATGTGCTAACATCATATATTATCACCATATGCTTGTGTTGCTTGGTTGTTGAGGACTAGTTGCAGGTATATTACTTTGGGTCAAGTGATCAACGATGGACTTCATCGAACGTATGGATGAGGTAGGCTTCTTATATTGTCTTGCTAGCATATTTATTTATATAGCATACTTGATATTAGAGTTGATTTCTGCAATCATTTCCGTCTGTTGTGGTTTACCGTTAGCCATAGAGAGATTTTCCTTGTAACATACACACAACGATATATTATATTAATGATAATACATATACAAAAATAGGCTCACTCTTGTTTAGCATCTAGGCTCTCCAGCCTAATTCAACACATAATCCTCCTAGCTTATAATAACTGGCTCACCATCCTATAAAATAAAACATATACACAAAGGCTCCCTGGCCTCAAAATCACGAGCAATTAAGTTTGTTGCACGCGTTATCCTAGAATGTGCACACTTCATCATTTTAGTGCAAATTACATGTGCGCACTATACCATGGAAGGTGCATGAAAAAATATATCAACACCTCACCAGCTTAAGTTACATTTGTATTTACATTTACATTTTGGGTTCAACCTAGGGGTATTACATATCATCTCTTGGGTACAGGAACGACTGTCAACGATTTTCATGTTCAGGATGGGCTATTATGCCATATAGGCCATCTATATGTTCTTGCAGGTGAGTGTGCAAAGCTGATTTGGGAATCCCACTATAGTTGGATGGCATGGCATTTTGGCATGGAGAAAACTGTGGTCGTTCTCTAGAAACATTTTTATTGGCCAAAACTTCGACAGGCTATTAGCAAGTATATCAGATCTTGCATTTCTTGTGCCATTTCCAAGCCAACCATAAAGAAGCAAGGATTATAAACCTCTCTTCCTACCCCTAAGAAGCCTTCAGAATCCATCTCGATGGATTACATGTCTGGCCTTCCATCCACAAAGAAAGGAAATGATTGTGTATTTGTGGTCGTTGATCGGTTTTCAAAGATGGACATCCTCACAGCCTACAAGAAGAAAATCACAGCGACAGATACTACCAATCTATTCTTTGAATGAGTGTGGGTCCATTTTGGGATACCATAGACAATCATCTCTGATCGCGACATCAGGTTCTTCAGCACATTTTGGTTGAGTCTCTGGTCACTATTGGACATTAAGCTCACTAAATCCACTACTTTCCACCCCAAAACAGATGACCAAATAGAGGTTGTCAACTCGATAATTTTGCATAGCCTATGCATGTACAACTCTAAGAATATGTGTACATGGGATGAGAGTCTCCCCTATGTTAAAAATAGTTACAACAAGGCTCTCCATAGCTCCACCAGTCATAGCCCATTTCAGGTGGGACTGGGATTCCAACCCTTGGGTCCCATTGATGTTGCACTACCTCTGGAAACCACATAGAGATACTCTTCCCATGTTCATTCTGAGAGCAACAAAGCCACCAGATTCATTGAGAGGATTCATCACATATGCCAACAGGTCCATGAGATTTTGCAGAAATCCAATCCTAAGTACAAGCAATGCCATGATCAGCATAGGGTATTGCATCAGTTTCAAGTTGGAGACAAGGTATGGTTACATTTGCAGAAGGAGTTTCTTACATCGCCCCATCAGAAKCTCCGCCCACTTCTCTATGGGCCTTACACCATCACCAAGGTTGTGGATAGCAATGATTTTGAGCTCAACACTCCACCCTTCCTTGGCTTGCACCTAGTGTTCAATGTGGACCTACTTCGGCCATATTTTCCACCATTATTGGACACATCATAGATCGCATAAATGTTGACACCAACAGAGCTCAACCATGAATGAATGGAACAAACATCCACTAATCATATAGTGGACACACAAGTCAAGTGCACTTGCCAGCAGAGGATCCATCTTTATCGAGTTGTCAAGGCAAGGCAACCCCTCCACCAAGGAAAGTAGCTCACCCAGGGCCAAATTCAGCAGAAGTTTCCTCACCTATGGGGGAAATCAATGCAACGGAGACCATTCCTTCCTAAGGGGGAAGGATTGGTAGATATTTGTGGCCACCCACCTATTCCAATTTGCTCCTCTTGACAGTTTTTAATTTAGTGCGTTATTTTGTGCTTCTTTGTAATTGTGGGTTCTACACTTTCGGGGTTGTCTGAAGCCCTACACATCTTCTAGGTGGATACTGGTGGCCTCCCACTTAATCTGATTGGCTTGTTTTCTATGTTTTCTATGTTTTCATGTCATCACATCTTGATGTACTTCTGAGGTCGTTTTGGGGCCCTAAACAATGTTTTTTTGGCTCTTCACAGTCAAACTGTAGACAGAGTCAGAGTTTGATGGTGTAATGTGTAGTTCTCGAAAATACCCCGGAGGTCGTATGAAAAATTTACAACCCCAGAAAGTTGATGTACCAACTTACCCATAGGGGCCCACATAATTTTTGGTGTTTCATCTCCTAGGGTTAGGTTTTTGGATGTCTAGGGTTTTGGAATTCATGAGTAATGTTAAAAAGGCATCTTGAGCCGCATTGTAATCATTCTGCTCAGACAGATGCATGGATTTTTCCTTAGCAGGAATGGTTCGAACCAGAGATCACCAGCATAAGACTGAAATTCTTGAGCATAGCAGCCACATCTCTTCTCAGAGATATCTACCACCATTCGAGCAAGTCTTTTAGTTCTGCAGTTTTACAGTTTCATTCTATTTCATTTATTCAATAGAAGATATTGTTCACTAGATATATGTGTTGTTCTTCATATCTTTGTGTTTATTATATTCAATTTGTTAATCAGTTCACTTCACTCCTAAATCCGGACCATAACCCTTATTCATTTCATTGATCCTTTCGTTCTTCGATCCTTCTACACACTGCTCTTTTCATGCTTTCACGACTTTCTATGTCTTTGCACCATACTTTCTGCCATAATTTTTGTGCCATTGATCCTATTCTCCATCATTGATCCTTTCGTCCTTCGATCATTTCACACACTTCTTTTGGTTTTTATTGCACTATAACTGACCATGTCCATGACCACTTTGACATCAATGGAAACATATGTACAACAGAACATCCATCAGAGTGAGATGTTCAGAGTGGAATAGTTCACCCTTTTATTTACACTCTGAAGCAAGAGTATTCATTTTTCGATACTGTCAATTGGCGTTCAAAATATTTAGTAAGTTGTACAAATCCAATGAGAAGGGTATCGAAGAATATCCCCTTCCTCAGGAAAAGTTCTATCTCAAGAAAAATAAGAATTTTGGACTTTTGTTAGGCATGTGAACAAGATGTGATAACAACCATAAATCTATGTGGGTCCCACCTTACAATCTTATGAAAGGATCAAGGGACAATGGATAGTGGATATTTGAAGGAAGATTGATGGTAACGGACAGTAGAGATGAAGTCTCTGATCAAATCAATGACAAAGAATAGAGGAAGGGACTCGTTATGAAAGAGATTATATCTGATGGTTACAATCTAATCAAGAGACGATCGAACGACTTCAGTGCATCGAGGACATTGTTTATATTTTGAGATCATATCAATTCTCAAGACCGATTCGAAGACTTAATTAGATGGTGGGTGAGTTTTGAGGACCAGTGAACCAAATTGTGTGTGACATAAGGAAACTAAATTTCAGTTTTTTTGGACGCTTTGCAGCCCAACTTGATGGAGATTCGATGGATTTGGAGATGAATTGTTGAATACTATTTGATTGAGAACTGATTCTTGGTATATGAGAGAAATATATAATGATGCACAAGTTTTGTTGAAATTTGGAGTGCAAGAGTGTAGTGTGAATAAGTGATTCTCTAAGGCTCATATGAAAGCATGGAAGTAATCAATATGATATGAGATTTGATGACATAGAGAATGAAGCATGTTGGAGAGCTCTCTTGAAGAAAACAAATATTTTGAAGGTGGCAGGGTGGAGCAAGGAAGGAGATTGGTATCTCCTACAGGTTGGTTCTTGTGAACAATAATTCTATGGGTTGGTTCCCATTGGCTTAGTTTGTTCTCAACAAGGGGATCGATGTCCCTTGTAGATTGGTGCCTATAGGTATTATTGTAGATTGGTGTCTGTTGTAATTGTGTTCTTACATTTTTTTATAAATAATTTTTTTGTGGTTTTCTCCCATTTGGTTTTCCATGATAAATTTGCGTCTATTGCATGATTAATTGTTCATCATTAACTACTAGCAAATAAAATATTTTTATTAAAATGAACATTGTAGTAAAATTATTGTGTTATATTGATTTACCCCACTCTTAGTATTCCAACACATCTAACTTACTCCTAGAAAATATGTTTCTTTGTACATCATAATTAATGTCAGTTATATCTAATATATCATAGTTAGGCTCAACAATCTCAGTGCAATGAAGGATTTCAAATTGTGTGAATGATTACGCATGAGGAGAAATCAACAATATGATTTGCAAAGAAAGAATCATAATTGTAGTTCCCTAAAATTGAATTATTGAACATTATGGGCTCATTGGGATCATTTAAATATGTCACCACATGTTTCATATATTTTTCCATGTCTACCCTATTTTGGTTTGGTTTCACATGGTAAGGTAGCCACAAGTGTGACCAATCAGTAGCAAAGTATCCATTCAACATAACAAACCAATCCATGCTTAATAGAATTCCATATTTTTCTAGGATGTCAACTACTATGATGTCAATTGTCTCGTGCACTTTTGTATTGGATGCTAATTTTTTCAAAACATTTTTTAATTCTCATATGACCTTAACACTTGATCTCTCTAACTATAAGATTTGGATATCAGATTCCCCAGGTTTGGCATTAAGTTTTTCACAAAATTTAAAGGGTATAACATTTGAAGAAGCTCATGAATCCACCATGTAGTTATGGACATTTCTATTTAATATTTCAAAGGTTAGAAGAAAAGGATGAGTGTTAGATTTTAATCTTTTTCCAATGAGGGATGCATTGACAATAGATTGTTTCTTTGGTGATGTCTTCTCAATAGTTTGCCCAACTTTACCTTTCCCTTTGCTTCCACCCACAATATCCTCTTTGGTATTACTCTGAGTAGTGCCCTATAAAGTATTAATGAAATTATCTTTGACCTAAGGTAACTTCATAAGCTCAAACAAAGAAATGTTAGTTTTTTTCCTTTTTATGTCTTCCAAGAAATCATAATCAATTTTGTATGGAGGGGTGGAATGGGAGTTGGTTTATCACCAACTTGTGTATTCTAAGTATTGGATGTTGTCTTAGTAGGTTCAAAAGTTGAATGATATTTTGAGGATGATGTATTGCTTCCACTCCTAGAGTTTAAAACATTTTGGTACATATGTGTTTCTTCAACATCTTCCTCTTCCCCTTATTCCAAACCAAAAGAAATATCACAAAAAGAATTAACCTCCTTTTCATCGGGTCCACTGGTTTCCTGGAAGTAGTCTTTCTTTTCATATTCTTCCTCTTCTTCTTCATCTTCTTTTTACTTACTAGGGTTGTAATTTTCCTAGGATTTAAAGGATTTTATAAAATCTTCTACATTTATTCCTTCTATAGGAGGGGTGATTTTAGTTGTAGGGGGGGTGTTTTTCTTGGGAGGAAACTTGAAGAATATTTTTGGTTTGGAACTACCTTCTCTAGTATTTTTCTTCATGTCAATGATTTCATTGGAAATTTTCTTCATAATTCTCTATAGTGCTTCCATGTCTGTGGATTTTTGATCTATCTTGTCTCCAGGGGGTTTGTTTATATTAGCTTTCGTTTTGAGAACATTTTTGTCTCTTGAACGCTCAAATATTGGGTTAACTTTAAGATTGAGCATATCATTTTCAACCTTAATAACGTATTTAAATGTATCCTACAAAGTATTATTTTCATCCCTTTTAACAAACATTTCCATTGAAACGGGGAGGGTTGAAGTGTAAAATTCGATTGAAACATATTGAGCATGATTGGAATCATGTGGTGTTTTATTTACTGACATGAGAAACCTTTTATTGAAATCTTTAACCTTTTCTTTTTCTTCCATATTAATCCTTTAAAGGTCTAGAAATAAGGTTGTTGGGGTTTTTTCTTCACCAAATTTTTCGATAAAAGTAGTTTCAAAAGTATTCCAACTAGTGATTGAATCTAGAGATAAAGAAAAGTACCGTGTTGAAGATTTATTTTAAAATGTACAAGAAAATATTTTGCAAATGGCATCTTCATGTTCCACATCCATTAACCTGACAACAAGCATAAATTCCTTAATATGCCCTTCGACATAATTTTTCTTGTCAAGGTCGAACTTGGGAAGAAACTACTCTAGATGTTTAGGAAGCTTGTGAACCACCCCAGGTACTACAACAACATTGGGAACTAACCAGGATTGGTTGTTTTTTGGATTGGAATTAACTCCATCCATTGGTTAAGGTTTTTAAAGGATTTATCCTTCTCCTTCTCCTTCTCCTTTGGGTTCATATTCAATTTCACCTCTAGCAGTTATCGGTGGAGAATTAAGAGGAATGGGAGGTTGAACAAACCCATCTATCAAGTAATTCCTTAAGTCTAAGTATGAGGGATGAGTAAACCCTCATAGAACTTGTGAAATTCGATAACTCGTTGTTATGAATTTTATGTTTCCTTCATGGGTTTGGCGAATCTCAAAGGTTGGTTCTTCCCACGTAGGATTTATATCTCCCTCAAGTACTGAAAAGTCAAGAGGATGTTGCCTAGTTTTTCTACTCCACTGTCGGGTTAGTATATGTTCACAAGTCTATTTGATTACTTGTTCAAGTTTGGCATCTGAGAGCGACTAATAATTTGGTGACATGGGTTCAGGAAGAGAAACATATCATTGAGTAGGTACTTGTGCAGGAGTATTCACATAATATCACCGAGGATTGAATATTTTCTCAGGGTCATTTGAATAGGAATCATTGTCCAGAGTTGGGCTTATTAGCTGATTTGAACAAGTATGATATTGCAATTTTTTAGTAGTCATTTAGTTTTATGGCCCCCCTTCTAGTACCATTTATTTTGATGGGTCCAAATGGCCTATCAAGAAGGAAAGGGAGAATGCATGATGGCAGGTCCCAATTAGACCTACTCTCATTTGGGATAACGTTTTTGACCAGTATGTGGGCCTGGTTTCCACTCTAAAATATTTTCAATTATGAATATGAGAACATAATGTTCTCAGATGAATTAAAATATAAAAATAAATGCTCAACTAATTCTATTAAAAACTATGTTAACATATACTATGCTAATATATCCTATCCCAATCAGGAGCAAACTAAAAGAATGCACGCAATGGAAAATAATAGCACCAACAATAGAAATAATTCGTATAAACTAGTGATAAGTGAAAATAATATTATTATAGACACATTAACAATTAATTGCAACCTGTATCAATAGCATCACTTTTGTGTTCATAAGGAAAAAAATGACAACTTAAGAATTAAGAACATATTTAAGACCTAATTCATGTGACAAAGTTCCATAATACTCAAACATAAGACAAATACATAAAGAATAGTCCCCTACACATTTTTTAGGATCGCAAATTCCCCAAAATTCTCTTTCTCTTTATTATTAAGCACTAATAATAATGTTCAAACATACAATGGGGAAAAGTTGTTGTTTCTTCATCGTGCTCTCTTTTATAAAACAAGAGAGACTATTCACATTAGGTAATTGTCATCATGTTAGATGAAAGTTATAATATATCATTACATATCCCCTATATGAACTTTGCACTTGGATTATGATTAAAATAAGGAGTGTCTTTTTCAAAATACAATGATCACGATACTTTCTTAAGTTCCATAGCATCTCTATAATCCTTCCATATTTCATAATCTCTCAAAATAACATCTAGTCTATCTAGTTACATATTCTCTAAGTCTATCTCACCATCGCAGATTTTGGATGTCACTTCTAGTTTTAGGATTTGTTCGGGATTATTTATCAATTATTTGTCCATTGTGATCATTCTTGCTGGTTTAATTAATTTTTATTTTAATACTTATTTGTTTACTTCTATGATCTGCTCAAAAACGTTTTGGCTAGCATGTCTTTTGGTCTTAACCTCTGTTATTCTAAATTTACTAGGGACGGATTCATCAAGTTTCAACATGATATCAATTCCAAATTCCTCTAGTAAATCATCTACGGATTTCTATAGTCTTTTGCAAGATTTTGTTGTTGTCTTCTGTATGCTTCCAATGTCTTCTAGAAGAGACTTTCAATAATAAATAAGGACCTGATCTTTTAATTTTTTCTTGGCATTGTTTATTGGAAAGGTACTTGGTTGGATATGATACAAACTTTGCCAATCCATGATCCTGTCGAAATCATCTTGAGCTCTCTAATACCTACTTATCATCTCCTCCATATGAGTTGTTAGCTTGATCTGATCATCCCTATCACTTTGAATCTTATCTAGTACACAAAAACATTCCATTCGTACCATTATCAACTCTTCATTGGTATTTGTTGGCAGCCAATTCATTTTTTTATGATCCTATAAGCTGCCTACACCTATGTCTAGCAAACATCAAATTTTCGTCACAATTTTCAAAGAAACAACATTTTCATTTTTTGCGACATTTGCACAATTGTCTTTGTCAAGTTTTCACGACTGTAAGTGTGAAAACTTCTCCTTTCGAAGTCGTATTTCGAACATTATCTGAACTGTTAATATCTCTTATGCCTATTGTGCTTATCTTTTATTGATCATTATACAACTGGCAAGATCCTCTGATCAGTTATCATACTTCAGTTGATTATATGACTGGGTTTTATTGAGTTTGTAAGGCATTTAGCATTTGGATTTGCACTTTATATGACTTGCCTGATCATTGATTCTATGAAAATGCATATGGGTCATGGTTAATTTTTTATATATATGCCCTTTGATATGATCCTTATGTTAATATTTTGGCTTGTCAACTATATGAATATTGTTTGGCACCTTGGTTAAACCTTTGATTATATGAAATTATACATTGGCGCATAGTTGATTTTGGTTTTAATTTATAAGTCGGGTGTTTAAACACTATGGCATAACATTTGCGCGCATTGGTATACACATTTAATTTCATTAATTGGGCATATGACTCGATGGTTGAACTACTATTATGGAGTGAACAGCTATGTAAATCAACGGTTGTACTTGGATAATGAATATTTTGCATGGCAGACTCCACCACCTTCGCATGCTCGCATTTATGCTTATCCCTTTTGCTCATTCATTTCGGTTAGCTCGAGCAGCTCTGCTTCTGTGTGTGTTGGTGAATACAAACCCTTCCCTTACCATGTGTTCGGCTCCATGGCACCAGTCGTGTGAGTCAAACCCAATGGCCACCAAGCTCTGTTAATGTTTGACAATGCCCACAGTGACCTGGAGGAAAATGGGTGGCTACCCTTTATACAACGATTTGAGGGTTTTAACCTTTGTTTAGCACGACAGTTTGTCGTAACCTTCGATTGTTGTCGAGCCAAGGTGGGTGACATACAGTTAGAGATCGATGAGCAATTTATCAGTCTTGCCATAGGGTTACCTAGCTCGGGACAACGTTGTTTTAAGAATTGCAAGGTCAAGGAAGTGCCATGGACATTGTTGTTTCTATCGCGCAAAGTCACCTCTTGTGACAGAGGTATGACCATATCTATGCTCAAACCATGATGGCACGACTTATTAATGCTAATCAAGCAGTTCGTGACATGTGAAGGTCGATACGGGCTTGTGTTCCTCTACCACCTACGTTTGCTGATGATTTTTATAGGGTATCCTCTAAACATGCCCTTCTACTTTCATCGTTCCCTGTATAAAATGTTGAAAAAGTTTAAGAGGCAAAAAGATGACAGCAGCCTGTTCCACCATGGGCTTATTAAGCTCATCATTGTTTATCATTTGAGTTTGCATGGGGATAGTTGGAACGCTTTCGTTGCTCGGAATGGTTTCGAGGATCGGAACCCTTCACAGGTTGATAAACCTGTGGTAAGTGAGACCAAGGCCGAGCCACCTGTACCCTTACATCTCCTCCTATCTAAACCCTCGGCCGACCCTCCTGTTGTTTTACCCGACACTATAACTAAGAGTGCAGAGACCATTAAAAAGCATATGAGCAAAAAGCCCAAGACAAACCCTACTGCTAACTCTAAGGGTAAAAGGAATGCGAGGCTCATTTCGAGAATGGCAAGGAATAAACCCAAACCCTCTGCTGAGCCAAACCCTATTGTCCTAAGTGAGGATTCTGACTCTGATGTTGATCGTTTCTTGGATAGTGAGTACCCCTACTCACAAGGTTTTTGTCCCGAGCCCCCTTATGATTTCGTATCGAACCTTCCCCCTACCTAAGAAACGATCCTAGCTACCCTGGTATTAAGTTGTCTCGTGAAACCCTTGGTCATTTACCCAAACCCTCGCCTGCTCTTTCTAAACCCACACAGTCACCGTGTGACCAATGCGATTCATGGTTAGAATGATATTATATTGATGTTCCTATACTCCAATCGAAGTTTCAATCACTGGAAGATAAAATTGCAGTGCTAACCACTCAAAAAGCCAAGCTCCAAGCAACAGATAAAAAGCAAAAGACAACCGGCTCAATCTTGTTCAAAAATGTGGAATCATCCACGGCCATTGTCAATTCTAAATTGGCATAATCAAGCAGCCTCGTCGCTATACAGATATGGTTTTGACATCGTTTTTGTAAATAATCTAGATTGAGATAATGATTTGAATTCAGTTTTTAAATAGCTCTGAATGACTTTGTTATAATGTGTGCATTCTATATATAACTCTGCTTTGAATGAAAAGAAATTTCGATTCGATATGCGATCTGATCATTCCTAGTATAGCAATCGATAGATTTTGATTGGATTTGTGTGGTCTTCGTTTGGATTTGATTGGTTGGTTTGTATTCGATTTGAAAAGGAAGTTTTTCATACTCAGTTTAGAACACAAACATGTTTGGATTTGATTTTGTTATAATCCATATGTTGTGGTTGGTGAACGATTTTATTAAGTTTGGTTGTTACGATATACTCTGTCTTACAATTTTCAAAGTTGAAACACTGCTCTATTCAATTGTAATTTGGGAAACGACCTACTCTGTTTTTATAAAAAAATATATGTTCATTTAAGTCAGTGCAGGTGTGCCCGAATCATGGAATGGATTTGATTCGTGATAGCTATGCTAAACCACAGCCAATTGCTTCATTTGGTCGGAACGATTTCATTTTGATCAAATTTGTTTCCCCTTTTGCCATAACAAATTATGAATTATATTGCCAATCATTCGAGTCTGTTATGGTTTTATTTGAATTAATTTTCACACCGGTTTGAATTGATCTATTCGTGGCATGAACTGTTTGCCATATCTACACAGTAATAATGATTAGAATGATGTTGTCAAATTCATATTTCTTGTTGACAAGGCAACACAATAGTTTCTTTCCATTTGTTTTGATTATAATCGTTTCAATTGATATCAAAACGATTTTACAACTGTTGGATTCGATTAGTTATGAAACGAATTGATTGACTGTGTTATTTTTGCCAAATCCGGTTATGATTCATTTGAATGTAATCGATCTTTCTTACCCCAGTTTGCAAAAATGAATGATCGAATATCTTGTATGCACTCTATTACATCTTGCTACGATTTCGTTTGCTGTATCGTCACAGCCATAACGAATTATAAACGTTCCTGTTTGATTCAATCATATCTCCTATTGGTAAAACGGCATAACAAATACGTAAGATTTGTTTTTTTATTGATTGCATTGGATATCAAACGAGTTCTCAACTGTTCGATTATGGTTATGTTGACCCGATCTTGTGATAACAAAAACAAAACAGATTATGCCCATCTCTGTAGGCATTCATTGATTTGGATCTTGTTTAGTTTTGAATTGCATAGCAAATTCAAATTAAATGGTTCATTTTCAAATGATTATTGATGTCAATTAAATTAAAATCTTTTAAAATATTTTCGATTAATTTCAATACCGATTTTGTACCTTATTTAAACTAGCTACAGAATTAGATGATTTTGTAGCCAGTCTATAGAATTAGTTTTTCTATTATTTTATTAATAAAATATCCTTCTAATTTGTTCATTTTGGTCCTTTTCAGGTGATTTCAAATTTCATGGGATTGGATGGACAGTTTAGAGGATATTTGGATGTTTTACTTTTATTTTAGTTTCCTAGTTTAGTTGAACTTGGAAATATCTTCCCAGATTTTTGTAAACATTTTTATAACTTCCACGGGGAGGTTTTACCCTGTGGAAAAACTTATAAATACTTATTATTTTTTGTAATAATCATCCTCATTCATGGGACAACAAGGATATGGAATTTTAATACAAACTGAGACAGAAGTGGATGTTCTGCTACAGCTTTAGCTTTTCATAATATCAATTTTTTGTTTCATGTTTATGTTATCAGTTTTCATTTGATTAATGACTATTTTAGCTATCTTGGTCTTTTGCAAATGATATGAGTTAATTAATATGATCCATGTCTGATTTCTTCCATTATTTAAAAACATAGAAATTACTTGATTCAGTTTATGAATGACAGATTTATCTTCTTCATCAATTGGATTATTTTGTATAAGTCTTTGCATAACAGGTTTACCTAATTGTGGGGATTTATAAATTATATAATTGTTATGATTTTCATGTCTTGTTTGTCCTGTAAACCAACTCAAAGAGCATTGCAGCGTATCATTCAAGAGAAGCTTCTGGATTATTCGGTGCGAGTTTCCTCCCTCAGATCTGCTTGAACAGTCATCATACACAGGACAAATCTGGAGCGTTTCCAGGTCAGTTTGTTGTTTATTCGTTTAGTGTATTTGTTAGTATTTTAGTTAGATATATGTGTAGTTAGTATATTAGATTGTTTAATTTCAGTAAGTTTTATCTCTTGTTCATAAAATCATAAAATCAACAAAAAATATCTTTCTCTGTCTTAGGGCAGAAAGTAAATGAGTTTTCCAAGTTTTATTTAAATCTGTATCTTGTGAATATTGTACATTTTGTGAATAAGTTATATTTCAATTAGTAGTTAGAGTTAGTATAATATTGGTTAGTAGTTTGTATATATTGAAATAGTAGATTAGTTTGTTTGTTTAATAGTTAGTTTTAATTAGATTAGTTAGATTAGTTCGTTTTATTTATTGTTAGTTAGTTTAGTTTGTTTTACTTAGTTTTAGTTATTTCACTTAGATTAGTTAGTTTAGATTAGTTTTCTCTTTGGTTTTCTTAAGACCTTAGATCGGCTAATGGAGCCGCTAAACCCGTCAGGGTGGTTCATCCCAAACGGCTTGGGTTATTAGACAACCCCGGACCGGTTCCACTCTCCCAGTTGATGGACGGTCAATTTTGCCCATCAACAAATGTCGCTAGAAGGAGGGCCTGAACTTAATTAATGGCACGAGGCGGTCGCAAGACTGCTCCACCCCCTAATCGTTCACCTATAGTGACTAGAAGTTGTTCACATGATAATATTCCCCTTCAAACAGCAACTACTTCAACCGACGATCCGCAGATCACAGTTGAGCCAGCAACCCCTAATCCTACAGGTGGTGACATATAAGAGATTGTCTGCCAATCTCTTATAAAAACACATAGTGCCTTAGCTCGTCTTAGGCAACCAAACCATCCGTGGGGTAAACCTTTAGACTTCTCTGATATCAGAGAACAATTAGGTGACACTAACCTCACTGTGAATCCTACAGATCCAAACTTAAATCCTACTGCAAGAGGATCTGGGATACCTCCTTCACCACCTCCATCATCTCCTTCCTCTTCTGGAGGAGATTCCTTTTCAGATGAAGGCAATTCACCTTCTCAGCCTTCCACACCCACTACCCCAATGGAAAATCATAACAACCCTGCTAGACCCTGGTTGGACCAGGATGTCATAGCCATACCTGGAGCTCAACACCCTTTACCTAAGCACCCGGAGAAATGGCTTCCCAAGTTTGATCCTGATTCAAAACAGATAGCTGAAGATCACATTAAAAAATTTATGTTAGCCATTAGACTCCATAATGTTCAACATGAAGACGTTGTCTGTAGGTTGTTCCCATATACTTTCGAGGGTAATGCATCCACGTGGTACTTTGCCCAACAACCCCATACTATCGTGTCTTGGGAAAAGTTTGAGTCATGCTTTTTGGAAAAGTTCAGAGATGGTAAACCTCTAGAATTCTTAGTTATGGATCTTTCTAGCTTAAAAATGAACTCAAAAGAAAAATTTAAAGATTTTAATCAAAGATTCTTAACACTTAAAAACCGAATCCCTGCAGATTCTATGTCTGTTGAGAGTCTTATAATAGCTTACTACACTAAAGCGTTGCATCAAAGTATAGCTATTTGGGTTAAATGATCTACGAAAGCGACGTTGTTAGAAGCCTTCAAGGAGGCCAGCAAGATTGAAAATGACATACTTAGTCTCAAGGACTCTTCTAGCAACGAAACTGAGACTATTTCTTCTTCCAAAAAGAAGATTGAAATACTCCCCAGACCCACTCAAAGTAAAACAAAACCTGAAAACTCTGATTTGGAAAACCTTACTAAAGTTGTTCAAAAGCTGTCAAATCAAGTTATAGACTTAAAAAGGTCGACTGAAGAAGCTTCCTCGAGTAAAGGACCCTATAAACCCCCTTTCCAAAAGCCTTTTCCCACCAACCGACCTAACCCAACCACCGAAGGCCTTAATCTAGAAAGTTTGCAATGTGCTCTTCAAACCATTCTAGAAGCCCAAGATAACTTGATGCC
>JASDQU010736100.1:49449-64825 GCA_032191745.1 Picea mariana | reverse complement strand
TCCCTGCAGATTCTATGTCTGTTGAGAGTCTTATAATAGCTTACTACACTAAAGCGTTGCATCAAAGTATAGCTATTTGGGTTAAATGATCTACGAAAGCGACGTTGTTAGAAGCCTTCAAGGAGGCCAGCAAGATTGAAAATGACATACTTAGTCTCAAGGACTCTTCTAGCAATGAAACTGAGACTATTTCTTCTTCCAAAAAGAAGATTGAAATACTCCCCAGACCCACTCAAAGTAAAACAAAACCTGAAAACTCTGATTTGGAAAACCTTACTAAAGTTGTTCAAAAGCTGTCAAATCAATTTATAGACTTAAAAAGGTCGACTGAAGAAGCTTCCTCGAGTAAAGGACCCTATAAACCCCCTTTCCAAAAGCCTTTTCCCACCAACCGACCTAACCCAACCACCGAAGGCCTTAATCTAGAAAGTTTGCAATGTGCTCTTCAAACCATTCTAGAAGCCCAAGATAACTTGATGCCTCCTGAGATTCCTGAGGAGGTAGTTGAACCAGGGACAGTCCAAGACGAAGATTCTTCTCCAAACATTTTTGGACACTTCTCGGATAGCATCTTCCAAGCCAACTTCGAGACAGTTCACCCTTATAACACTAGGAGTAAGGCAACAACTAAACCCTCTTCCGAAAACACTACAACTTCGCCTCCAAAGCAGTCTAAATCAGTTGAGACTAAACAGAGTAATGTGAACCCCAACTTAGATTATGATGTTGTTGAAGATCTAAAAAATTTAAGGGCTAACATTTCTATTTATGAGTTGTTAAAGTTTCCATTTTTGTTACAAAAAATGTTGCAAAATATTTCAGAAAATGGCAAGAATGGTAATAAGGTTGTGCAAAGTAAAACTCCCCAGAAGACTTTCACTAAAAACCATCCTGATCCTCAAGATAAAGGAAGTCCTCCTGTAAATAATGTAAGTAATGTAAATAATGTAGATAAAGTAACCTTAGAAACTACGAGTAAAAATCCACAACCTACTACTCTTAGTACTCGCAAGAATGTACCTCCTTTCCTATTAACTTTCGAGATCTTTAATAGAAACGTGCATAATTATATGGTAGACTCAGGAGCGTCATCCAATGTGATGCCTTGGTCTGTTTGCCAAAAGATAAACGCTGAAGTTGAACCTTCATCTTTAAAAATCATACAACTTGATCGAACAAATGTCAAAGTTATAGGCGAACTAAAGAATGTGCTTATTAGATTATTGTCTAACCCCAAGGTTCATCAAGTTATTGATATAATTGTGGTGGATATTCCAAAAGTGTATGGTCTGTTTTTGAGCAAGGACTGGTCGGAGCAACTGCATGGTTATTTCGCGACAGATTGGTCTCATCTATGGCTTCCAAAGAACGCCTAGCCTAATAAAATCAGAGTAAACCGTGAGCGCTACCTCAAGTTCACGGTCACTGATTTGAACGATCCTAATGAACCGTACACACCCCCTACTGATTCACCTAAAGTACAAGGGATGGACACCTTCTTCGGCAACTTCATGGCCAAGGTTTCACCTATCATCAATCCCAAACAACAGTTCGATATCGTAGCATTTATGCAGCCCGCACCTTCCACACAACAATCTCATGAACCCGATGCAAATCAAATTTGGTCTCTGTATTTTGACGGGTCAAAGTCCAAAGAAGGAGCCAGAGCAGGTTGCATCATTATCGATCTGGCAGGTAACAAAACATTGATAGCATGTAGGTTGGAATTTGAATGTACTAACAATACTGCAAAATATGAGGCTTTACTGCAAGGTCTCAGAAAAGCTTCGGACATGAACATTCAAAATTTAACCGTTTTTGGCGACTCTGAAATAGTGGTTAGACATGTGAGAAATTCTATCCACTGTCTTTCTCCGCATCTCAAAAGCTACCAATCTGAGGTATGGAACTTAATGAGTAAATTTTCTACTTTTAATATAAATTCCATTCCTAGATTGAATAACTCTGAAGCAGATTTAGTAGCTAATGTAGCTTCTAAACTTCTTCCTGTAGAAGGCTTGTCCCTAGACGCATTCTCAGTTGAGATGTTGTTTCGGCCATCCATTCCCAACAATGTCACAAACTGGAGAGTATTTGACGATGATCAACAGATTATTAAATTTCTGCACATGGAAGAAACCTTTCAAGGCGCGGTGATAGATGAACGTACGCACGACAACAATTTGCGCGATTTCACAATAATACCTGATCCGAAATCTCCTGAAGCTCTGTCAGACATGGTAAACTCGATCCCAAAATCTGTAATTAGATTAGAGAAGTTTTATGATTTTGAAGATAAATTTAAAAGACGGTCAATTGTAAAACTAATAGTTCCTCATTATCTTATGAAAAAGTGAACTTAGGAACTGATGAAAATCCTCAGTGCATTAACCTAGGCTTGGGATGTTCTTGAAAAGAAAAAGTTGCATTCATTAAATTATTTAAAGAATTTAAAGAATTTAAATATGTATTTGCATGGACGTACAATGATCTTAAGACTTTTGATCCTAATATCATACATAATGTTATCCCAATGAAGCCCCAAACCTTACCATTTCAACAAAAACTGAGGAAAATGCACCCCAAACTGGAACCGACCGTTCAAAAAGAATTGACTAAAATCCTTAATGCTAAAATAATGTTTCCTGTTAGACACACTCAGTGGGTGTCCAACCTCGTCCCAGTTCAGAAGAAAAACGGGGAAATCCAACTCTGCGTTGATTTCTGAAACCTCAATAGGGTGTCTGACAAAGACAACTATCCTATCCCACCTATGGAACAGATCCTTCAACAGGTATTTGGTTCTGAGAGGCTATCCTTACTGGATGGTTTCTCTGGATACAACCAAGTCCTGATGTCTCCACCAAACCAACTCAAAACCACCTTCCGTACTCCGTGGGGCACTTATGCGTATCATAAAATGCCCTTTGGATTGATTAATGCTGGTGATACCTTTCAGAGAGCAATGGATATTGTTTTTCGAGGATTAATCAATCAGTCCATTGTAGTTTACTTAGATGATGTGACTGTTTATTCTAAAAATAAATAAGATCATCTAGCTCACTTACGAGTTGTTCTGCTACGATGTCATAAATACGACATCTCCTTGAACCCCCAAAAGTCCATCTTTGCAGTAGAACAGGGTAAACTCCTAGGATTCATTGTGTCTAGTGAAGGGATGATTATTGACCCCGAGAGGAATCAAGTCATCGCAAAACATCCCCCTCCTACATCTAAAAAATCCATGCAGTCTTTCTTAGGCCAGATTAACTTCGTGAGAAGATTCGTCCCCACTTTCTCCGGAATGGTCAGGCCTTTACAGAACTTGATTAAGAAACACACCCAATATCATTGGGGACCCATAGAAAATCAATATTTTAATGCGATAAAGAAGGCTATAATAGATGCTCCGTCTCTCATGAGCCCAGATTTTTCCCAAGAATTTACACTCTATACTTTTGCCTCTGATCGTTCCTATGCCGTCGTCCTAACTCAGAAGAATACAGAGAACCACAAAGTACCCATCGCCTTTATGAGCTCTTCTTTCAAAGGCGCTGAACTTAATTACCTAGTGGTTGATCGGCAAGCCTATGCTATTTTAAAAGAATTTAAACACTTCCGGTCCTATCTTTTGAAGTCAAGGACGAAATTCATTGTCCCCTACCCTGCCGTAAGGAACTTGTTAGTACAGAAGGAGTTAGGAGAAAAGAGATCCAACTGGGTCACCTCCTTGCAGAGTATGACTTAGAAATTACCCCAGCTCAGATAGTGAGAGGTCAAGGGTTATGTAAGTTGGTTGCTGATTCGGAATCAGAACAGCAAGAAGATAGTGATACGTCAAACCTAGGTCAAAGCGATCAAAGTCTAATCTGTTGCACACAAAACCTTGTCAGTCCTTGGTACAATGATATTAGATTCTGTCTTGAACATGGGTCAGCACCTCATCACTTAGACCCCCCTAAGAGAAGAGTGTTGAGACTAAAGTCTACCTCCTTTCATTTGGTTAATGGTGTATTGTTTCGTCTGAATTTTGACGGCATACTGATGCATTGTCTAGAAAAAGACGAAGCAGAGAAAATCTTGCTAGACTTGCATGCAGAAGAAGATGGTGGCCACTTCGGTGATGACACCACTGATCATAAGGTTTTACGAGTCAGTTATTACTGGCCCACACTTTTTAGAGATGGCCATGCCTTATGTCGTAAATGTATAATCTGTCAGAAAGCATCAGGGTGATTGCAAAAACCAGCCTTTCCGCTGCAACCCGTTTCAGTAGATTCTCCTTTCCAGCAATGGGGCCTTGATATCATAGGTCCAATCAACCCTCCGTCCTTGCAACAACACAAGTATATTGTGACAGCCACAAATTACTTTACTTGATGGTCTGAAGCTGTTGTGCTAAGAACTGTCAACACTAGTCAGGTAATCGCCTTTCTAAACTCGAATATTATCACTTGTTTTGGCATCCCTGACTGTTTAGTTTTCGATAATGCTTCTTACTTTTCCTCTCTTGAGATGAGAGAGTTCGCTTTGGAAAAGGGAATTAAGTTGAAGTATTCTGCTAGTTACTACCCCCATGGCAACGGATTGGTAGAATCAACAAACAAGAACTTGATTAAAATAATCAAGAGAACGGTGGTTGAAAATCACAAGAATTGGCACAATGCGTTGCTGAACATGCTGTGGGATGATAGGGTAACGCCAAAAGCTACCATAGGAAACTCCCCCTTTTTTCTCGTTTATGGCAGAGAAGCAATTCTGCCACCTCACATTCTTCTTCCTTCACTTTAGTTGTCACAGAAAGTCCAAGAAGAAGATTGTCCCCCTCTAGAAAATTGGATTAACGCTTTGATCAAGATGGAAGAAGTAAGAGCCCAAGATAAGCGTAAATTAGATCAACACCAACAATTGTTAAAAGTTGGTTCGATTCTAATTCTACTTCTGATAGGAATTTTGAGGTAGGTGATCTCGTTTTGAAGTGGGACAAACCGCATGAGGGAAAGGGAGAGCACACTAAATTTCAAAATTTATGGCTTGGACCGTTTTTAATTGCTGAAAAGTTGGGTCCTAGTTATTTTTGATTGCAAAATCTTGAAGGGAAGATTGACACCTATCCGGTGAATGGCCAATCCCTGAAAAGATACTTTGCTTGATGACAACCTTTGTATTTTATGTACATATTTTTCTTTGGTTTGTTTTTTCTTTTACTTTCTGTTTTTGGTTTTGATTTTAATTTATTAGTTTCTTCTTGCTTTGAAATACACATACCTGTACACTGAGATTTTCAGACAAAGACGATAGAAACTTCCTTCGCTGAAATAACTTCTGAAAATTTGTACAAACATCAATGATATTTATATCTGTGTTGGAAAAATCTGTGTTTGAAAGAAGTTTACTGATTTCGATCTCTGAGTAAAGTTCGTCATGATCATCTATTATCTTTTTACGCTGTCCCTTTTCCGTAAAGGAATGACTCAGGAGATGTCTCCTTGTCTTAGGAAGTTGTTTTGTAAATAAAAAATTTATGGATCTAAATAAAGGACAGTCCTAAAAAGAATTCTGATGAGGTCTGAAAAAATTATGTTAAAATATCAAGGTTTTCAGCGTCACCCCGCTCAAATATATATCTATAAAAACAAAATAAAATAAATTATGAATAAGATCTGTGGGAAGTGCTTGTAAACCCATTGGGATACTGAACAGGTCTGCTGGTAGCAGGTAAATGCATGCATGGCGCTAAGACAACTTCGATGGGGTACTGAACAGGCCCGCTGGCAGCAAAGCAATGTCGGGTACATGAAAATTTGCAAAAACGAAACCTCTTTAATGTCCTTTATTCTGATCCAGAACTTCTTGGCAGGATACAGATGTCAGAGTGGGTTAAATGGCAACCCTATCGAGGCTATGGATGCCTGTTGGAAGCAGTGGCTATGCCAACAGTATTGAAGATTCTATCTTTAATATTGTGACTTGTTGATCTTAAGACTGTTATTAGTTTTCATCTTTTGAAACACTGCTGGAAAAGATGGTTAATGATGATGTTAGTACGAGTTTCTGGTTGTTAATTTTGAGTTGGATTTATCTTAGCTGTTCTAAACTGAATTTGTTTATTTTACAGAGATAATTGCTTCTACCAGTGTGTCACCATTGTTGGCAGCCAATTCATTTTTTTATGATCCTATAAGCTGCCTACACCTATGTCTAGCAAACATCAAATTTTCGTCGCAATTTTCAAATAAACAAAATTTTCATTTTTTGTGACATTTGCACAATTGTCTTCGTCAAGTTTTCACGACTGGAAGCGTGAAAACTTCTCCTTTCGAAGTCGTATTTCGATCATTATTTGAAATTTCAATATCTCTTATGCCTATTGCGCTTATCTTTTATTGATCATTATACAACTGGCAAGATCCTCTGATCAGTTATCATACTTCAGTTGATTGTATAACTGGGTTTTATTGAGTTTGTAAGGCATTTAGCATTTGGATTTGCACTTTATATGACTTGCCTGATCATTGATTCTATGAAAATGCATAGGGGTTATGATTAATTTTTTATAGATATGCCCTTTGATATCATCCTTATGTTAATATTTTGGCTTGTCAACTATATGAATATTGTTTGGCACCTTGGTTAAACCTTTGATTATATGAAATTATACATTGGCGCATAGTTGATTTTGGTTTTAATTTATAATTCAGGTGTTTAAACACTATGGCATAACGTTTGCGCGCATTGGTATACACATTTAATTTCAATAATTGGGCATATGACTCGATGGTTGAGCTACTATTATGGAGTGAACAACTATGTAAATCGGTGGTTGTACTTGGATAATGAATATTTTGCATGGCAGACTCCACCACCTTCGCATGCTCGCATTTATGTTTATCCCTTTTGCTCGTTATTTTCGGTTAGCTCGGGCAACTCTACTCTTGTGTGTGTTGGTGAATACAAACCCTTCCCTTACCATGTGTTTGGATCCATGGCACCAGTCGTGCGAGTCAAAACCAATGGCCACAAAGATCTATTAATGTTTGACAATGCCCGTAGAGACCTGGAGGAAAATGGGTGGCTACCTTTTATACAACAATTTGAGGGTTTTAACCTTTGTTTAGCACAACATTTTGTTGTAACCTTCGATGGATGTCGAGCCAAGGTGGGAGACATACAGTTATAGATCGATGAGCAGTTTATCAGTCTTGCCACAGGGTTACCTGCCTCGAGACAGTGTTGGTTTAAGAATTGCAAGGTCGAGGAAGTGCCATGGACATTGTTGTTTCTATCACGCAAAGTCACCTCTTGTGACAGAGGTATGCCCATATCTATGCTCAAACCACGATGGCACGACTTATTAATGCTAATCAAGAAGTTCGTGACATGTGAAGGTCGATACGGGCTTGTGTTCCTCTACCACCTGCGTTTGTTGATGATTTTTATAGGGTATCCTCTAAACATGCCCTTCTACTTTCATCGTTCCCTGTATAAAATGTTGAAAAAGTTTAAGAGGTAGAAGGCTGACAACATCCTGTTCCACCATGTTCTTATTAAGCTCATCGTTGTTTATCATTTGAGTTTGCATGGGGATAGTGGGAATGCTTTCGTTGCTCAGAATGGTTTCGAGGATCCGAACCCTGCACAGGTTGATAAACCTGTGGTAAGTGAGACCAAGGCCGAGCCGCCTGTACCCTTACATCTCCTCCTGCCTAAACCCTCAGCCGATCCTCTTGTTTTTTTAACCGACACTATAACTAAGAGTGCAGAGACCATTAAAAATCCTATGAGCAAAAATCCCAAGGCAAACCCTACTACTAACGCTAAGGGTAAAAGGAATGCCAGGCTCATTTCGAGAATGGCAAGGAATAAACCCAAACCCTCTGCTGAGCCAAACCCTATTGTCCTAAGTGAGGATTTTGACTCTGATGTTGATCGTTTCTTGGGCAGTGAGTACCCCTACTCGCAAGGTTTGTGTCCCGAGCCCCCTTATGATTTCATATCGAACCTTCACCCTTGCCTAAGAAATGATCCTAGCTACCCTGGTATTAAGTTGTCTCGTGAAACCCTTGGTCATTTACCTAAACCCTCGCCTTCTCTTTCTAAACCCACACAATCACCCTGTGACCAATGCGATTCATGGTTAGAACGATATTATATTGATGTTCCTATACTCCAATAGAAGATTCAATCACTGGAAGATCAAATTGTAGTGCTAACCAGTCAAAAAGCCAAGATCCAAGCAATAGATAAAAAGAAAAATACAACCAGCTCAATCTTGTTCAAAAACGTGGAATCAGCCACAACCGTTGTCAATTCTAAATTGGCATAATCAAGCAGCCTCGTCGCTATACAGGTATGGTTTTGACATCATTTTTGTAAATAATCTAGATTGAGATAATGATTTGAATTCAGTTTTTAAATAGCTCTGAATGACTCTGTTATAATGTGTGCATTCTATATATAACTCTACTTTGAATGAAAAAAAAATTCGATTCAATATGTGATCTGATCATTCCTAGTATAGCAATCGATAGATTTTGATTGGATTTGTGTGGTCTTCGTTTGGATTTGATTGGTTGGTTTGTATTCGATTTGAAAAGGAAGTTTTTCATACTTAGTTTAGAACACAATCATGTTTGGATTTGATTTTTTTATAATCCATATGCTGTGGTTGGTGAATGATTTTATTAAGTTTGGTTGTTACGATATACTCTGTCTTACAATTTTCAAAGTTGAAACACTGCTCTGTTCAATTGTAATTTGAGAAACGAACTACTCTGTTTTTATATAAATGATATGTTCATTTAAGTCAGTGCAGGAGTGCCCAAATCATGGAATGGATCCGATTCGTGACAGCTATGCTAAACCACAGCCAATTGCTTCATTTGGTCGGAATGATTTCGTTTTGATCAAAGTCGTTTGCCCTTTTTCCATAACAAATTATGAATTCTATTGACAATCATTCGATTTTGTTATGGTTTTATTTGAATTAATTTTCACACCGGTTTGAATTGATCTATTCGTGGCATGAACTGTTTGCCGTATCTACACAGTCACAACGATTAGAATGATCTTGTCGAATTCATATTTCCTGTTGACAAGGCAACGTAATAGTTGCTTGCCATTTGTTTTGATTATAATCGTTTCAATTGATATCAAAACGATTTTACAACTGTTGGATTCGATTAGTTATGAAACGAATTCATTGACTGTGTTATTTTTACCAAATCCGGTTACGATTCGTTTGAATGTAATCGATCTTGCTTACCCCAGTTTGCAAAAACGAATGATCGAATATCTTGTATGCACTCTGTTACATCTTGCTACGATTTCGTTTGCTATATCATCATAGCCATAACGAATTGTAAATGTTCCTGTTCGATTCGATCATATCTCCTATTGGTAAAATGGCATAACAAATACGTAATATTTGTTTTTGTATTGATTTCATTGGACGTCAAACAGGTTCTCAACTGTTCGATTATGGTTCTGTTGACCCGATCTTGTGATAACAAAAACAAAACAGATTATGCCCATCTCTATAGGCATTCATTGATTCGGATCTTGTTTAGTTTTGAATTGCATAGCAAATTCAAATTAAATGGTTCGTTTTCAAATGATTATTGATGTCAATTAAATTGAAATCTTTTAAAAGATTTTCGATTAATTTCAATACTGATTCTGTACCTTATTTAGACTAGCTACAGAACCAGATGATTCTGTAGCCAGCCTATAGAATTAGTTTTTCTATTATTTTATTAATAAAAGATCCTTCTAATTTGTTCATTTTGGTCCTTTTCAGGTGATTTCGAATTTCATGGGATTGGATGGACAGTTTAGAGGATATTTGGATGTTTTACTTTTATTTTAGTTTCCTAGTTTAGTTGAACTTGGGAATATATTCCTAGATTTTTGTAAACAGTTTTATAACTTCCACAGGGAGGTTTTACCTTGTGGAAAAACTTATAAATACTTATTATTTTTTGTAATAATCATCCTCATTCGTGGGAGAACAAGGATATGGAATTTTAATACAATCATAGACAGAAGTTGATGTTCTTCTACAACTTTAGCTTTTCATAATATCAATTTTTTGTTTCATGTTTATGTTATCAGTTTGCATTTGATTAATGACTACTTTAGCTATTTTAGTCTTTTGCAAATGATATGAGTTAATTAATATGATCCATGTCTGATTTCTTCCATTATTTAAAAACATAGCAATTACTTGATTCAGTTTATGAATGACAGATTTCTCTTCTTCATCAATTGGATTATTCTGTATAAGTCTTTGCATAACAGGTTTACCTAATTGTGGGGATTTATAAATTATATAATTGTTATGATTTTTATGTCTTGTTTGTCCTGTAAACCAACTCAAAGAGCATTGCAGCGTATCATTTACGAGAAGCTTCTGGATTATTCGGTGTGGGTTTCCTCCCTCCGATCTGCTTGAACAGTCATCATACACAGGACAAATCTGGAGCGTTTCCAGGTCAGTTTCTTGTTTATTCGTTTAGTGTATTTGTTAGTATTTTAGTTAGATATATGTGTAGTTAGTATATTAGATTGTTTAATTTCAGTAAGTTTTATCTCTTGTTCATAAAATCATAAAATCAATAAAAAATATCTTTCTCTGTCTTAGGGCAGAAAGTAAATGAGTTTTCCAGGTTTTATTTAAATCTGTATCTTGTGAATATTGTACATTTTGTGAATAAGTTATATTTCAATTAGTAGTTAGAGTTAGTATAATATTAGTTAGTAGTTTGTATATATAGAAATGGTAGATTAGTTAGTTTGTTTAATAGTTAGTTTTAATTAGATTAGTTAGATTAGTTCGTTTTATTTATTGTTAGTTAGTTTAGTTTTTTTTGTTTAGTTTTAGTTATTTTAGTTAGATTAGTTTTCTCTTTGGTTTTATTAAGACCTTAGATCGGATAACGGAGCCGCTAAACCTGTCAGGGTGTTTCATCCCAAACAGCTTGGGCTATTAGACAACCCCGAACCGGTTCCACTCTCCCAATTGACAGACGATCAATTTCGCCGGTCAACAGTATCTTTGGATTCTTCTTTTGCATCTTCCAAGATAAGAGATCCCTTCTGAATTTCTTTCAAAACGTTTTCAAATTTCTCTTTGTCTTTCTCTAGTCCATGATAAAATATAGACAAGAACAACAAGTTGGCATAAAAGGCTCACTAGCCAACTCTTTTGTATTCACACCAAAGGTACATATTTATAGTACAATGGGTGATGCCACCCCATAGAGAGATTTTCTCTACATCCTAAAATCATGCATGATTACTAGGATAGGCAATCTTAACTAACTCATTAGTCATCAGTTGAGGATAAATTACTAATATCCTAAATGAATAATACAAATATAGGTGACAATTAGACTTAGAGATTGGTTAAGGTAAGCCATAGGCTAACATTACCCCCCTCAATCACAAGTCTGATCAATAATACTAGAAATTAAGCATAAACTGGTATCAATTCCAAGTCTTCATACTGAAACTCTTGAGTTGAGCCTCAATGAAGAACTGCCTGAAAAAATGCCAATTTGGATGTTGAATGGTTCATCTAAAATGAACTGTAAGAGAGTCGAGATATGGAAGTGAACAAGTGCAATATCTAAACATTCCCTGATTGCTTGACAATTCGATCATTTTTCCAAGTATTTGAGCTAGAAGAATCTAATGTCTTCTGCTAATTGGTGAACATGTAGTATCACCACTCTACTATCATTATATCATTGAAGTGCTTTCTGAATATGTGGTATGGGATAAACACTCACCAATTGATACCATGTATCTGATGGTTTTTGGATGACCACTAACCAATTTTGACACTTTTAGGTGTCCAACAACATCCCAATGTATCATGTGTATGATTCAATTGCAAGACATTGAATCATAATTCTACCAAAGTCTGTCATATACAAACTGCAGTTGCCCATTTGGAAAAATTGATGTTCATTTGGCATATTTGTTGCCGAAACTTTCAGTTTGACAACCATTTTCAATTCCATCATCAATTCCCCCCTTTTTCAGTTGAAAGGAGAGAACACAAGTGGTTTAACGAACCATCATCATTTGATTTTTGAACTCCCCCCCTTATGGTAAAGAAGAGTTACATCATTGTACTCTCTCTTCTAGGATTAAGAGAGTGTCATAATTATTCCATTTGTGTACAACATGAAGTGGGCATGCGGAAAAAACCACATGTTATCTAAGCCCGTGAGGGCCATGCTTGAAAGCTACGCCATAAGGGGACCACTTATGTGAGGTACAAAAATTTTATGTGCTACAAGATTGGTCTGTAATCGATATTGAATTCTACGGTAAGAATTATATAATCGCTTGGTTGTTGATGACCACTGCCAAGGATCGATCCACTCATAGTGAATCTTCAATCTTACAGGTTTCTTCAGTGTTGAACATTTTTCTGACGAATGGTTATGCTTGCCACAATGCTGGCAAGGATGGATATGAAAACATTGATTCTCCATGTGACCAACTTGGTTACAATGTTGGGACTTCACATTATGATGCTGAACTGGAACAGGTGAAAGTGAATCTTCTTGAAGGAATCCAACACTTTGGAACTGTATTGGTTTGGAATAATCAGGAATATTAAAGGTAACTTCCTTGTCATATCCAAGTCTTGTTCTATTCTTGATGTATATGATTTATTCCCAAGGTTTGATGATGGGATTGGAAAGAGTATTCTGAACTTGTTTTTTTGACATCTGTGAAAGTTTATTTACTACATGTTGTTGCATCATTGAAAGGTTTTCTTCACTAAACTCAAAATAAAACTCTTGAAATGTAGGTTCATGAATAGATTTGTCTTTGTCTTCATAAGGAGTTGTCTTACTGAGTTTCTCCTTCACTGACTGTTGATCAAAAACATCATCATCATCATCATCATCATCATAGAGAGGATTGTTCTGAACAAAAACTAGTTCAAAACACTTCACTGGCTATTGATTTTTGAGATCTATCAACTCATTATTCAGTAGCTGGGATTGATCTTGAAGAATTCTAGCTTTATCTTGCATCACTTTAAAACAAGTTAGCATTGATTGAAGAGTTTTTTTTTTCAATATCATTGTGTTCTCTTCAGTGGTGTTAATTACAGTGTTCAGAAACTCTAATAATTCTAGATTTCCCTCCATTTGAATGCACTCACTTGCACTTCTTGTTCACTTTATCTTCATGCTCGCTTGTACTTTCTCACTTGAACTTGCTTCTAGTAAGTTGAGGATGTCGGCTACCACCGAAAATGTATCCAAAAGTATTAAAATGATTGAGTTTCAACTACTCAACCTATAGAATTATGAATAGAATGATACAAGCAAGTTGTGGGTGTCGGATTCAACCGAGAATGCACCCAATAACAAAGTCAACATAAGTTTGATACTAACACTTACAAAGGACTATTGCAAGTTTACAATGAATGTTGATTCCAAAATTGATCTTCAAATTTTAATGTTGGATGACGCTTTGAGTTCTACTTGAATATTATCTTGTTGTGTCCATTGCTGCAACAATTTGAATTGCACATTTGATTAATTTTCATTGATTCTTGATTACTTGTGCTTCATTGTGCTTGAATTTAATTAAATGTGCAAACTTGCATCGTAGCATGTGTGTTGTGGTAAATGATGGATTACAATTGTGTTTATGTCAAAAATAGACAATAAACATCATAAACGTAAAAAAGAATAACCACCATGAAAATATTCATCCTCACAACACAAGATGTATCTAAGATCCTGTTATTCAATTTCGGGTGGATCTAGGACACTTAAAGACTACAAAATGAATATTTTTATTATAAGTCTTATCTTGATACAAGCGGTTGTTAACATGCCTAAGAGAATTTCCCTTTTCAATGAAAATGTATCATCCCTTGTATCCTTTCAAAAGGACTTAAATATCCACCTTTACAAACTTTTTTTTTTCGAAGTTGATTTTGTTTACATGGATTGGTTTGCCAAAGTTTTTATAACCCTTTTAAAAATAATATGTGACATGGAAATTTTCACAATTTTTTCCAATCCTTATGTCCCCTTCACAAATTTGAAAATACAAATCAATAATAAAATAAAATTTTACACCATTTGCTTGACTAGGGATTTTACTGAGTCACCAAGTAAAAAAGGTGAATTATCAAGAAACGAATGTGAGGCATAAGACGGTTGTCAGTTTTCTTTCTCATTTGGGTATGCAAGTGCTTTGGATTCTTCTCTGAGTGTGCGTCATTCAATCCTACAGGCCACACATTTCCAAGGACTCCACGTGTATTCACACCAATGGTACATATTTATAGTACAATGGGTGATGCACCCTCATAGAGAGATTTTCTCTAGATCCTAAAACCATGCATGATTACTAGGCTAGGCAATCTTAACTAACTCATTAGTCATCGCTTTAGGATGTATTACTAATATCCTAAATGAATAATAAAAATATAGGTGACAATTATAATTAGTGATTAGTTAAGGTAAGCCACAGGCTAACAATCCAAGGATTTTCTACTCCATTTTCTCTATGAATTTGTTAATTTCTATACATTTTGTTTTCCCACTTGTTTTCTCATAGGCATGACTTGTCTTAATTTGCTATGTATCTTGAGAATGCATTAGATTAGGAGAATCCAACTCTTTCTTGTTTATATCTTCATCTATGGAGGTTTTTCTCTCAAACGCTCTATTCAATTTATCCCTTTGGACTTCCAACACTTTGTCCATCTCTTTGTTATGAAGCTTCTCTATTGTATTGAATTCTCTTTTGAATTCTTCAGTAACATTGTCTCTTTGTGTTATTAAAATTTCTTCTATTTAAGCTATTCTAGCTTGAGAGGTATCCAAGGCAGAACCTAGTTCATATACCAACAAGTTGTTAGCTCCTACAAATGCATTAAGATATGAAGTAGTTTGCAGAGTGTTTTCCTTCGGGTATGGGCCTGATTAACATCCAATGGACCTTTTAGAAGACCCATGGCTAAGATTTGTATCTCCTCTCTTTATTTTGATTGATCTCTTCTCGATCCCTCTTGATTTGTTTCTCTAATAGTACTCACCAACAATTGTTGGAAGATTGATTGTTGTCATTGATGTCAACCCTAGTCATGGGTTTTGGACCGCAAGATTGATAAAGGTATTTGGACATGAAGGAAAATGCACATGCATATACGACACCCATGAATGGATAGTATACATCATATTTCTTCCGGTGGTATGTGGCACATCACATGGATCCTCATGGTTGAGGAGAAATGAATTTTTGAAGATGACAAAGTGAATTGAAAAAGGAAGTACATGTAGGCCCTGAAAATAATTAAAGAAAATAATTACAAAATAAGAAAGTGTCA
>JASDQU010736100.1:29751-49399 GCA_032191745.1 Picea mariana | reverse complement strand
TTATTTTCAGGTCATCTTACCATTTTTGATATAACTTGTTTTCTAGAATGATTCATATGGTGAAATCTCTATGGTATTGAGAATCCATATCAAGGTACCTCTGGTAAAAATTTCATCTCTTGATTCGCTATAATTATGGAGATACACTCTGTGGAATATAGGGTTTGTGACCAGTCCTGAAACTAGTCAATAAACAGGTGTTCTGGGTAAAACAGTCATAAATTTTTCATACAGACTCCAAATGTAGTGGGACCACTTCCATTGGAAATACTAAATACTTTAGTTTCGTTTTTGTGAGTGTCAGAATCAGATGCTAAATATTGAGCGCGGGGCATGCTGTACAAGTTGGGTCTTCTGAACAGACCAAAATTGAATAAAGTCTACCATTCTTTCTATAACCTCTTTTTGGGGAGGATTCAAGGAGTGAAAATTAGAGGAGTTTCAGAGAATACATTGAGTAACATTATCTACAGCATTAGAGTACTCCAAGAATTGAATAATTGCATAAATTGAAGAAGTCTCAGAAAGCATTATCGGGTTCTATGTGATGATTGGTTGATGGTGATGATTTAATGTAAAGTTTTATTATCTCTCATATATTCTTGGGTGGAAGGAAGGGGCAAGGATAGAGAGTTCAGATATCTCTTGATATTGGAGGATCGTATCTTCCTCTTGGAGGTTTATCCCTCCCTTTACATTTGGAAGCTGTAGCTACCTTTGGAAGTCATTACTTCCCTTGAACAAAAACTATTGATTATTTCTCATATATTGTGCATGGTGTATTGTGGTGTATTGGTGTAACTCTTATACTATTGTTCATTGCTCATTGGATATAATTGAATGGTTTAAGTATAAGTTGAAAAATGTTTTTAAATTATAATTGATACTGATTCACCGCCCTCTCAGTATCAACAACAACTACTACAACTTTTTCCAATTCTAGTACCTGAGAGGAATAAAAGAAATTTTATGGTATTTCCATCAAGGGGATGCATTCCTTCATAGGAATATTGACTATGCTGACATTGGGGCTTGTTATACCAATATTATCCTCTTCCAATTTTCTCTTCTTTTCTCTTTCTTCTTCTTCTTCAACTTTCTTTCTTGCCTCAGCCTCAAGAAAATTTTTCTTTTCTTATTCCTTCTTCTTTGTTTATGTTCTGCTTCTGCAACCATATTCTATCTTTCTTCTTCCTAATTTTCTTTCTTCCTTAATTTTGCATCATGTTCTGCCTTTGCTTCCTTTTCAACATTTTTCTTTATTTCATCAACATTTTTCTTTATGGCTTCATCCATCTTCTTCTTCTCGTCCAATTTGGGTTTCTTCTTGTCTTCATCCCTCTTATTTTTTGCTTCATCTTGTTCTTTTTTCTTTTCCAATTCCATCTTTGCTTGCTTATTTTGGTATTCTTCTCTTGCTTACAAATATCTATTGTATCTTTTCCTTTGTTTTTCTCTTTTCTTCCTCTTCCCTTGCTTCTAACTTTTCGTTGTCTTTATCTAAAATAAATAGGAACTATTCTTTGGCTATTTTTATTTTCTCCTCTTCCTCCCTTTGATGTTTTTCCTTAGTTGTCTCATATGGAAACATATTTAATACATCATCAAAGAATAAAACCCCTTTGAAAATTACTTCTACATAATTCACTTCATGAATTACAGGGTGCTTAAGTTTGATGGCTTTGAAATGTTCAATTACCACATATTTTGGGTCATGTTCCTTTGGTTCCCCTAAACATAGGAATATTTCTTATAGGGCTTCATCCTCCATTCTGTCATGAGGACCATTGGATAATACATATCTCCCTATACTCAATGGGGATTTGGGATAGAGTTTACTTTTATTAGTTGAGAGGAATGAGGTTATCCATGCCTCTATTGTTTGGTAAGGAACCTCTATGGCTAGCATCCTATCAGAAACATACTTTGGCAAGATACGTGGGGCCTCAAAACTCCCATAGATCTTGACATAAGTATATTATTTACCTATACAAAATTATCAAATGTCCCTCAGGTTTGTTATGGCCTATTATGATATTCAATGTGGTTGATACTGAAATATCATGATGAATAAGGGAGTTAGGAAGTAGTCACAAATGCCATATATATACTTCTTGTAGTTGACATCCCACAATTTTGAGCAGTAAATGTGCATAGGTGATTGGTTGGGACTCCAATTCCATCCAAAAATAGAGAAATGAACAACAAATCATATTGCATCTATGAGATATGTTAACATGAAAAAGATAGGCTTTTTTCATACATAGACCTTCTTTGGCATTATGGAAAATGTTGAATGCTAGTATATTTAACCAGTTGAAGACTTGTCTCATTTTTACCACTATGTATTCCATCGGAAACCACTCCATCAGAAAATAGGTGTTTATTTCTTCACCATGTAACTGACATATCATAGTACTCAGCAGTCTGTAGGGTTATTTTAGGTGTTGTGCTGGTGTAAGATTTTCTACATTCTTGACATGTCTTAGTTTATCATACCACCATTCTTCCATCAATTCTTCAAAGTCTTTGTTATCTTTCCCAAACTTTTGCAAAAACAACTCATTTAGAGATTGTTACACCTTAAAATTACTCACTTCGATAGTGTCAAAAGTGTCGTCATTACAAGTGTTGTAAGTGTTGCATCTTGTTCGCAAGTGTCGCATCTTGACTACAAGTGTTTCAAGTGTCACAAACATCATACTGCCATCTTTCCCATGTTGTGCCTCTAACGACATCATAAAGACACTTAAGATACCTCAAAGGTCAGTTTCAAAGAACATACATCAGCTGACAGGGAGTACAAGCCTTTTTCCATTGAAAGAACCACTCAAAAATGAATTTTGGAGAGGAGCGCTCCCCTATACACTGTCAGAAAGCACTGGCGCTTCCTGTACCCTTTTGGGGGAGCATTGTAATGCTCTGGTGCCCCTTTTGGGGGAGCACTACCTTTTCTGGGAGAAATTTTGTTTGTTGATAAGAATGAGGGAAAGATCCCCTCAATATTTGAAGGTGGTTGGATTCAAATATGATCTCAAGGCATGATCTTAGGGAAGATCATCAACTGAAGAAGAGAAATCCTCAACTTAACCCAAATATCTCTCAAGTAGTTGGGCCTCTCAAAGATTATATAAGGAGGCCTTCTCATGGTGAAAGGTACATGATAGAGATACAGATTTGAGATACCAAACTTATGATCTCTTAAGTGGTATTGAGATGGAGAAAAGATTGGAGGTATGAAAACTATGATATCATAGGCAACATACAGTAGATGGAGAGAATGACAATTTGGAATTACATCAAACTTATGATCTCATGAGTGAGATGCCATCAAAGCAATCAGTGGAGATTGATTGAGCAAAGGGGTTGGACAAGGAGAACTGGAAGAAGTTGTTGCACCTTCATCAAAGGATTGTAAGTACTCTTCATTTTTTCTCATTAATATACATATATGCTTGGCCTGTTTCTTTCAAGTTTGTGTTTGTTCCACATGGACTTGTCTCTAGTAGATAGATCTATTTTTGAGCTAATCTTAGTAGAATAGGAAGCTTCTTGTACATTTGCTTGTTTTACAGGACCTATCGAGAAGCTTAGGATTGAAGCTCAACCTGAACTGTACGAGGACAAACACCATTAAAAACGTACAATTTTCTTCTTCCTCTTCATACATTAGCTTAATTAGATATAAAGGAATGTCAGTGTCCATGTTAATCACTTTTCTGTCTTGGCCTTAGGAGTTTATATTCCAAGAGAGAATCCACTTGTTCGTAGGGGGATTTTTCTTCAACAGAAATTGGCGACCTCACTGGGGAAGAGCTCTGATTTTTGTTTCTTTCCTAGATCTTGTTTTGGCCCTTTGCCCACTAATTTGATCTTCTCAATATTGTCTTTTTTATTCTTAGATTGGTTTGATTGCCAATTTATGTCATCATGATCACCTTGATTGACTGAATTTTCTTGAATTTTTTATTTTCTGGGAACTTTTCTAAGCTTTTGTAGCAGAGCGCTCCCCTGCCCTTGTTCGCAGAGTGCCAACACTCCCTTACACATAGTGCTATAATGATTTGGTTCCCCTTACACCAAAGTGTTGCCCCTTTTATGTGCTAAATCTCCTAGGTTTTCATCTTTTGAAGCTATTTCTTGGTTTTGGCATTGGCTCAAGGATCTCATACTCTCATTCCATCTTGGTATTGGCCTTCAACACTTTGTTTTCTAAGAATCAATCTCTTCTTGTTTGGAATTTTGACATGTTTTCTTCCTTACATTGTAATAAATCGTTGTCCTTGACGATTTTGAGTTGATTTGTCATTTTCTTCTCATTCATCTGACTGAGTGAAAACTTTGGTAAGGAGATTCAAATGTCTTTTTCACTTTTCCTTTTGATCTCTGAGGTCATTTTCCCAAGAAATTAGTTTGAGTGGTTTCTCTTTCTCTCTATCATCTCTTGGGTTCTTCTTCGCATTTTATTGTCTTCCTTGAATGCTTTCATTTGAAGTAGTGAAATTACATGATTTTTGGCATTTTTTGGTCTTGAATTCTGAATCGTGTATTGGTTTACAATTTATTTGTCTCATTTCTTGAAAATCTTGATATTGATGAGTTTAGTAAAATTTTGAGACATTGTACATTTGGGAATGATAAATGTTTTCTCCTTCTCGTAGCGTAACTTTCATCAAAATGAAAAGATTTCATCTTTATCTCTTTGCATAATTTTTGAGTTAGTCAAAACACCATATTGTCCATGCAATTTCCCTTTTGATTAACAACAACCTTAAAAATCAAGCGCTAAACTAAAAATTGATTAGACATTTTTATATTTTTTGGTAGAAAACCTACATTAGGTTAGTTGTAGGGATTTGGAATAGGTGTGAAAGATAACTATCCAAAGCTGCAAACAAACATAGAATCTTGTGTTAGGGAGGGGTGAAATCCAATTGCTACATTTTGTCCTGGGAAGCCCTTCTCACACAAGGGTCAATCACGAGGTCGCATTGAGACTAGAAAAGTTACTCACCCTGCTTTGTTGGTCTTGGTGTAGAGATTGCGTGTATTATGGGGGTCGCTTGAAGGTATACTCACAATGATCATTGGAAGCCTTTCAAGTTGATTTCAGGCTAGATACGCTGCCCTTATGCGTGGATCGGATTGTCAACTGTTTCCCCAGGCATCACTGTTGTAGTTGGTAACCTTAGTGGCCTATCTCTTTAGGTTCTTTACACAAGGTGACTATGGAGGGGCAAGTCTTCACGGTACCTGGAATCGACGTTAGCCAGACTTACTAGGGCTCCTTGGAGGGTATACCCACGATTATGTGTGGGAGCTTGAACCAGGGTGTAATTCCGTTAAGCAAGTCGTCAACGTAACTTTTCCACCCGCTCTATCTCATCCCCTTCTTACTTTGTTCCTGTGACGTTGGATTTCATCACCAACTAGTGTACTCATTGTGAGAAGTTTTTTTTTTCTTGTTTGCTTACTAGATTTTTAGCGTGTGTTGTTTGTTCTCCCTAGCAGAATCTAGGTTGGATATTTATTTTTATGGCGTCAGTTCCCGGAATGACCAATGAAGGAACCCCTTTGCCAAGGGAATCCTTTGTTTTTCCTTCTAATGGAAACGTTGGTCCTCCTTACATCTCTACTTTGAGCCTTCCAGGTCTCACAATTGGGTTACCGGTATGGTTTTTTTCCACTCCAATGATCTTGAATGCAAGTGCTTCATATGTAAGCACACCTTCCACACATCAACCTCATGTCGACCTTTCTCCTTCTTCATCCATCAGGTATCCTTCCATTTCTCCTTCTTTTCCTAGTGAAATATCTGGAGCAAGTAACCAGGTTAATAAGAAGAAGAAGAAATGGTAAGAAAACAAGAAGAGCCAGAAGGGGACCAAGCCTCCAACAACATCAAATGTTGGATCCGAGCAACCAGCTAATGTTAATATTACTGGGAGTGTTGTTGAGGTCAATAAGGTTAAAACGAAGAATCCGAAACCCAAATTCCCTTGCACTCTTTGTAAGGGTGACCATTTTCTAAGGGATTTCCCTGGTATTCCTAAGGTCTTAGAATTTTGGTCCTCCACATCATCGGCCCCTACTAGTCATGTCAGTGATACTCTGTCGACTAGTGTCGTTAAGGTTGGTAAGAAGAAAACAACTGTCAAATTCCCTTGCATGTTATGAAAAGGTGACCATTACTCTCACCTTTGTCCTTGTATGGATGAGGCTTCTTCTCTTTTGTAAAAACTTCAACTTCCAAAAGGTTATCGTAAGATGTCCCCCAACCCATCGTTAGTTGATGGACTGGTCAATCCAATTCCATCTTCGGTCGGTCTAGTTGATCAAGTGGTCAATCCCGTTTCCTCTTGGATTGAACCAAAAACCCAAGTAGCTGATCCAGTTCAGTCATCGATCAACCCCACTCTTCATCAAAAGAGTGAAATCAAAGCGGTCGATCTGGTTCCACCATCAGTCGATCCCACTCCTCCATTGAGGAGTGCCAAAGTGGTTGCTTCGGTTACTTCATTGATCAATCCCACTCTTCCTCTGAAGAGTGCCAACATGGTCGAACTGATCCCATCATTGGTTGATCCTACTCTCCCTATAAAGAGTAAACCCGATATTTCCCATGTTTTTCTCATTGATAGAAAGTCTACCGTGATGGGGGGCATTCCTCCTCCTCCCATGGAACCTCCTTCAAGTAATGAGGCCATCCTTTTTGATTGGGGTGCGCTAACTGGACCTCATCTTCCCTCTCACATTCCTTTCTAGATTACAGTACATGTTTGTGGTAGGGATGTTCCTCAAACGCTGATAGATGAAAGTGTATCCATTAGTATTTTGTCCTCTATTGCTTGGCATGCTTTGGGTTGTCCTCATCTTGCCCCTGTTATGCAGAATCTATTATCTTTCAATAGAAAAATGAGTCAAACTTTAGGGACTCTTCCTTAGTTTCCGATAAATTTGGGTGGGAAAACTGTCTTTATTGATGTCATGGTAGTCCACGACCCCTTGGATTTCACTTTACTCCTTAGGTGAGACTATGTCTATGCCATGAAAGCTATTGTGTCCACTCTTTTCCATGTGATATCTTTCCCTCACAATGGAAGAATTGTGACTATTGATCAACTTTTATTCGTTGGTTTTGACCCTATGACCTCCCTAAATAGTTCATATATGTAGACAGTATCACCCACGCCACACATTAATTATGTGTCATTGTCTCCCATGACTTCAACTTCTGACTATTTGGATCTGGTAGTTGACATGGTGATCTCTTCGGTAGGGCTATTGGATCCTGATCTCCTTACCCCTGTCGCAACCCTCGAAATGTATTCCTTCTAGAGTGATTTTCTTCCATCTAGTGAATATCTCTTGGAAGCCATGACTGAGTTTTGTCCCTTGACATGGTGTCCTTCCAGAGCGTTATTCTCTTGGAAGCCATGATCACAGAGAGTCCACGAGCACAGTTTCTATTTTCTGTAGCAAGCTCGTTAAAAAATGAAACAAAGTTTTTGAGCATAGCTTTTCTTTCTGTGGCAAGCTTGTTAAAAAATGAAACAACAATATGGGGATTGAACCTGGAGCCTTGATCATAGTTCTTTTCCCGTGTCAAGCTCATTAAAAAATGAAACATTCACCTCTCCCATCAGGTCGATTCTTTCATTGAATCTCATAGATGTTGAGTCAAGTATTTCGTTAGGTCTCGTATTTGAACCTTCATTTCATCCACCTATATCCTTTTTCTCCATCTAGTATAGAAATTGGTGACAGCCTCAAAGTCGATGAATGAATTGAAGCTTGGGGGACATATCTCTAGCCTTTGATGATCATTCTGGAGTTAAGCCACTAGCTTTCAAGCTGGGGGCATACCGAGCTTAGTCTTTGTTCTTTCTCAAACTCGAAAATATAAGAACGCGTTGGGTAAACTTTTATCTCTTTTTCAAACCTTCATGGCTACACGAAAAAGGAACCCCCTGGAGTCGTCTTTAAGCTCTTTTCAGACTCTCTAAATGTGAAAAGATTGCTCAGTGATCTTGCTTCCTTTTCCACTCGTTAAAAGGTTTGAAAGGGTATCTTTCGAGTGATAATTTATCTCTTTTTCGGCCTTGCAAGACTAACATTACAAAAAAGGACAACATTGGATTCTTCTTTAAGTCATTTTCAGAGTCTCTAAAAATGAAAAACTACCGAGTTTACCTTTTATGGACTCGTTAAAACAATCATGCATTGAAGGATCCATACGGGATCGAACCCTTACTTCTTTCGGTTAGCTAAACAAAGGAAGAGGGACTTGCCGAAGGTGAGTTATATCAAGCATGTGTTACCCTCCTCAAGCTCGTTAAATCAAAAAGAGGTACTCATCTATCTGGATGGGGGGAAAATTGAAGGAAGCAAGCCAAGTAGTTTTTGAGAACATTACCAGTCACTCTTAGAGTCGCCCTTGAACACGACGCTTTGTCTTTGCACGCATTTTAATCCACTAAACCTATGCACCGATCCAATCCTTTGAGTTTCTCTTACTCCTTTGGGTCACCTGACAAAAGTCACAACATCCACTACATAATCAATTTTTGTTCCATGTCATGTTTCTACTGTCATGCCTCAGTGTTCAAGGGAAGTATCTGCCTCAAGAGTCAGCCATCAAAAATATCTTGTTTCAATACCCATATCAGTCCATGTTCATTTGATCTACCAATTACATATTTTTGTCTTTTTCATGTCATTGATGAGGGAAACATCAAGGCCCTCCTTCGATGATTCTATTCCTGTCGACTTCAACACATTATCCAGGAACTAGACTTAGAAACCAGTTAGTACTTTGGGACCTGCATGCCTCAATGGCAGGCCTCCTCACGTTCTATAATAATGTTACATCATTGACCTTTGATCGGATGTTCGACATCAGCTCATCCATTCACATTCATTGGAATGTACTAGAGTACCTTAGGAATCATTGACATCAATGGTGATCTCCCTCGCGCTTGTTAACGGTTTACATCATTAACCGGTAATCAAGTGGTTTCTGCCATGTTCGACATCAGGACATCTATTCACATGGTTAGATTCGTACTACATATGGATAGGTAAGAAGAACCTGGGTTGATTTTATCACTCTGATATGTACTTTACTTAGGTTGTGACGGAGTTTCTCTTGAACATTGACACATATACTGTCACATAGATCCACTTTGTATTGGTCGTGGCTATGTTTTGTCATCTCGTAGATCCACTGTGTATTCTTCGTGGCTACGATCAGTTCATGTCATGGGAGTATATATCCACATTGTATCATTGGTGGCTATACATCTTTTATCAATATAATTATGGATCCGCAGTGTATTTTATGGCGGCCATACCTAAAAAGTATTTATCACCCAAGCATAGGCATGCCTGCCTTGGGTTTGAAACATGTCATAATATTTGTTTGATGGTTGTGTGCAGCTTTTTCCAGCCTCTCTGTGTCCATACCCTTGCTCGAAAAGTCTACAAAGAAGTTCAGGCATCATCATCTTCTAACTTCGTACTTTGGGGGGCATTCTGTTACACCTCAAAATTACTCACTTCGATAGTGTCGCAAGTCTCATCATTACAAGTGTTGTAAGTGACGCATCTTGTCCGCAAGTGTCGCATCTTGACTACAAGTGTTGCAAGTGTCACAAACATCATACTGCCATATTTCCCATGTCGTGCCTCTAACGACATCATAAAGACACTTAAGATACCTCAAAGGCCAGTTTGGAAGAAGAGACATCAGTTGATAGAGAGTACAAGCCTTTTTCCATTGAAAGAACCACTCAAAAATGAATTTTGGAGAGGAACGCTCCCCTATACACTGTCAGAAAGCACTGGCGCTTCCTGTAACCTTTTGGGGGAATTTTATAATGCTCTGGTGCCCCTTTTGGGGGAGTGTTTCCTTTTCTGGGAGAAATTTGGTTTGTTGAGAAGAATGAGGGAAAGATCCCCTCAATATCTGAAGGTGGTTGGATTCGAATATGATCTCAAGGCATGATCTTAGGGAAGATCCTCAACTGAAGGAGAGAAATCCTCAAATTAACCCAAAGATCTCTCAAATGGTTGGGCCTCTCAAAGTTTATATAAGGAGGCCTTTTCATGGTGAAAGGTACATGATAGAGATACAAAGTTGAGATACCAAACTTATGATCTCATAGGTGGTATTGAGATGGAGAAAAGATTGGAGGTATGAAACCTATGATCTCATAGGCAACATACAGTAGATGGAGAGAATGACAATTTGGAATTACATCAAAATTATGATCTCATGAGTGAGATTCCATCAAAGCAATTAGTGGATATTGATTGAGCAAAGGGGTTGGACAAGGAGAACTGGAAGAAGTTGTTGCACCTTCATGAAAGGATTGTAAGTACTCTTCATTTGTTCTCATTAATATACATATATGCTTGGCCTGTTTCTTTCAAGTTTGTGTTTGTTCCACATGGACTTGTCTCTAGTAGATAGATCTGCTTTTGAGCTAATCTTAGTAGAATAGGAATCTTGTTGTACCTTTGTTTGTTTTACAGGACCTATCGAGAAGCTTAAGATCAAAGCTCAGCCTGGACTGTACAAGGACAAATGCCATTAAAAAGGTACACTTTTCTTCTTCCTCTTCATACATTAGATTAATTAGATCTAAAGCAATGTCAGTGTCCACGTTAAGCACTTTTTTTTATTGGCCTTAGGAGTTTAGAGTCCAAGAGAGAATCCACTTGTCCGTAGGGGGATTTATCTTCAACAGAGATACTGCAAATTTTGGGAGGTGATATCGAGTTTTATTTCCTATGGCTTCAAATATACTATAGGTATATTTTATTAACTCGCTATCATAGTTGTATCCTTTTCCATGTGTATGAGACACCATCTCGTTGTGTCATTACCTGGGGAACAACATTGAATGAGTTGGTATGAGATGGATACAACTTTTTCTGATATCCTGATAGGTTTCAAGGTCTTCATCTTCGGACGAGAACTCTCCAATGTTGAAAATATTGTATATATCATCATATCATGGAAAATGTTCCATCCCATTGAAGAAGTTCATGTCTATTTCCAAGATTGAAGAAGTTCATGTCTATTTCCAAGATATCATCTGGACTCTTGATGGGTGCAGGTGTATTTACCATAGGGTTCTTTCCCTTCCTAGTCTGTGGTCGTGATATGTTATTCTTTTGAGTTCCCGTGATAATAAATACAAAAATAAGTTTACTAGATCATTACTATCAACATAAATGATAAAAATTAACTCATACACATACATATTACTATGGAATTTCCTAGAATTATAGGGCTATCTTGATGTTGCAGTTTACAAAACTCTCACAAACTTATAGAAGATGAATAATGTGTCAATTAGAGTTGAAAATAGGTTTTATGCACTTATAATTTACCCCAAAACTTCTGTGTTTAATACTAAGTGGATGAAAACCTATGTCTAGGTAGAGAAGTACATATCCATTAATGCATTCAAAAAGACAATTTCTTCAATTTTAGCATATCAGACGTTTGGTGTTGGAAAATGGTGGTTGGGATCTTAGACTTGATAAAGTCTTCCCAACGTTGTTATCAGGGAGAATCTATAATGATTTCATATCAAGATGTATCAAGGTTCACATGCTTTCCGATGGAGATTCCCTGAGGAACATTTGATTTTGTATCGGGGTTCGTGAAAGTAACTAGACATGATATTCTTGTGCATATGAACCACACTCATCTAGTGTGTGCAAAACATTAAGAAAGATTAATGTTTAAACAAGTGTCCTTTAATTACCTCAAATTAATATCATAGAGATGAATTATTGAAGAGGAGGGTATGTTAAAAATCTAACTCTGACATAATATCTTCTAGTAGTGTTATCATAGAGGATCCATCATAAAAAATAATGGTTCGTGGTTTTTCTCTTTTTTCGATGGAAGGTTTTTGAAGGAATATTCTTTGTCTAAAAAATTGTGCTTCCACAAAGGAGTTTTATTTGCGTGGAATATTAACTACTTGGATAAGGTTGAAATGACCAATAATCTGTGCCCCATCAATTAATGTGAATAGTTGCATGAGGGACCTGTTGGCGCAAGTTTGATCAGACCAGGGTCCTTCTCAAGTTACCAAAAAAATGTACTGAGTAGTCTAGAGCGTTGGAATTTTCATCTCCTCCGAAGAGAATAAGTCTCACCTGAAGCGTTGCTGAGACAAATAGATAGGGAATGGTAAGGAAAATACTTAAGAGGATCCATAGAACCTTCAGGACTCATCCTTATCTTGCGCATGAGACATGAACAGATCTGAATTATATATGTGAAAGAAACAAACCTACTTACATTATGAACAAGCATTTAAACATAGAATCATCGAGTAGGACTTATAAACAGTAAAGAAGTACTATAATGCATAATCAAAATACAGAGAGACACATAATATTTTGAAAATTCATGTCCTTCCTCATATTATCTTCAAAATCTTTCTTTGGTTATAGACTCATAAATACACAGTAGTGCTCTATACAAACTCTTGGCTCTGGACTCATGTCGCAGAGCTCTAATTCTCAGACAGATAGCTCGATTACATTACAAACTCAGGACTTGACTTGAATTGATTTAAAACAAAAACTCACAACCAACTAAAAATCCCAACCCTTTTTCAATTATGTTCATCCCTATATATAGCGAGGTTGTGTCTTCCATCTCGGTTTGCATGCTTTCTTGTTCTGTTGCAACCATTGTTACTTAGTTGGCGTTGCATTGTCTTTCACAACTGATTTATGTTGCTCTTTCTTGCTTTTTTTCCAGTTTCTTATGAATCTTGCACAACTCATGCTCAGTCAAAACTTACGCGATTCCATATCCCAAAAACAAAGGGCCCAACAGGCTCTGACCACAACCCTTGACTCGTCCTCAAGTCAAGTGCTTGGCTCTTTCACATATTCCAAGAGCATATGTTGTTTTCCCTTGTCCTCCTTTTCTTCTTCCTTCTTCTCTTCTATTTGTGTTTTCTCTTATTTTGCCTCTTCAAATGAAGGGCCCAACTCTGGGACCAACTCTAATGCTCGATGTTTCACTCCTTGAAATTTTCCCACTTTATCCTGCTACTTTTTGGTGAGGAGTGATGCCTCTACAACAAAATGTTGGGTCTCCTCTTTACTATACCTCTTTGGCTTGGATGCGACCAACAAGTTCCATTCAGAATCTATTGTTTCATCAACTTGATGCATCTACATGTAAGTTGTTTGAATGATAGGTCGGAAGTCACACAACTCTTTATTTTCTATGGACTGTGCCTCAAAGAGGGCATTCAGTTCATTGTCCGCTTGTTGGATTTTGTCAAACTTCTGTTGTTGCTCCATCAAATCCATTGTGGCCACAAATTATTCATTCAATGCCTGGATCTTGGTGCGCACATCCTCCAAGACCTGGTTGTGTCAAGTGATGATGCCCATCCAATTCTGACTTCTCTGAAAATCTTTGTGCATTTAGCTGTGTGTTTGTGTAGCACTGCCCGGGCATTATTGCCTTGCAATACTATCCTCTACATATTATCTTGTAGCTTCTCAGGCTGTGGCTCTGCTTCTTGTTGGGTCTGTTGTAACTGGGCTTCCAGATGCTCAGCACGAGTGGCGAGTTATGTCCATGCTCCTTGTAGTAGCTCAATCTGGTGCTCCATCTCACCTGCATCACTGGCTTCAGGTAGTTCGGGTGCAACCTTCTGAATCTCTGGCCAGGCTTCAACAAGTCTTTCCTACACTCTTTCCATTTTTCACTCAACCTAGATTTTGTCATGCCCTTCCTGTGTCCTACATGTTTACACAAGGATCTCTTCCTTCCTTGCGACCTCGGTAGACCTCTCAGCCTCCTGGAGCCTTTTCTCTAATTGATCAATTGATTCTCTGATCAGTCCAAATAAGTGCATCATTGGCCACTGTATGAGGTCGGCAGATGAAGTTGTTGTGTCTCTGGGTGCTCATGTTTGCAGTGGAAGTCCACTGGCCATTGAATGCTCTAAGAGGGTCTCTACCTCCTCTTTTGTTGATGGTCATGGCGCGATCCTCAACCTTTGCGTTGAAGGTAAGAGAGTCAGAACCTCTGTTCTGGCTATGAATAGTTGCATTAGTTCTACGCATTGCTGAGGGTTCTTGAGAACCCTCTCTATTTGGTCATGTGCGGATGTCGCGCTCTACCCTATTGTTGATTTTGGTTCCTTCTAAGGCTCTGGTATCTCCTTCTCTTTTGTTGTGTTTGCTTCTTGCATTGTGATTTCTTCGGCACCCTCACCCTTGGCTGGTGAGGTGATTTGCATGTTCCTTTGGGCTTGCAGCTTTTCCATATTTTGGGTGTATTTTTCTTGCACTGAAGGCTCAGTCTGTTGCTCCTAGATGCCTAGGTTTGGACCAGTCAGCTTCATGCTCTTTCTCTGCTCTGGTACTTTGGGGTCTGGACCAGAAACTTCTGGTCTTAGCTTAGGCAACTCTTAAGTTATTTCTGGGAGTTCTCGCTCTACTTTCTCTGGCTGATCGAGCTACATCAGCTCTGGGTTTGTGGTCTAGGGTGGACTGGTGGTTTATGGGTTTGGTGACTGGGGTTGTGGTGGTGACAGAGGGTACTCGGTGATGAATGTGGATGGAAATGTTTAAGGTTTAGGTTCATCCTTAATGTGGATGATGGGGCTTTCTTTGACCACTGAGCAGGTGTGGGAGACAACTGATGCAAGGGGTTGGGGGTTCAGAGGTTTATTTAGTGAAATCCTAGTTCTAAGCTTCTTCGTCCTTGGTTCATTAACGAACACAACACTCAGGATCTAGTTTACATCCTCACCTGACAACATGGTATTAGGTGGCAGTGAACAAAGGGTCGGTAGCATTCTTTTCTTATGCTATAAAGGTTTCATCTCGTCTTCCTCCTCAGAGTTTGATTGTGCTGAAGATTCTTTTTTCTATGGCTCTGGGCCTGAGCTCGGTCCTGCTCCTTCTTCTTTGTCTATCTTCTTCAACAACTCYGCAGGCAAGAATATAATGCATCCCTGACTTGTGCAGGTTGTGTTTGACTCCTAGCCATGACATTACTTCCTTGTCAAAGGCCTCCTTGTCCAGATAGAATGGAAGCATAATTGTATGGAAATATTCCCTACTAACATGTCTCGGGCATGCAAATGTATGGTGTTGGTTCATGCTAAAGGMAATATTCCTCGTATTGTAGTTGAGGAGCTCCTATGGAATACGCAGTCTCTATGTTGTGTCTATCAGGGCATTGTACCACTTAGCAAATGTTGCGGTGTTGAGGGTTGCATTCTCCAAATCCGGCCTTGACTGCCATGGCTCGAACATATTTTCCATGCACCCCTTATCTGGTAGCGTCGACAACCTTCCCATAGGTGGATTCCATTTGAGCATTGCGAATTCCATCAACAAATATCCATAAGTGAAGGTTCCTCCCTTCTCCTGTGCTTCCTTGCATGCCACTAGTAGTTCCTCCAGCAGGTAACTACACCAATTGAACACAACGTTTTTGGTGCAAACATATGCTACTAATAATGCATCTAGCATGCATTTTCCCTTGTAGTATGATCTCATAACCTTGTTGGATATGATGTAACAACCAGTCTAGACCATCTCTGGTAATATGGGGCCAATTACTGTTGTACGTCCCCCCCTCTTTATGTCGAACTTTTCATACAAGATGATCTCTCCTTTATTTTTGGCGTGCTTACCAGGACCATGGAATCCTTTAAACACATCTTCTCCTTCGAAGGACAGTCATGTAAGCTAATGGATGTCATCAGCATGTATTGGATACCGCTTATCCAACTAGAGACTTATGTCATGCACCCTACTTATCAGAAATTTTGTGCACCGCGCAACCTCACCAGTGGTACCGAATACTGGGAGGTCTCTAAGGTTCATGATGGTCGAATTAAATAAGTTGACAAAGTATGGTTTTGACATGAATTGCATGCCTCTGAACATGTCTGGAGCCATCTCCCAAAATACATCTGTGTTCATCTGGGGGAACAAAATTGGATCTGTTAGGTCAAGATCAAGGAGATTAACATGCTCCACCTTCCCTTTGAGATCGCCCATGACCTCGACTCGAGGGTCATAGGGCTCATCTAGTACCGCCTCTTTAGTCATGGCACTTCAACTTGTTGTGGCTTTTGACATTCACACTCCTGCGGCAAGCTAATGGATAGGGTCACATCTACGGATTTCACAATTGTACAGGCTATTTCACTCTACTGAATTCGCAAATGGTTATGTTCTTTGAAAACAATGCGTTCTCGGGCGAGTTCTCAGAGCCTTATACTTGGCTTAGCGGGAAAGTTTAGCAATAACTGATGTTCATCATGACCATATGGACGCAACTAGATTTGAGTTGTCTGACGAGATGGTTTAATGGGGTAAATCCTATTGGGCGATTCTGGCATTTACTTGCGTGAGTGGAATAGGGATGTGGTTGGTTTCATACATTTTCGTTTGACAGGTGGGTATCCCGACATGAACTCTGATGGCATATTTGTGTATCACTGATTTATGGATTATCTTAATTCAAATGGGGTACCGTAATGGAAATAAAGGCTATGACTGGACTGGGTTCATGTGGAACATGGAATTAGATCATATTCAGATTTTTTCTCCCTCAGACCACAAAGGAGGTCCCCGTCATATTAGTGACTGTCATTAATGAATTCTCTTATGCTTCAAATCTTGCACTGCTGAGTCATTAGTTCTATATCAAATAACAATTAAATAGAAAATGAACTATGTATCATGGCGCAACACTGTGCACATTGACTTTATTAACTGAATCTACAAAAAAATTCAGAAAAATCAAATCTAACTATTATACATGCTCCTTTGGACAAGAGGAACAGTCCCTTTTTCTCCATTTTGAGATATATAGGGCTTCAGGCGAGCATCGTTCACCCATCCTGGTCATAGCATACCATCCATTTACGTGAGTTAGACTGCTCCTGAGGGTCGGATATCCGCACTGATAAATGGTCCCAACCAATTCATGCACAACTTGCTAGGATGCTTCTGGTACCGACTATTGTAGAGTATAACCTTGTCTCCTTGCGTAAATAAGTTAGTCTTAATGTTCCTGTCATGCCAATATTTTTATCTTTATTTTTCAACTGACTAATGGAAGTCTTCTAGAAATATGGTCTCCTCGAGTTCTTGTAAATCCATAAGTCTCTGCGCAACTGATTCCTCCTCTGACATGTGTGTAATATGTGCAATATACAAACTTGGAGTGATGAATTATGCAGGCACCACTGCCTCTTTCCCATAAAATAGATGGAATGGTGTGTACCTGTGAAGTTTCTTTGTGGTTGTCCTATATGCCCATAGTATTGTTGGGACTCTGTCATCCCAATCATCCGATTTTGTGCAATAGACCTTTGTCAACCCTCTTTCCAGAATCTTGTTGAACACTTTGACTGTTCCAATGGCCTGTGGGTGGTAGGGGCTGCTTTTGTGATGTTGGATCAGGAACTTTGTTGTAAGCGTTGATATAGTGTTGCTAATGAAATGAGCTCCCTGATCGTTGGTTAGGCTCCTAGGACATCCAAAACTAGTGATAATATTATCGAATATGAACCTGGTAGCAGTATCGGTCGAACAATATTGAACAATTGTTGCTTCAGCCCAATGCGTAAGGTAGTCAGTTGTGGTGATAATGTACCTAGCCTTTGAATTCTTGGTTGTGGGTTTGATTGGTGCAATGAATTCAACTGCCCATTTCTCAAATTCTTTTAGAGATCAAACTAGTTGCAGTGGTAATTCATCTCATCGTGATGGCTTACCCACTCATTAGCAAACATCATAGGATCCAGCGTATACCTTTGCATCCTTGAAGAGTGTTTCCAACCAAAGTCCGACTTGTATAACTTTCTGTGCAGTGGCCTTTCCTCCTACGTGACCTCCCACAACTCCACTTTGGCATTCCCAGAGTATATCCTGTCTTTCATGATCCAGGGCACATCTTCTGAGGATACTATCTAGTTCCAGTTTATACAATTGTCTGGCGATCAGCTGGTAATCTACTTCTCTAACAACCATGTGGCATTTTTGGGTTGCAGAATATGTTTCTGTGTGGGCCCCTGTACTTAAGAAGACTGCTATGTCCTCCAGGTACTCTGGTATGGCCTCAACCGGGAACAAGTCTGAATCTGGGAGCTGATTGTCTACTTCTCCGCCACTTTCCCCTGACTCTAACTTGGATAGGTGATCAGGTCCTATATTGCATCTTCCCGGCTTAATGATAAATTCAAATGAAAATTCGTGAAATAACATCAACCATCTACAAATTCTCCCTTCCAACATAGGTTTGTTAACTAGATATTTCAATGTAGAATGATCAGTAAAGAACTTGAAATGAGAACCTAACAAATAATGTCTAAATTTTTGCAAAGCATAAATCATGGCTAATCCCTCCCTTTCCATTGTTGTGTAGTTGCACTCTGCTTGCGACAACTTCTGACTCACAAAATAGATTGGATGATCCATAGTTCCATCTCCCAGTTGCGTTAATATAGCTCCTAAGGTAATTCCTGAAGCATCTACATGGACGTGAAATTCATTCTCCCATTTTGGAAATAACAGAATTGGTGTTGTGATGTGCTTCTCTTTGAGTGTCTCAAATGCTTTATCACATTTGGAGTCCATTGGAACAATTCAACATTTTTCAGTAGGTTTTCCAGAGGTGCGTTGATGTTGGCATATCTTCGGATGAACCTACGATAGTAACCAATGCGTCCCAGCGTCGAGCACAACTGTTTAGCACTCGTAGGTGGTGGCATATTCACAATGACCTCAACTTTTGTTGGGTCTACCAGTACTCCTTATCAGAATACTATGTGTCCCAACAAATTCCCATGTGGTACACAGAAGATACACTTTTTGAGATTCAATGAGATCTGCAATTCTCTGCATCTATAAAACATTAACCGTAGGAATGCTACATGTTCCTTGAGAAGGCTATAAATTGTCCAATCATCCATATAGACTTCTATAAAATTCTGAATGAACTCGCTAAAGATGATATTACAATCCTAGAGAAAACTACAGGGGCATTATTTAAGCCAAATGGCATCACATTGTATGCAAAAGATCCCCATTTTGTTATGAATGTGGTTTTATTTTTGTCCTATTAGGCGATCCTGACTTGGTGGTACCCTAAAAATCCATCTGTGAATGAGTATGTTTCCTTCCTTGCAAACTGTTCTAGCATTTCATCAATAAAATGTGTTGGGAAAGGGTCATGCACACAGGAAGAGTTAAGGCTTCTATAGTATACACAGACTCTAATATCCTATGTGCCTTTCTTGCTTTGAATAACTATTGGGATGACCCATTCTGCTTCTTCTAATGCAAAAATGAGTCTTTCTTCCAACATCTTATTTATCTCCTTCTTGACCTTCTCTTTTAGTCTAGGGTTAATATGGTATGGTCTATGTCTCACCGGCTTGGATCTGTTGGAAATACTAAAACAACTGAGAGGGGGGGTGAATCAGTTGTTTATAAGCTTAAACAATTTTATACCTTTTAAATTATTATAAAGAATTCTTCTTGTGCCATCAAGCAACATATAGCATATGGAAAGTAAGAGTAAAGATCATCAGTCACACATAAAATACACACAGAGACAGAT
>JASDQU010736100.1:663-29651 GCA_032191745.1 Picea mariana | reverse complement strand
CTCACAAATTTTGCCTCAATTTCATCAAATTCTGAATCAGTATTATTGTCTGCTTTAAAGGAAGCTTCTCTAGTATTGGATTTATCTTTATTTATCCTCATTTCATATGTAGTTAGAGTTCCAAGAATTTGATCAATAGATAGAGTTTTAAGATCATTTAATTCTTCTATTGCGGAGACTTTTGGATTAAATTTATCAGGCAGAGACCTTAAAATCTTCTGAATTAAGAGTGGGTCATCAAATGTTTCACCTAGACCCTTCATGGAATTTACAAGTTCTTCAACTCTTAAGAAATACTTGCTAAATGTTTCATCTTCGTTCATCTTCAGTTGTTCAAATTTCAATCTGTATGTTTGAAGTTTGGCACGTTTTACTTTCTCATTTCCTTCATAACTATTAATAAGTTTATCCCACATTTCTTTGGCAGTATTAAGATGCATCACCTTTACAAAATCAGCTTCGGCAAGTCCATTCAGAATAGCATTCAACCCTTTAGCATTAAAGCTAAATTCTAACTTATCATCCTTGTTGGCTAGCACAACAGGATTTGTATATCCAGTCTCTACTACATCCCAAACATCAGCACCCAAGGCCATTAAATATGTTCTCATTCTAATCTTCCAGAAGGAAAAATTTTTTCCATCAAATAGAGGGGGCTTAGAGGCTGAAGTCCCTTCATGACTTGTCATGTTTAAGCTTACAGATCTACCTTTAAATAAAAGGAACCTGCTCTGATACCAATTGTTGGAAATACTAAAACAACTGAGAGGGGGGGTGAATCAGTTGTTTATAAGCTTAAACAATTTTATACCTTTTAAATTATTATAAAGAATTCTTCTTGTGTCATCAAGCAACATACAACACATGGATAGTAAGAGTAAAGATCATCAGTCACACATAAAATACACACAGAGACAGATTTTCACGAGGAAACCCATAAAGGGAGAAAACCTCTTCTTCTTCTAAATGATAGGCAGTCTTTTTCTGTTCTGTACATCATTTACAATTGAGCACCAACTCAATGTGAGGCTGCTACCTCTATTTTACAAGCTGCAACTTGTTTGAGAGCTCCAACTCTCTAGTTTCTCTAGCACCCACTAGAAGGAAGCACCAACTCCCTGTTTATTCCAGCACCAACTGGATGGAAGCACCAACTTCCTGATTATCCCAGCACCAACTGGATGGAAGCACCTACTTCCAGTTACACAGGCTTCAACCTGCATAACAGAGAACATCTGTTCTCCCTAGCACCACCCTGCCACCCTACTTTCTCTGGCTGCAACCAGATGGAAGCTACAACTTCCTGTGTTCAAGCACCCACTTGAACTTCTGAGGACAACAGTCCTCCCGAGCACCTCCCAACCTCTCTAGAATATCAATGACTAAATATACATTCAACTTTACAGATAAGTCAGTTCATACCAATTTTACTTTGTTCTGTACATCTTGTCTTCTGCTGCTTTCTCTATCGTTCTATTCTGCTTCTGCTCTACTCCATCAAAATTTTATGCTCGGCATCTTCTCATTTTTGCAATTCTACTCTTCTTCAACTCGTTCTATTCTTTTGCTCTATATTTCATCTGCTCTGCCTGTCCTTTTCTCCAATACTCATATACAGTTCATTTCATTCTATATATCAATTCGACTTCATCCTTAACTCCTTCTCCTTTCTCCTTTTCTTACTATTTCATTCTTTTTCCACGCAGAACAACAAACCCAATTCAGTCTTGCTCATTTTCTTTTATACACAATCCCTTGACGATTCCACTTCCCCTTCCAATAGGAAATCCAAGGACATCTCTCTTGGCAACTGAAATGCTAAACAATTCGTCATCATGAGTCTGTTTCACTTAACGGATTCATAACTAAAGCATTAATGTGTGAGAAAGAACAACAACCCTCTGATCAATGCTTGATCCAACGGTTCGAATCCCATCGGGATTTCACTCATCGTGATTTCGGCACTTTTGGCGTTCACAGTTTTAGTCACTTACAAATCCCCTGACCAAGAGCTGTGACCATAGCCTTATGTCTTTGTATCGGGGTTTTGGCCTTTCCTGAGCTTTAGCCCCTTCCAGCTACACAATGGTCCATGTGACCAGTTATCATGTGAGTGTCACCATACCTCTCGTCGGGGTTTCGGGGTTTTTCACTTCCTAATGTCGAGAGTTTCTCACCTCTCCAATCCCCTCTTACTGATGCGCCCCTTTCCACATGCTAGCCCTGCTGGCTATAGCCCTTGGCCCATAAGACCGTCAACACATGACCTCGGTCAAACCTCTCATCGGGGTTTCGGCGTTTTAGATGTCATCATACACATGTCTATAGAATTCCCGATCCCCGATTCTCCGATGATGGAGATCAACGGTCCAGATCTCATTCTTATCCAACGGCTGTGATTACATCGCAAAATCGCATATCGTGATTTCAGAGTTTCTGTTGCAGTGTGTTCTTGACATATCAAAGTCCCGATCGTCGATGCCTCTGCTGACGTCACACGTGGTTTGGCACGTGTTAGATCTTGCCACGTGTCACTCTGATTTGTGAATTGTATGTGCCTGAAGTGTTAGATCTGTCTGACACCTGTCATTCCCTAGTTGTGCCACATGTCCCTGGGTGACGTGGTCTACCGTCGTGAGTTGGATCAACGATATAGATCTCATGTTGATTTGACAGTGCATATTCAGTCGGGATTTCGCATATCGCAAAATCGGGATTTTCGTTGCATCGTATTCTTTGCATATTGAAACCCCAATCCCCGAAACTCCGATGAAGCCTCCTGTCTACAAGTGGATGGTCCCGATCTCTTCTTGATTTAATGGCTGCGATCAAATCGCGAAAACGCATATCGCAATTTTGGGGTTTTTGTTGTCGAGTGAACTGGACATCAAAGTCCCGATCCCTGAATCTCCGATGACTTATTTCCCTCGCAACTTCTGCAAATTTGACGGTTGTCAGCCTTTTGGGGAATTTGAATGGGATACAATGGTCACTAGATCGTTGTCTTACTTCATCTCTGCAAACTCTTACTGCGCATGATTTCTTCAATGTTGTTCCTCCTGAGCTTTTACGTCCGAATCCCCAAGGGGTTTTATCCTTCATATCCTGCCATCTCCACTGTTGCCATTAATGACAACAACCATCAACACGCATTCGTTGCTTGTTCTATATTTTCCAACAGGATCCTAGTGTCAACTCAATTTTCATTTCTCCCATAACTCCTTTGATTCCCTTTAACTCTGAAAAAGTCTTTGGGAACAAATCTTCATATTCTTGCAACAAACTCTATATTTATTGACTGGTTTGATCATCCCAGTAGTCTCCCACCATAGCTATATTGGGCTGCTCTGTGGTACCTATATTGATTTTGTGCAATTTTAATGGGTGATTGTAGGAACTATCAGTCTGGATGGGTATGGTTTTCTGAATTTTTTTGTTCCCCTTTGTCTCTTTGATGGCTAGGTTTCTCAATTCCTCTAAGTCATCTAGGCATTTTTAATCCCTTCTAATATGATAGCATTCTATAGGTTTCTCAGTTGAGGCCAGGTGAAGGTTAGTATGAATTTGTTGGCTATGTTTGGCACATACCACTAACTTTAATTTCTGATCACCATTATCTATAAAAATAAATTCTTTGATCTTTTGCAGGACTACTTCAAGATCAGGGTACTTACTTGTAAATAAGAAGTCCTTGCAAAAATGAGCTTCCAGTGTTTTCCAGTCACTGATCTATCTTTTGGTTTCTTCATGTATGAACCAAGCTTTCGAGATTGGACCTAGAGAGTGGGGAAATACCTGAACCCAGAAGTGAGAGGGTATTCCCACAGCTTTCCACTCTGCCACGCATTGTTCAATATGCACTCTAGGATCTAATTCTCCCCTGAACAATTGTGCAACTTGGAGATCTGTCTGCATCTCTTATTCCAACTGCTCCTTTTTATGGAACCTATACTTGATATATTGCTTCACATCGTCCCAAGTTCTGAGTAAGGATTTATGATTAGCCCACCATATGGCAAGGGTGTCCTGAAAAGCTATATCTAGTACCAGGATTCTTTGATCTTCTACTACCTTTTCTTCCATGTTAAGCATAAAATTGTCTAGTTCTGAGGTGCCATCGTATACTGGGTGTTCTCTAACTTCAGTCCCAACCCATATCATTACTCTGAAAGTTGCGCGTATTCTTGAAAATCTTTCGTATGAACCTTGTTTCCAACTATTAAAAGCCAATTTTAAATCTTCGTCTGCTGACTGTATGATTCTCCAACTTACTGATCCATCAGAAGTAGGATTTATATAATCGTCTCTTGTTCCTGTTGTTACGGTGTACAACTGGTCTGAGTCTTCTCCCTCCATATTATTGTCTGTTGGCTCTATATACCTGGGTCCTACATATGGATCCAAAGGTTGAACTACCTTGATTCCCTCAGCCTCAAAGTTCATGGTGTATTTATTTAAGTCGATTACTGCATAGTTGTCATTAGCCCAATCAATGCCAAGTAGGACAAGGTAAGGCTCCTTATCTCCCATGATCTCAATGACTTCAAAATCAACCAATGTCTTTACTCCTGCAACATCTATTTCAACATTCTCCATTCTTCCTATGGGGAAGATACATTATTGATTTTACATTCTTAACTGAATTGGGGAATATGCCAGCCTAGGTTTTCATAAGGCTTCCCAAGTCTTCTTAGGCAGAATGTTCAAATCATATCCTAGATCCAACATGACATCCTTAATCTTAAATTCATCTAATTGGGATATTAGTCTGAATTCTTTTCCAGTTCATACTTTTCTTCTATGCACTCTCTGAGTACTCTTCTCAGAAATATTATCCCTTATTCTTGCTTCTAGGGGTTCTTCGTTCCCTAAAACTAGGTATAGTGCATTGCGCAAATTTTTTGTTAGTTGATCATTCCCTAGAATGTCAGAGAATAATTGAAACCAAAGGTCAACTACGTTTTGAGGTTTCTCAGGTTGTCTCGGTATGACTACAGGGTTTCTGGGTGCAGGGGGTGAAGTAGGGACTTGCGCCATCTTAGGATAAACAAGAGGTTGTGGGGGTTTCACTTGTGTCTCAGGGCTAGGAATACTCTGAAATAATTCTATGGAATATTTAAAGAACAAATTTTGTTTTAGAGGATCATACCTATCTTCTTTAGGTGTTTCTTTCTGGATCTGAGGTAGAGTATCAACGTCATCTCCTGTCTTCGCTCCTCCTCGAGTAATGATATTAAGGTTGGGAAATTTTCCCTTAATAACTCTCTTGATTTCTGAATTGATGAGGTTAGTTCCTTGTTGTTGTACTCTATCTTCCCATTTTGCAATTAATTCTAAGCAGTCTTCAGTTGTGTTCTCGTTGGTTCTGCAATGAGAGCACCATGGCTTCCTTGGATGAGGACAGTCTCTAGCCATGTGACCTTGCTCATCGCAGTTATAGCATCTTCTTGGCCCTCTTCCCCCATTTCTTCCTCTTATGAAGTATCCTACGTCTCCACCTCCTCGACCTCTTCCTGGTCCCTGAGGGTTTTCATTCACCCTGAATGTTGTTCGGTCTAACCTATCTGCAAGTGCATCCAACGCTCTATATTGATTGGTAGTATGCGTGGTAGATGCACAGAACTCACAATGTACTGTGTTTGGTACTGTCAAATATTTATTCATAATGGGGTATTGTCTTGGCCCATGCCCATGGATTCGATAGATTTCACAATACTCAGTTGTTAGTGCTACTTGGCCTCCTGGAAAATCATGATACAGGGTGGGGTTATGGAATGGCAAGTTCGTAGACACTGGCGGAACTCCTCCTGTGGGTCCTAGTGGGGGTACCATTGGATTCTAAGGGGGTCCCATTCTCCTTATTCATTGGCATTCGTTCACCAGATGTTCTTCTGTATAACATCTAGTGCACCAAACCTATGGTCATCCTGGTCTGGGTATCGTCAGCTCTTGAATATTTTCTATAAGCACCGATATTTACCCTTGTAGTTGGGCCAGATTTGCATCTACTGGGGGTTTGGTCACTCTCAGGCTCCCAGGCTATCCCGCCATGGCTTCAATATTCATCGATTGTTCTAAGGCATATGTTAAGGTGGCTATCTACCAGGGGATCCTAATATCCTCCATGTACTAGTACTTCCTGGTTGTGACTAACTAACTAATTGTACTGGAACAGAACTAGCATGAGAAGGTAGTATTGAACTTACCACTTGTACAGAAGACACTTGGGGTATGGGCGATTCAAGGCTGGTGCCACTGGCTTCGGGGCGGTTTTCTTTGATCTGGGGGGTCTCATTTTCTTCCACTAGGATGATCCCTTCATCCGGCTTCAAAATCTCTCCTATTATCGGGGATGAATCTTCTCTTTCTTCTTCAAGATTCATGTCAGCTTGTTCCTCTCTTAAGTATACACCTTCTCCTTCTTGTCCAACCTCCTGGGGACTTATTTCTCTTTGTGCTTCTCTCTAACTTAATCTTTGATTGGCCAGTCTTTCCTGTCTTCTCATCATCCGCAACTCTTTCATCTGTCTTTCCTCTACATCTTCTAATCTGACTTATTTCCTCAACTTCTCAAACTATCTTGATACTTTATTGATCTTGTCACGCCACCACTTCTCAACTATGGGGGCTCTCTTCAAGTCTCGCTCATCTCTTCAGTCTATTTCTTTTTGTTTTCCCCCCATTTTTCAAAGAAACCTTCCCCTCTCTCAATCCATGACTCTACCCTAGTCTCGTCCTACCCCAAGCGAGGGTGTTTACACTGCCATATTAGTCGGGGACATAGTTAGCATCCCCTCTTCCATCAAGAAAACCTTTATCCACATGGGGATTTCTCTCAACAGTCTTCCCCTTGCATCTTTCTTGAAAATCGCCTCTGTGTGCGAAAAATATTGGTGGTTCTCAGCTGCAAACTCGATAATATATCCTTCTAATGTGGTATCGACCCAAAAATCAATCGCCTGTGTGACTGGACAATCCAACCGATGGAGTGTTGCTAGTTTTTTGGTGTTCCAAGCGTTAGGACCCAGAAATGTCCCTTTTTCACTATATTGTTTGCTCATTCAACCTTATCATTTCTATGCTAAAATGCCTAATATATTTTTTTCTAAGACCTTTTTCCCAAGGTATGAATCATTAATCTTGCTTTTTTATTCTTATTTACTTAAGATGTTTGATTGGTAGCATTTCTCATATTTTACCCATGAATGCTCAATTAATGATCAAAATGTGTAGATTAAAGAAAAACAACCAAGTCTTGAAGAAAGATCGTTGTTGTTACACCAGTTGTTACAGTGGTGCACCCGTTCTGCATGTTGTTACATGACTACAACAATTGCGCACCTTTTTTGGAAGCTGTTACACTTGCTGCAACAGACTCCCACCGATCCTGGAAGCTGGTATATCATTCAAATCCGTATCTTGAATACAGATCCTCAAGGCTGTTACACGATTTGAAGATAGATCCTCAAGGTTGTTACATGATTTGAAGACAGATCCTCAAGGCTATTACACGTTTTGGCTCATTCTGGTGATCAAGATCATTTCCAGATTTTGTAATGATGATAGATATTTTATATCATACAAACAACTTCAGAATATCAAATTCTCAAGGTTTTTCTGATTCTGTTTCAAATGAATGACTCTACCTTTAAATAACAGAGATTTTGTAATCATTGGTACTAAATATTAGTTGTGGAACAAAGAGTGAAGTGAAGCATTTTGTATCTAAATATTTTGGCGATTTAATAAAGAAGTGATTTGAGTTCCTCCAACTTACTGTAGTCTTTTCGAGTGGATTCAGTGAGAAGGAAAGGGCCCACCTCCCTCACAGACTCCCCTCTATTTTGAGTTTTAGAATAATTGCTTCGATTATTTATAGTTGTGTGATTTTATGCATTTCTAGAATACGTTTGATGTTATAGTTCATTCCCTTTTTGTTAATGCGCATCAGTGTGTCTCATGAGAGTTAGAATCAATTGTTGAATATTGCTGTAGAATTTCTTTGAAACTTAATTACTTTTCTGCATTAGATTAAATCTTTGTTTTCAAGCAAAAGTAAATAGAAGTGTGAATTCCCTTTCAAAAGTTAGCACAAAACTTCCTTCTGCAAGAGTAATATAGAAAATTAGAATAGATTAGATAATACAGTATTCTTATACACTCATCAAATTCTACTCCTGGAAACTAGATTTTAGTTATGCAAGTGTGATTTTAATTCTGCAACAATAGATTAGAACTCCAGATGTGTCAGCAACTTGTGTTAGTGTTCAAATTTTCAATTCTGTTTCTTTTAGTGTTAATTTATCTTACTGCAATTAATTAGTGTTTGCTTTCATAATCTAGCATAGACTGTGCACAATTATATTACAATAACAAAACTTCCCTGGGTTTGACAATTCATATTGAACACCTTAATTATCTATTTATTTAGACAAATAAAGTGCCCAACACCAAGCACGGATCCTCTTGACTCATTCTTGGAACTATGGAGCTTCTTGGATCCTCTTTATCTAGTGGAAAAATTCATCTAGAAACTTAACCCAGAAAATTTCATAATGATCGCTCGATCTTTCTGAGTAAAAGACTACTTCACAAGTATCTTCCACTGGTATTCCCCTCAGTTTCGCTTCTTTCCATAGGAATGCGACACTGTTTCTTTCCCACCATTGGTCAATAATAGATCTGTGGATTTGCAGAATCATCCTCCCTACAGGTTCCCTTTTAACGTAGGTCCCGACAATAGAACCATTTTGTTGGCGCAAGTTTGATCAGAATAGGATCCTTCTCAGGTTACCAACAAAAGGTACCGAGTAGTCTAGAGCGCTGGCATTTTCATCTCCTCCAAAGAGAATAAGTCTCACCTGAAGTTCTACTGAGACAAATAGATAGGAAAGGGTAAGGAAAATACTTAAGAGGATCCACAGAACCTTCAGGACTCATCTTGATCTTGCACAGGAGACATGAACAGATCTGAATATTATATGTGAAAGAAACAAACCTACTTACGTTGTGAACAAGCATTTAAACATACAACCATCGAGTATAAATTATAAACCATAAATAAGTACAGTAATTCATAAGTAAAATACACAGAGACACATCATATTTTGAAAATTCAGGTCCTTCCTCATATTATCTTCAGAATTTTTCTTTAGTTATAGACTCAAAAATACACAGTAGTGCTCTGTACAGAATCTTGGCTCTGGACTCATGTCGCAGAGCTCTAATTCTCGGAAAAATAGGTCGATTACATTAAATACTCAAGACTTGACTTGACTCGACTTACAAAAACAACTCACAACCAACTAAAAATCCCAACCCTTTTTCAATCATGTTCATCCCTATATATAACGAGGTTGTGTCTTTCATCCCTATATATAGCGAGGTTGTGTCTTTCATCTCGGTTTGCACACTTTCTTGTTATGTTGCAACCATTGTTTCTTAGCTGGCATTGCGCTTCCTTTTGCAACTGATTTATGTTTCTGTTTCTTTCTCTATTGTCCAGCTTCTTCTAAATATTTCACAACTCGTGCTCAAACAAAACTTGCGCGATTCCTTATCCCAAAAATGAAGGGCCCAACATGACCCACCTACATGTCTCTAACTCTCACCACATGTATAAATACTTTTGTATCAATAATTTCTTGACACGTGGACATAGTGTAAGTGATTTATGACATACCCGAGCTCTTATAGATCAGAAAATCTCATTAGAGAGACTTTATCAGAGTCAATGTTGTGAAAAATTCACAATCCTTTACGATGAAGAAGATCCCAATAGAAAGGTATCCAATAGCCTGCTATCTTTTAGATTTCAGAGAGGGATTTGAAAATTGCATGTGGATTGATCCTGAGTGGAGATATCTCGATGAGGAGTGATCTGATAGCCCTTGGGCATGGTCACATGAATGGAGATTTACTTTGTGATTTCAACAAGGTCCCTGAAAAGATATTCTAATTCACACATGTAGGGAGAAAAAGGCTAGCAAAGGCATGATATGGCTTTAGATTATCCCTGATCACCATGGGTTTCTTTGGTTAATATTGAAACTACATATGTCGAATAGTATTTTTCTGTACCAGTACCAAATCAAGTTAGTAGTGATATAGTTCCTTTCTTAAAATTTTAATAGGGGGGCCCATTGAAATCCTCCAAGACAAATAATTTCAACGGGTAGTTTGTTGAAACACACATTGACACTGAGAGGGGGTGGTGAATCATTGTCTTGAACTTTTGGACAATTCTCACACTTTCTCATATTACTTAAATTAACTGAATACCATATATGTATTTCAATTACTTATTCATAAATATATATAACAGTTATAAAAACACAAACTGCATAAAGAAGAATAAATATCATATATATTTATTAAAATTGAATAAATACATATGATTCCAATCGTTAAACTATTCAACACCAACTGAATAAGAGAGATCCAAATCTCAGATACAAGACCCAACTTGTAGTTCTCAAATCCAACGAATATGTGAGGAATCAAACCCTCATAACAAGACCCAACTTGTAAACAAGCACCAACCTGATAAAGAATGAACCTTCATTCAATCCATTGTACTTATATTTGATCCATCAAGATACATATTCTTCCAACACAATATTCATTTATATAGTCTTCTAAAGGGTGTGACTTTGAACCAATGTGTCTTTTGATAATGAAACATTGCACCATTTTGTTTAATTAATAATAATGTTATTTTTAAGAATAAATTTCTTCCTTATTATTCATAATCCTTCATGTCATGTTTATTCATCGATTAATTAAGTAATTAATTCTCCAACTTTCTCTTTTTAATTCAGGTTTCACAATACCATGGTAAAATACCATGGGTTTTTAAACCAAGGGAAAATACCATTTCACTTTTGGAATTTTTAAGCAAATTCATTCTTTTTTCTTTTTATCTTTTAATACTCCTTTTCATGTAACTTTGTTTTTTTATTTTGAATTTACTTTTACATAAAGTTACCTTTTTCGTTATTTTACTTTCATATTTATTTTTTATGTAAAAATCCGTTTCCATTTAACTTTTTCCTTTTTTGTATTTATACTCCATATTTTAATATTAATATTCTGCATTAATATTTAATCTCCATATATTAATATTAATATTCTCTATTAATATTAATATTTATATTAATATTCTCCATTAATATTTAATCCATTTGTATTCATATTAAATATTCTCCAATAATATTTAATTCAATTTATCATATTGTAGATTTCACATCCACCCTTCTTTTCTATATCAATCTCTCTTCCATTTGATCACATTTATGGATCAAATCCTTATTTCGATCCTTAATCAATTTGTGTGAATTCCTTCTTGATCCTTCTCTATAGATTCTTCCGTAGTGAATTAGCTTCCTCTACAATTCCTTCGATTCTATCCTCTGGTTGCTTCAACCTCCATTATAGACTATATCTAGCCTTTATCATCGTTTTTTGTATTTAGGTCCTCAAATTCCTTTCACTAGGTACATGTCTTCATATGGTCGCAAACTGTATTAGAACCATTTGATCTTACTTCATTTTTTATCATTCAATTCTCGTCGTTCTTTTTCAGAACATCTTCGTCCATATTTTCTAACTTCCATCAATATGTAGGCTTGTAAGATTGACCTGTCTTCGACTCATCTCGTAGTCAATCAACTTTTCTTCGACTCAACTTGTCGGTTGACTTGTCTTCGATCTACATTGGATTGAATTCCATCTCGACTTCCATACAGTCGACCTCATTGTTGATTGAATTGACTCGACTTGTGACTCAATGATATCAATTCTTCCTCACCAAACATCCACCATTTACATTCTCACCATCATAGCTTGTGAATGAGGATTGTTTTGTTCCTTCCCTGTCATCAACCTTATCAACATTAACATAGCATATCTCTACATTGCCTTCTTCAATTAAAATCTTCTTACTTGTCTCTCTTTAACCTCTTCCTCAGATTGAATAAATTGAGTGTCTTCTAAGTCACTTCTACATGTGACTCTTCCTCTGTATCTTCTTTAGAATATGCTTCAATTAATATGTTATGAATCACCGTTACACATTATTTTCATCATCCCTATGACTGTTAATGATGTAAACCTATATGTTGCCTTCAGAGGGGTCAGTAGCCTGAGTTCCCGAAGAGAGAAGCAAGAAGAACTTTTCCTGAGAAAAGAAGTTGCATTTTCCTTTGCAAAAACCCTATAAAAAAGGAAGTTCATAGGTTGCATTATAGCTAGGGTGTGATAATGGCTGATTCTCGTAGGATGCATCATAGCTAGGTCGCGAGGAGTTCACAGTCTTCTCTATAGGTAGGGTGTGAGAAAGTTTACACGTGGGAAAAACGAGCGTTTTCTCGAATATTCTAGAAGGAGAAACTTCCATGGTGAGGTGGCATCTGAATGGTTTGGATCTTACTCACTTTCATGATTTAGTGGGATCATCCTAACCTCCTCACCTTATCCTCTTCATCTTATAAAAGGAGAGGAGCTCTCATGGAGAAGGGAAAAGTTGGATTTGGCTTGGAATTATTAGCTTGGTTGGAGTGTCTTTGAGTTTTGCCTTTGTCAAGATAGATTGTGAATATTATCAGATCTGTGCTCTCAGAATTCTTGGAATGGAAGTGTGTGGGGAAGGTAGGACAATTGTAAGGGATCTTACGACATCAAGGCCACGGTTGTAATCTCTCTTTCACATTCAATATGATACAGTAATATGATTCTTTCCTATAAAGCTTGTTGTGTTTTATTGTATGATTCCTTGATCACATACATAGGTTTATATTGATTTTATGTTATTGCTATCACTTTGGTTAGTTGCGTTCTTTTGCAGGTTTATCATTGTATGAGCATTGGAATGGAGCTACGATGGAAATGGTAAGAGGAAACAACATTTAAATTGTATGTCACCCATCCCTCTTTAGTTAGTAAATTCAATATCTAAAACTTAAGGAAAGCGTCATGTTCTGGTGTGTTTTGTTCTAGATCTAGGTGGATCTAGGGAGATCAGTTAGTGTCTGCACATACCGATTTATCCCATAACAAAATTGGCGACTCCTTTAGGGAACAGATTGTTTCCTAGTTAGTCTAGTTTCTTTTGCTTTGATTTCTTTTTTTCTGATTTATGAGTCCATGGGAGATCCATCCAGACTCTTTGGATATGAAAGTTCACTTAGAATCTTTTCCCTTTTTCAAAATTTTCTTTGATTACAGACATTCTTTCAATGTACCTCTCTACAGCCTATGAAAACCATTGATTTACGCACCCTGTTGTTAGATCCAGTGCAAACTTCTCGCACCCTACCAGTGTCTAGCCTACGAGAATACCTAATTCTCACACTGTACTCTACTACTAGGCTGCGAACTTGTTTGTAAACTTTTTTGGATTGGGTCTTGTCATCTTTTGATGACCCAGTTTTACTTTGATCAGCTGGATTGAACTTTTGGAGCCTATATTGATCTATTTACAGTCTGCTTGACATTCTTTGAGTTACTTTTAGCCACATTGGCTTTGTTTAGTTTTGAAGGATTAGTCTCTTGCTTTGAGTATCTTTCAATTACAAAGCATGTGTTTTCTTTAGAATTTTTTAGGGAAAGATCAAATTTCTTCTGAATAGTTCACTTTAAAAGAAAAATTTTAGTTTGGGTTTCTTTGTTTTAAGAAAGTTTATTATTTCTTTTAGTGAAATTTTTGAAACAAAAGGATTTAATTTCTTGATTTATATTAGATTAGGGGCATCCTTGCATTTGAAGTAGCGAAATTGCATGATTCTTGGCATTTTTTAGTCTTAAATTCTGAAAAATTTTCCCCCTCATGGCCGGGGGGGGCCATGAATCGTGTATTTGTATGCAATCTCTTTGAATTATTTCTTGAAGATATTGATATCGATGAGTTTTAATATTTTGGGACATCGTGCATATGGGAATGATAAATGTTTTCTCCTTCTCGTAGCATAGATTTCATCAAAATGAAAAGATTGCATCTTCATATCTTTGCATAACTTTCGAGTTGGTCAAAACACCATATTGTCCATGCCATTTTCCTTTCGAGTAACAACAGCCATAAAATAAAGTGCTTATAAAATTGATTAGACATTTTTATGTTTGTCTGGTCGCAAACCTACATTAGATTAGTTGTAGGGATTTGGAATAGGTGTGAAAGATAAATTTCCAAAGCTGCAAACAAACATAGCATCTTGAGTTAGGGAGCAGCGAAATCCACTTATTACATTTTTTCCTGGGAAGCTCTTCTCAGACAAGGGTCAATGATCACAAGGTCACATTGAGACTGGAAGAGTTACTCACCCTACTTTGTTGGTCTTGGTGTAGAGATTGCGCGTATTATGGGGGTCGCTTGAAGGTATACCCACAATTATGAGTGGAATCCTTTCGAGTTGATTTCAGGTTAGATACCCAGCCTTTGTGCGTGGATCAGATTGTTGATTGTTTCCCCAGGCATCATTGTAGTAATTGGTAACCTTAGTGGCCTATCTCTTTAGGGTCTTTACACAATGTGACTGTGGAGGGGAAAGTCTTCACGGTACCTGGAATCGACATTGCCCAAACTCACTCGGACTCCTTGGAGGGTATACCCACGATTATATGTGGGAGCTTGCACCAAGGTGTAAGTCCATTAAGTAGGTCATCAACATAAATTTTCCACCCACTCTATCTCAGTCCCTTCTTACTTTGTTCCCGCGATGTTGGATTTCATCACCAACTAGTGTGTTCATTGTGAGAAGGTTTTGTTTGCTTTCTTGCTTACTAGATTTTTAGCATATGCTGTTTGTTTTCCCTAGCGGACTCTAGGTTGGATTTTTGTTTTAATGGCGTCAGTTCCTGAAATGACCAATGAAGGAACCCCTGCTCCAGGGGAACCTTTTTTTTTTCCTTCTTATGGAAACATTGGTCCTCCTCACATCGCTACTTTGATCCTTTCAGGTCTCACAATTGGATTACCAGTATGGTTTTTTTCTACTCAAGTAATCATGAATGCAGTTAGTGCTTCATTTGTAAGCACTTTCCCCCAAGAACATCAACCTCATGTTGATCCTTCACCTTCTTCACTAGTAAGATCTTCTTCACCTTCTTCACTTGCAAGGTTTTATTCCGTTTCATCTTCTTCGCCGAGTGAAATCTCTAAAGCTATTAACTCGGTAGATAAGAAGAAGAAGAAAAGGAAGAGTAAGAAGAACAAAAATAAATAAGGGTCAAAACCTCCAACCACTACTAAACATGTTGGAAAACAACCAGTTACTGTTAATCATGTTGGGAGTGTTGATGATGTCAAGATCACCCAAACAACCTGTAATCCCAACTACCCTTCCAGGCTTTGTAAGGGTAACCATCTTCTTAAGGATTTCCCTGGTCTATCCAAGGTCATAGAAGTATGGTCTGCATCTCCTCTCTATTCCATGTCGTCGACCTCTAAACAACATGTTGATGATGCCCTATCGACTAGTCAAGATACCGTTGGGAAGAAGAAAAGTAGAGTCAAGTTCTCGTGCATGTTATGCAAAGGGATTCATCTCACTCTCCTTTTCCCTCATATGGACGAAGCCTCAAAATTACTGGAAGACATGACTATTTCACAGCCTCAACTTCTAGTTGCTTACCGTAAGCTTTCTCTCAACCCTCCAATAGTTGATGGAATGATCACTCCGGATCCGTCGTCGGTCAAAATGGTTAATCATGTCATCAATTTGGTCACATCCTTAGTTGAACCAATTGACAAAGTGGTTGATCCAATACCATCCTCGGTCAACCCCACTCTCCCCTCAGAGAGTGAAACTAAAGCGGTTGATCCAATCCCATCCTTGGTCGATCTGACTCTCTCGTTAGAGAGTGTCACCCAAGTGGTCGATCCGTTTCCACCTATCGACTCCATTCTCGCCTTGGAGAATGAAACCCAAGTGGTCGATCTGATCTCGTCATCGGTCGATCCTACTCTCCCACACGAGAGTAAACCTGATACTGCCCATGTTTTTCTCGTTGATACAGACTCTACCATGCTGAGGGGTATTCTTCCTTCTCCCGTAGGACCCCCTCCAAGTAATAAGGCCATCTGTTTTGATTGGGGTGTGCTAATTGGACCTCATCTTCCCTTTACATCCCTTTCCATAGTACAGTATAGGTTTGTGTTCGGGACATTCCTCAAATGTTGATAGATGAAGGTTCATCTGTTAGTATTTTGTCCTTTATTGCATGGCAAGATTTGGGTTATCCTCCACTTGCACCGGTTACACAGAATCTGTTATCTTTTAACAGAAGAATCAGTCAACCTTTAGGGACCCTTCCTCAGTTTCCTATAACTTTGGGAGGGAAAACTGTCTTTATTGATGTCATGGTAGTCCAAGATCCCTTGGATTTCGCTTTAGGTCTTGGGCGGGATTATGTCTATGCCCTGAAAGCTATTGTGTCTACTCTTTTTCGTGTGATATCTTTCCCTCATGATGGATGAGTTGTGACTATTGATCAACTATCATTCATTGACCCCGACTAGATTACCTCCCCAAATGGTTCTTATATGTAGACGGTATCACCTCCATCACAGGTCAATTATGTGGCCTTGTCGCCCATGGCTTCAACCTCTGATGACTTAGATCCAGTAGCTGACATGGTTATCTCTTCGATAGGGTTTTTAGAGCCAAGTATCCTTACCCCTGTCGCGACCATCAACATGGCGTCCTTCTAGAGTGTTGTTCTTCCATCCAGTAAAGATCTCTTGGAAGCCATGACCGATTTTTGTCCCTTGACACAGTCTCCTTCCGGACCATTGTCCTCTTGGAATCTATGATCAAGAAGAGAGTTATGAGGATAGTTTTTGCGTCTCTGAGGCAACCTCATTAAAAAATGAAATAGAGGTCTTTCATCATTGTTTTCTGATTTCGAGCTCGTTAAAAAATGAAACCAATGATGACGATAGTTTTTGCGTCTCTAACGCAACCTTGTTAAAAATTGAAACAGAGGTCTTTGCGGATAGTTTTTGCTTCTCTGTAGAAACCTCGTTAAAAAATGAAATAGAGGTTACGAGCATAGTTCTTGTTTCTGTGTCAAGCTCGTTAAAAAATAAAACAAAGGTCTGGGGATTATACCTAGAGTCTCAAGCATAGTTCTAATCCTGTGTCAAGCTCGTTAAAAAATGAAACAACTTCCCCCTCTCTGTTGAGTCAATTCCTTCATCTATTGTTTGAAACTTCATTTCATCCACCTTTGAAGTTGGATGAAAAGAAGCTTGAGGGGCATTGCTTATTGCCTCTGGACTTCATGTTGAAGTTAAAACTACTAGTTTCTTAAGCTGGGGGCTAAGTACCAACCATTCCATGTTTTATGCGTTGGGAAGTCACAAGCATAGTTTTTTATGGTTCAAGCTTGTGTAAAAATGAAACCACCTACCTCAAGCATAGTTTCCTCTAGTTCAAGCTTGTGTAAAAATGAAACCAGGTCCAAGCATAGTTTTGTTTAGTTTTTAAGCTTGTGTAAAAATAAAATATATCCGAAGCATAGTTTTGTTTTGTTTTTAAGCTTGCGTAAAAATGGAAACAATCCTGAGCTTAGTCTTTGTTCTTTCTCATGCTCGTGAATCAATGAGAATATAACCGAGTATATTTTTATCACTTTTTCGAACTCATAAAGGTTATACAAAAAAGGAACCCCCTGGAGTTCCCTTTAAGCTCTTTTTAGACTCTCTAAACATGAAAAAATTGTCGAGCGACCTTGTTCTTTTCATGCTTGTTAAAGTATTTGAAGAAAACGTCTGTTGAGCGATAGTTTATCTCTTTTTCGGTCTCATCAGACTAATTTATGAAAAAGGAACTGAGAGATTTCTGTTTAAGTGTTTTTTAGACTCTATAAACATGAAAAACCCCTGAGTTTTCTTTCTTTGGACTCATAAAACAAACATTGAAAGGCCCATGTGGGACCGAACCACTCCTTCCTAGGGTTCATCAAACATACTCTGAGGGACTCGTCTGAAGGATGAGCTTACATTTCAAGCATATGTTATCCTCCTCAAGCTTGTGTAAAAATGAAGAGGTACTCACCAAAAATGGTGGGGGGGTAATTTGGAATGAATTGTGTCTAAACCTGTATTCCATGGAAGAGTCACTTTTGAACATGACACCCTTTCACTCGCTTTGTGTCTAGGTTGTAAAATCCACTGTTGATCATACTCCTTTAAGATTACAAATTGGTCTTTGATCCCTATTGTTGAATCAGTTTTTCCAAGACAGTTGTTGTGTCATCAATATGTTCAAAGACAAGTTCAACCCAGAAATCCTTCTATTGCGTCAGCCATTTATGGAGTCCTTAAGCCTTCTATTGCCTCGGCCATCCCTGAGTCAATCCTAAATCACTTGTTACTTTGATCTACCTCAAATATTGTTACCTGTTTCGTGTCATTGATGTGGGATACATTAAGGCCCTCCTGTGATGAGTCTTTTCCTGTTGAAATCAACTCATTATCCAGGAATCAGACTTAGAAACTAATTGATACCTTGGAACTTGCATGCCTCAATGGCAGGTTTCCTCGCTTTCGATAGTAGGTTTTCATTATTGACCCCTGATCGGGAGATTCCACCGAGTGCTCGACTTCAGCTCATTAATTCACATTTGTTGGATTGTACTAGTGTACCTTGGGAGCCATTTACATTAATGGTGATTTCCCTCGCACTTGTTAACAATATACATTAATGACCGGTAATCAAGTGGTTTCTACCATGTTCAACTTCAGAACATGTATTCACATGGTTAGATTCGTACTATAGAGTGGTGGAGATGAAGGCTCTGAATATTTTCTAATAGATTCAAGTTGCATTGGAGTATATTCAGTTTGTATTGTTTCATAGATCCACATTGTATGTCTCGTGGCTATGTTCAAATTTGAGTCTTTAACACATAGATCCACAATGTATTTTTGGTGGCTATGTTCAGATTTGATTCATAATGACATGGATCCACATTGTATGTTTGGTGGCCATGACTTGTATTACTTGACATGGATCTTTGCATGTCGTCATTTATGCTTTGAGTCATTTGTATTCTAAGTATGGGAATGCCTACCTCAGTGATGATATTATTGTACTGTATTTCCTTGTTTGTTGGCAGGGTTCCGACCGACTATTCCTTGTTCCTTACACACACTCGACAAACTATTTCAGCTATCACTCCGTTCTAACTTCATACTTTGGGGGGGTCTCTGTTACACATTATTTTTGTCATCCCTATGATCGTTAATGATGTAAAACTATCTGTTGCCTTCAGAGGGGTCAGTAGCCTGAGTTCCCGAAGAGAGAAGGGAGAAGAACTTTTCCTGAGAAAAGAAGTTGTATTTTCCTTTGTAAAAACCCTATAAAAAAGGAAGTTTGCAGGCTGCATTATAGCTAGGGTGTGAGAATACCTGATTCTCGTGGATTGCATCATAGCTAGTTCGCGAGGATTTCGCAGTATGCTCTATAGGCAGGGTGCGAGAATGTTTACACATGGGAAAAACGAGCATTTTCTCGAATCTTCTAGAAGGAGAAACTTCCATGGTGAGGTGGCATCCGAATGGCTTGGATCTTACTCACTTTCATGATTTAGTGGGATCATCCTAACCTCCTCACCTTATCCTCTTCAGCTTATAAAAGGTGAGGAGTTCTCATGGAGAAGGGAAAAGTTGGATTTGGCTTGGAATTATTAGCTTGGTTGGAGTGTCTTTGAGTTTTTCCTTTGTCAAGATAGATTGTGAATATTATCAGATCTGTGCTCTCAGAATTCTTGGAATGGAAGTGTGTGGGGAATGAAGGACAGTTGGAAGGTATCTTACAACATCAAGGCCACGGTTGTAATCTCTCTTTCACATTCAATATGATACAGTAATATGATTCTTTCCTATAAAGCTTGTTGTGTTTTATTGTATGATTTCTTGATAACATACATAGGTTTATATTGAGTTTATGCTATTTCTATCACTTTGGTTGGTTGCATTCTTTTGCAGGTTCATCATTGTATGAGCGTTGGAATGGAGCTAGGATGGCTATGGTGAGAGGAAACGGAATTTAAATGGTATGTCACCCATCCCTCTTTAGTTAGTAAATTCAATATCTAAAACTTAAGGAAAGCATCATGTTCTGGTGTGTTTTGTTCTAGATCTAGGTGGATCTAGGGAGATCAGTTAGTGTCTTCACCTACTGATTTATCCCATAACAATCACTTATGCATCAAGGTGATCTTCCTCTTCTTCTGATTTTATTGTATCATTCAGTAATCCTTCCTTAGATAATATATTATGAATTATCTTACTGAGTTACTTCCTTGGACACTACTTTAATTAAAATCTTCATAATTGTCTCTGTTTGGTCTCTATCTAAACTCTCCTTAATTAGTTTGTTGGTTCCTAAAAACCTCTTTCTAACTCATCGAACTTCAAATAGTGGTCAATTGTGTTTCATAATACGTTTTCATCCATATTTTCCATCGCACATTTTCAACAAGTATCGATTCCTTCTTTTCATGCAATATCCCTAGCGGACATGAGAATACATTTAACAGAACTGTACCAATACTTTGGGTCAGCCTCATAGTTTAGAATTTAGTCAAACCATTAATTTTCCTTTCTATATCATTCCATGGAATAATCACGATCGTTTATTTGATTTGTGCGAGATGACTATAGTCGTAGATATTTTCATGCATCTTCTCAAAATGGTTTATCATATGCTGACATTATCTAGAGACATGTGGCACTCTATCGTATTGACATGTGGACACCACGAATCAACCACTTCAGCTTCTAAAACATCCAAATCCATTTGACATGTGGCATCACTTTATAATGACAAGTGGCATGCTCATATACTAACACATCATCATTCACATTTCCATGTCACCATTATCATTCAATGACAACATTGTCATGAATTATAGTTTATCCTTTAATACCACTCATCAAGCATATCATTGTTATTTCTTGTATGTCCATGTTTGATTACTATCCATGTTTGATTCATGTTTCCATCAATGAAAACACACAACCAATAAAGCCAACATAGTTGTGGGAGCACAACACAAGGCAAGGCAATGAAAGGCTAGACATGGCAAGGAAAGGATAGACATGGAAAGGAAAGGAAAGGAAAGGCTATACATGGCAAGGCAAGGCATGGAAAGACATGGAAAGACCTAGACATAGAAATGGAAAGAAAAGGAAAGGAAAGACATGGAAAAGAAAGACATGGAATGCCAAAATAAAAGGTAAGTAAAGGCATGGAAAAACATGGAAAGGTAAAGCAAGACATTGCAAGCCAAGGCATGGCAAGGAAAGGAAATGAAAGGAAAGGCATGGTAAGACAAGGCATGGAAATACAAGCAATGGAAGGAAAAGAAAGACAAGGAATGGAAAGACAAGGCAAGGCAAGGAAAGGTAAGGCAAGGCATGGAATTACATGGCAAGACAAGGGAAGGGAAGGAAATCCATGAAAAGGAAAGGCGTGGCAAGACAACACAAGGAAAGGAAAGAAAATACAAGGCAAGGAAAGGAAAGGTAAGGAAAGGCAAGGCATGGAAATACATCGATGTAACACCCTGGGTTTTGAACACCCATTTTAAATAATGTATTGTTACAATGTTGGGAGGCCAGAGGGCCCAAACAATTAAAAGAGGCCAATGTGCCTAAGAAATGTAATGTTTTGATCATTATTAATAATAAACGCATCATTGGCTACTAGATGGACAAGGACTAGAGTTATAGTGGGATATGATTCCACAAGAGAGGGGGATTGAGGGGCTAAATGTTTATTTCCTATTTCAATTACCCTTTTGTCTAAGGGAGTGGATCAGTTATGTGAGCTTCTTGGGGGAGGCCAGGAGGTTATTGATTCCCCATGAAATACTTAAACCTGCTCATGGTATGTTGGGGGGGTTGGTTGTTGGCTATTGGCTCGTTCACTCCTTCACTTATTCTTTCATTCCATTCTTTCCCTCGCACATTCCTTCACTCACTTACTCACTCATTCATTCCTCCTATCCTTACCTATCACTCATTGATCCATCCTAATCGGTGTCTTGTCTTGGGAAAGGGAAACGAACTGATGAAGAGAATCCATGGTATCCTTGGTTGTAGAGGTCACTGGTGTAATCCAGACATGACTTGAGGCCTACATGTATGAGATGCGTTGTTCCATGTCTAGCTTTGTTCACAACTGCAAGTCCTGAGAGTTCCAGCATTGAGATTTTGGACCAGTTGTGTTGGAGCCCTGGAAGGAGAAGGACTACCTGAGGGACTGCATGGCAGAGAAGGGTTGACGTCCATTCTCTTGGGTGGTGCGGGCTGGGTAGAAGAGAGTTGGGTACTTGGATTTTTGTGAGTGCTGGGAAAGCCTGTGAGAGCTTCAATGTTGACTGGTTTCGCAAGCTAAGTAACACTCTCGAACCATCCTTTTGGATTAATAGCCCTGGCTCGAGGGTGACACTATTGTTGATATTTGGAACAATAATGTCTACAATTGGGTGGAACATCCTTGGTCTATACCCAGTTGGTGTCTTCTTTATACAGATAAGTGCTCTCTGTTATGGAATTATTTATCTATATATGAATGTATTTCATTGTGTATTTATGTATCGTTTAATTGAATCTTTAGAATATGATTGCTTGTTGGTTATTGTTGTGCATGTCATTAGATATTTTATTTTATGCATCCTTATTAATTTAAAAAGGTATCGGTAAGAGAAATAATTCCAAGGGTGGGCTTGAAGGTAGCGTACCCCGACCTGTGGGTGGTGGGGTGTGTTACAGATTGGTATGGGAGCTTCTGGTTGAAACATCGGGATAGTATGGGCCGAGTCTATTGGTCAAAGTCTCGTGGTTGAGATCGAATTCAGACCTTGAAGTTGAAAATATCAAGAGGGATGGCATTGCATAATCTATGCAGGAGATAGAACGTCATAGATCCTTTGTAAGGGATCTAAGGATCGTGACCGTCCCTTTCGAATTCAAGAGTGATCACCACTGTGGGATCAAGAGAGATCCTGGAATCATTGGATCAGAGGGTAGGTGAACAAGGGTCATTTGATGAAGGCAAAGAAAAAGGTTCAGTAGGTTTAAGTATCAGTCATCAGAACTACGCACGAGAAAATGTGAGTCGTAGATCTCACAGTGGTTTGTAGGATCGACACTCTGGGAGAAGCGAGCCCTCATGATGCATGCAGGAAAATATCCCAAAGTCCAAAGTTAATACAGACCGTCCATTAGTGGAGACACGTGTCTGTGGATCGGCTAGTTCAAAATTTCGACATCCGGGAGGAATGGAGTGTGCTGATGTGAAATCTACCGAAGTCCATCGTTCATTGATTCCATAAGACACATGACATTAAATCTCATAGTCCGAAGACTTGGTACTCTGGGGGTTTTCAAGTCTCTACAAGCGAAAAATGTTGAATCCCGAAGTCATGAAGGAACACAGATCGTCAATTTAAGATCCCTTCGGGACCTTTCTCAATAGTTAGATCAAGCAATGGAAGGATAGGGTAAGCACTCCAGCAAATTGGGTGAAGGGTTGAAAATATACCAAAGAAAATATCTGACCGTCGATGATCGATGATCGGGCGTCGACAGCATTAGTGCCAAGTTCAAACATTTTCCAAGAAAAACTGTCGATGGCTGAAGGAGGAAAGGGATGATGACATGCCATGCCACGTCAGCATAGTTTCCATATCAGCAAGGATATGGTTGATTGTCGATGATCAAGGATGGACGAGATTTGTGAAATGACCTTGGTTTGCTAAGGAAAGTTATCGATGACCCATGTTCAAGGATCAGGGAATTGGTGAAGTGTTGAAAATTGGCCAAAGAAAATATTCAATCGTCGATGACCGATGGTCGGGGGTCAGCAGACTTTGATGAAAATTTTCATTTGGCAATAGAATTCATCGATCATCGATTGTCAATCATTGATAGAGTATATCAACGGTCCAGATTACATCTAATTTGAAATCGATGGTGCATATTTCCCCATAGGAGCATATTATATCGGATGAAGGTGAAACCCCCGAAGCCCCGAAGAGCCGAAGTGATTCACAACCATTGATCTGTTCCTGGCTTAAGGTTCCAAAGTTACGAAGCGCCAGGAGGGTAATCCCTGGGTCACATCCCAAGGTCACAGGCGAGGAAGGAGATAACGCCTGTTAGTGTGATATTAGGACATGGCACTAAGGAGGCAGGACCCACGAATAGTCGTCGATCTGTGAATGGAAAATCGATGGCGGGGGACCATTGTGGGGAGAGGAGGAAAAATTAGTGGATGTGCCAGTTCACAACCCACTATTTTCCAGCGTTGTTGATCTTGTCAGGACAAGGGATCAATGACCGTGATTTAAAAGAGATTTGGGTGAGCACTTTTCAGATTGGAGGACAGAGCTCTCCAATAAAGAGCAAGCACATTGTCGGCCCGCAATTACTGTTGACCGTCGATCTCAGCCCTTCATCAATTTTCAACCACACGATCTCTGATATAGTAATTTCTAACACAGAAAGCACCAGGAAGGATTTGGATGCGGTTTTGAGCTGTGGTCACCTAGGGAAGTGGTTTGAAGGGAGTGCCTGTGCAGAATTAAATTCTATATCGGCTAAGGGATAACATGGAAGTGTTATACGCTGAAGATTGATACATATATGTTCTTCATGAATTGAGAAGAAAAGGGACATGTAACATGAATTGAGAAGAAAAGGGACATGATCGTGGAAGAGCTGGTCATTCAATAAGTTCTAGAAGAACTCATAAACACCACTCACCTCCTTACTCAGCAAGAAATTTTTATGAATCAAAATATTTCGTAAGTAGCCCAAAGGTGTGTCCTGCTAGGCACCAAAAAAGGAGACAAGAGGTGGACAATTTGCAAGGAGAGTTGAGGAAGTTTAAGCCACCATCCTTTGATGGTGAAATAGAAAGGGAAGATGACATTGAAGCATGGTTGCTTGGACTCAAGAGATATTTTCAATTTCACAACTATTCATCAAATCTAGAAGCCCGAATTGCCACCTACCATTTACATGGGAAATTTGCAATGTGGTGGGATCAACTGAAGAAAGTTGAACATATTAATGAGAATAGGATCACTTGGAATTAGTTCAAGAAGTACTTCCATAAGGAATACCTCTCAGATCATTTCTATGAAAAGAAAATGCAAGAGTTCTTTGAACTCCGGCTCGGAAGCATGACTATGGTAGAATATGAGAAGAAGTTCTTGGGATTGTTAAAATATGTTGGGTTTATAAACGATGAAAAGGTAAGGATACAGAGGTTTTTGAGTGGCCTTCCAGCCTTTTATAAAGAAAATATTAGGTATGATGAGCCTAATACCTTGACTGAGGCCATCAGGAAGGATAAATACTTGTATGAGCAAGGCCACGACAGAGAATCCCTACAGAAATCTTGGAAGGATAAGAAGAAGGTGAATTCTGATCAGAGGAGGAAAGGATTCAAACCTCCCTTAAATAGGAATGAGCCTAATATAAATCATCAAGATTAGTGTGCTAAGGGTGAATCCAAGAAAGAAGACTCCTTGGGAAAAAAAGGAAAACCACCTATCCAATATTGGGGATGCAAAGAAGATCACATGTACAAGGATTTCCCACACAGAAAGGACAGAGTGAAGACTATGCACAACGTCCAAGAGGCTACAATAGTTGAAGATATGGGAAGAATCTATGCAGCTTTAGATGATCGACAAGCAGAGTACCAATACAATATGATTAAGGTGGAAGGTAAGATCATAAATCAACCTGTTGCTATTTTAATTGATTCGGGAGAAAGTCATTGTTACATTGATCCTAAAATAATGGATAGATTACATTTGGAGAAAAGTAATATTGGAAAATCAAGTTTGGTTCAGTTAGCCACTAGAACCAAAAGGAGAATCCATGAAATGGTCATAGGATGTTCAATAAGTCTTAACGGTGTGAATACTAGCGTTGATCTGAATATCATAACCTTTTGGTCTTATGATATTCTAATTGGAATGGATTGGTTGGACAAGCATCATGTTGTCCTAGATTCTCATGGAAATACATTTACATGTCTTGGTGGAGATGGAAAACAAAGCACTGTGAAAGGAGTTCTAAGACCCATCTCTATAAGGGATATTTCATCCTTACAATTGAAGAGATGTTTTAGAAAAGGAGGTCAATTGTATGCAGCTCATGTGGAAGAGCCAAAAATACTAAGGGGCCAAGCCTTGAAGATTTCTCTATACTAAAAGAATTCGACGATGTATTCCAAGATATACCAGGGTTTCCACCAAGAAGGGAGATAGATTTCTCAATTGATTTAGTGCCTGGAGCTAACCCAGTGTCAAAACACCTTACAGAATGAGCACACCAGAGTTAAAAGAATTACAAATGCAGTTGGAGGAATTGTTGAAGAAAGGGTACACACATCCAAGCGTTTCACCTTGGGGAGCACCAATACTTTTGTTAAAAATAAGGATGGAACCTTGAGGTTGTGTATTGACTTTCTACAACTGAATAAGTATACTATAAAGAACAAGTATCCTCTACCCATAATTGATGACCTCTTTGATCAGCTAAGAGGAGCAAAGATATTTTCAAAGATTGACCTAAGGTCAGGATACCATCAGGTGAGAATCAAGGAAGAAGACATTCATAAGACAACCTTTAGGACTAGGTATGGGCATTATGAATTTGTAGTGGTGCCATTTGGACTGACCAGTGCATCATTTGTCTTTATGTGCTTAATGAATGGCATATTAAAAAATTATTTGGATAATTTTATCATAGTGTTCTTGGATGACATACTTTTCTATTCTAAGTTTCAAGAGGAGCATGAACATCACTTAATACTGGTACTGCAAGTGCTGAGAGAACATAATTTGTATGCCAAGCTGACTAAGTGTTATTTTTATCAAAAGAAGATCCATTACTTGGGACACATTATTTCATAGTAGGGCATAGCCATAGATCAAGACAAGATTGAAACCATTAGAGGATGGCCAACACCCAGAAATGTGTCAGAAGTCAGATCTTTTATGGGATTAGCTGGTCACTACAAAAGGTTCATAGTAGGGTTCTCTAAGATTGCTCATACCATCACTTATTTGCAAAAGAATGGAACTAAATTTGAATGGACACCTAAGTGTGAACATAATTTTAATCTGTTGAAGGAATTACTTACTAGTGCACCTATGTTAAAGATTGTTGACCCAAATTAAAGTTTTGTGGTATGTATAGATGCATGTAAGGAAGGACTTGGCAGAGTCCTCGTGAAAAATGGACATGTCATTGGTTATGAGTCCATAAATCTTAAGGAACATGAGAGGAACTATTCCACACATGACTTGGAGATTGTTTCCATTGTCCACGCCTTGATGATGTGGAGGAATTATCTCATGGGGAAGATATTTGAATTAAGGAAAGACCACATTGGCCTGAAGTATCTTTTTGAACAACCAGCCTTGAATGCCAGACAAACAATATGCCTGGAATTTTTAAGTGAATATGACCTCAATATCAAGAATATCAAAGGAAAAGAAAATAAAGTTGTCGATTCACTTAGTAGAAGAGTGCATCTCATGCATGCTACTGCTGTCAGTATGCATCAGTTAGACTTGAAGAGAAGAATTTCAGATGACCTTGTTACATATTAGCATTACCTACAGGTAAAGGAAATCTTACAGCAAGGAGATGTACAACATAAAATAAAGGATTATGAGATAAAGGAAGATGGATTACTCATGCATAAGAATAGAATATATGTTCTTAGTTCCGGAGAACTGAGGAATTTGATATTGAAGGAAATGCATGATGTTCCTTATGCTAAACATCCCGGTTATCAGAAAACGATTACAGCAGTAAGAACCCAATTCTTTTGGTCGCAAATGAAAAAGGATGTTACTGATTACATCGCTCGATGTAGGTAATGTTAGAAGGTGAAGGCTAAGCATATGAACCTAGCGGGTTTGTTGCAGCCATTACCAATCCCAGAGAAGAAATGGGAGGTGATAACCATTGATTTCATAACTAAATTACCCAGGAAAACAAGGCAACATGATTCAATCATGATGGTGGTTGAAAAATTAACAAAATCTGCTCATTTTGTTCTTGTAAAAACAACCCATACAATGGCTAATATTTCATAAATTTACATGAGATAGATTGCTAGGTTGCATGGGATACCTAAGACAATTGTCTCGGACAGAGCTACAAAGTTTACCTCCAATTTTTGGAGGGGATTGTTTAAAGGATTTTGTACATATCTAAACTTTAGCACAACATACCATCCCCAATCAGATGGACAAAGAGAGAGGGTCAACCGAGTAATTGAAGATATGTTGAGAATGTATGTGATGGATAAACCATCTAAGTGGGAAGATTACTTACACTTGGTTGATTTTGCATATAATAATGGGTATCAAGCTTCATTGAGAATGAGCCCATTTGAAGCCTTGTATGGTAGGGAATGCAATACTTCAGTGAGCTAGGACAACCCAATAGATAGAGTGGTACTTGGGTCGGATTTTCTCAAGGATATGGAAGACCAGATGGTTAAGATCAAGCAGAATTTGAAGGCAACTCAAGATAGACAAAAATTTTATGCAGATAAGAACAAGAAAGCTAGAGAATTTAAAGTAGGGGAGCATGTACTTTTGAAAGTGAATCCCAAGAAAAGCTCCTTGAAATTGGGTAGTTGTACAAAGTTGGCAGCCAGATTCTGTGGTCCATTTGAAATATTGGATAGAATAGGGTCAGTTGCATACACGCTTTCATTTCCTGCTTCCATTAATGTGCATAATGTATTTCATGTCTCTTTACTAAAGAAATATGTACATGATCCTAACCATGTTATTGATTGTCATATGATTCAGGTAGAGATAGAGGGAGACTTTCAGGTTTAGCCAGTGCGGGTATTGGACAAAAAGGTCAGAATGCTCCAGAATCGAGTTATAGAGCTGCTAAAAGTTCAGTGTGGACCTGTTACGGTCCTAAATAT
>JASDQU010736099.1:109019-120535 GCA_032191745.1 Picea mariana | reverse complement strand
TTCCACTTGGGAAGATGAGTCTTTTATACAGAAGCATCCAGAGTTACTCAAGCGTTGCGGACAACACTTGTCTCAAGGGGAGGGGCATGTTAAGCCCTAATATTGGATCATTACCCCTTAATTGGGGATTATTATATTAGTAATGTTATTTTATTTATGTCGGCTTTAGGCCATTAGTTGTAATTATACCTCCTAGTCTCCTATATATACCAAGGAGACATTTTCATTTGGAATCATCTTGTACTGGAACATTTAAATGGGGTAAAAGGAGGTTGTCCCCTCAAAGAGGATTATTATCTAAAATTCTCTCTTTTTCAAGGCGTTGAGTACTTTTTTTGAGGATTTTCTATGCTATATTGATATTTGATTCTTAACATTATATGTGAGAAAGTGATCTATTAGTGAATCTGTAATGGTGAATCTGAGGAAACAAAAGAGTAAGGAGTGAAAATGTTTTGGGATTTCATGTGTGAGAGTTTTTTTCTAAGAAAACCCTAATTTGGTTCACCCCCATGGGTTAGGCTACTGATGTCCCATGAGAAACCCCCATGGGTTGTCCAACCCTCATCTTGCGAGGCCCTGATAGTTGAATGATCTTAGTCCCACGAGGCTAAGGTAAATTTGGGGAGGATGGTAGTACCAGGTTGTTAAGGCTGAGGAAGAGTTACAGGTCTGTAATATTGTGTATCAGGTCTGCTACATGATTAAAAGTATGTTTGATATGTTTTTTGAGGTTTGTGTCTTGATACATTCTTGAGGCATTGTTGGAGATTTGGGAATATGCTTGAGGTACATGGTTGATGTATATGGTATTGTGATGGTTTTGGTATCCATGTGAGTGGATTTGGTTATAGTTGGTTGATGATGGTATATCAGTGACAATGACAGTGACAGTGATGGTGACATGGAAAGTGACAGGTTGGATGATTGGTTGATCATCAATTTTAGGTTGATGTGATAATGACAATTACAGGTTGATGTGACAATGACAATTATAGGTTGATGTGACAGTGACAGTGATAGGTTGGATGACATGTTAATTACAGGTTGATGAGACAATGGTAGTGACAATATCAATGATAGTGATAGGTTGAGTCTACACTTATAGTTCAGGGAAGAAGGAAGGGGAAAGGAAAGGGGTTTGTAGCCTCTTTCCGGTTGGAGCCAAAGGATATAGAGAGTTGGAGCGTCCTTCAGGTTGGATCTTGTAAATCAGGGGGTTGTATCCTCCATCCAGTTGGAGTTGGAAAATATAGGGAGTTGAAACTTTCTTTAGGTTGGAGCCTCCTTCCATGTAATGACCCTTAATTATTAAGATGATTAATTTAATAAATAATCCTAAAAATTAGCTAAACTATAATTAATTATTAAATAACCTTAACTAATTATCTATTATTAATTAATTATTTTTTATTATGATTAGTTTAAGTATGAATAACTCTTTAATTAAGGGTTAATGATTAATTTGATTATTAATTAATTAATTGATTAATTAAGTATTAAACAAATGGGTGGATAATAAAATACAATGTTTAATTGGGTTACGTATCCCACAAGGGATAACGTAACCAATACGTTAAGATAAGTAATAAATGAATGGATAAGGCATTAATAAAGGGATAAGGTAATTGGTGGGGGGAGTTAATGGAGGAAGGGCGGTGAAGGAGGAATAAGGGAAGTGGAGAAGGATGATGGAGGGGGATTCATTCTACGAGAGGAGAGCTTGGAGTATTGCAGAGGGAAATTAATAGTGGAATTTATAGTGCACCGGGGGGGGCTGCAGAGGTTTTGGGCTCAGAGGGCTAGGACATCCATTGATGTCCTAGGGCTAGGCGTTACTAGTCGGCAGGGAGGTTGGTTTTGGGGTGTCCTAAAGAGCAGCATCAGATTCAAGCTAAGGAAGCAGCATCAGATTCAGGTTAGAGTTATGAATCTCTTGAATTAAATTGTTAGTAAATTTTATTTATTGAAATATTAGATTGAATGTGCTAGACTAAGTGAATTTTAAATTTACTGTTCTGTTCTAAATCAATGGTAGTTTAAATTAAATAAGGTCTTTACATTCCAGTTGTAGTTGGAGAACTCAGGGAGTTGTAGCTTCCTTCAGGTTGAAGCCTATAAATAGGGGGTTGGAGTCTCCTTCCAGTTGGTGCTGAAGAAATTGGAATATGGTGCTTCCTATGGATGTAATATTGATATATATATAAGAAAGCATTATGTGGTTTTCTCCTATTTGGGTTTACATGTAAATTCCAATGTATTGTGTATTTGTGGTTGTTTATTATGCACTGATGAATGATATTATTTATGATGCAATAATATATTTAATGCATAAGTGATAGAGTATTGAATATCGTTGATAAATTTGAAGTTTATATATTGTGATTGAAAGTGGTAAAAATTGATCATATTGATTCACCCCCCGCCGCTCTCAGTATTCGAACAATTGGTATCAGAGCAAGTCCTTCAAGAAAACAATTTAACCACTGGAAGGAAGATCATGGATTATACTAAGATTTGAGTACCATAGTTTGATGGTCATAATGGTTAGATCTATGAGATATGAAGAAACATGAATGAAATCATTTCTAGGAGCATAGGGGTATGATGTTTGGTACTCAGTTATTGCAATATACACCATTTCAAAGAAACCAAAGACTGCAACCACGAAGGAATTAAAAATACAAAAAAAAATAGCAATGTATTTTATCTTGGAAGGATTACCGAATCTAGTAAAAGACAAAGTGGGACAATGTTCATAATCCAAATAACTTTGGGATAAGCTACATAATATATACTTTAAGGAATCCCATTTTATTGCAGAGCCAGAGCATGCTATTCAGAATAAAGAAGATGCTGAAGCAGAATGAGGTGAAAGATGTTCTTCATGTGAGACAAATTCAAAAGAAGAATATTGTGAAGAAGGAATAGTAAATATTGAATATGAATTAATCAAGGCTTTATACAATTTGATGAAATAAATAAGGAAGAACAAGTCACTCAATGAAGAATTGATCGAGATAAAGAAAGGGTCTCAAAATCCCAACTCTGAATAAGTCCAACATATGATTATAAATTTAAAATTCCAAGTAGAAGAAGCCAGAAGGATTGAAGAAACTCTCAAGGATCAATTCAAAGACAAACAATTTTTGGAAGACGAAATAGTATCACAAAGTAATGAATCAGAGAAGAGAGAAGAAATTTTGACAAGTCATCTTAAGGAAATATCAGAGGAATTAAACACACTTGAAGCATAATTTAGTCAACAATAAAGAAAAATTGAAGAAGAAATCATCAGCTTGAAGACCTAACTTGAAGAAGAAAAGAGAATGGAAGAAAGTATGAATATCCAGATGATGAATGAAGAAGAAGAGTGTGAGAAGCTTGAAGAAGAAGTTTTCACATTAAGAGTTAAATTTGCCAATCCCATATAGAACGTTGAAGAGAGAAAAAAATCCACATCGCTTGTAAATAAAGTTGAAGGGAAATATTACAGGTTTCTAGAAAGGAAGAACGAAGAGAAGGATAAGAGGTATGCATAAATAATCAGAAGCTCTATCAAGAAGGAAGAATGGAATCCCTTGAAGGAGAACATTCAAGAAACATAAAGAATAAAAAATAAGATTACAAAAGATATGGATATAAAAGAAGAGCCTCCACTTCCAAGTATCAAAGAATCTTCAACCATTGTGAAGGAAACACCAGAAGAGAAGATCATGATCAACCAAGGCATGAGTTCAGAAGGACTACATCAAAAAGAATATGATTCACTTCTAGGTATCAAAGTTTCTTTTATGGTTATTGTTTTATTTGCAATAACCTTGGACATAAAGTTGTAGGTTGCATATACTATGGAAGAAATGTGCAAGCAAGAAAATTTTATGTGGCCCCACACAACATTGAATGTTACAAATTCTACAACTATGGACACATAGCTCATGATTGTAGAAGCATGATGGACACCTCCATGAAAGAAAAAAGTGATATCATATGCAAGAAGGTTTGGAAAATAAATCAAGAACATATGAATAAAGAACGGGTAAAGGAAGAGTAGATGAATGATGTACTTCTAGAAGTCACACTCTCAGGATTTGTAGTAGTGCAAGATCATGATGAATCTACAAGAAAAGAGGAAGATGTCAGAATTCAAGAATATTATGAAGAGGAAGATGCCAAAATTTAGATGATAGAAGAAGAAGATTACTCCTCTTTAGGGAAGCTTCCTCCACCTTTCTAATCCATCCATGTTGGAGACTCCCAACGATATGAATGTTGAAGAGGGGGAGTCTAAGAAACATCTCTACATATAAGAAAACTATCTTTCAAGAAGTCTAAATTGTGGGCAGATTTTGGGAAGGCGGTTTCAGAGTGGTTTGATAACAAAAGTACATAATTACTTGTGACAGTTTGATTGTTTGTAAAGTAGTATTTTTTGGGCACTTACCCATGTAGGTATCATATGACAATTACACGGGAAGAGATTCATGATTGTATAGAGTATTTCACACATATATTCAAGAAGGGGTATATTTATTACATATTGTTCCACTATGAGGAGACATATTGAGCAACAAGGAATATCTTGTGATCAATTGTTGCAGATGGGTCAACATTGTGTGCAGTTGAGTAACAAAGTCATGGACAATTTTGTGACATATGGAAAAATATGAATTCATGAGACACTTGGAAGGTATAGAATACAAAAGTTAGAGAAGATGCATAAAAGTGGATGAAAGAATATTTACAGGTGAAATCAATTAGTCACAGGAAATAAAGAAGTGAAAGGCACAACAAGATAGGGGAAGAGAAACCGTCAGCAAGAACAATATCATCAGAGGAAATTATGGCCATTGATGTGAAATTGAAAATCCATAAATATTTGAATTAAAGTAAATTTGTATTATTTTTATATATGTCAGTGAATTACAAGAGGAAGCACCAATGGAAAAGCATCCTTGGAAGAGAGGAAATAAAGCATATATAGGAAGCTCCACATTGATCTACATGACATCTTTCAAATAATTCAAGGGGAGATAAATCATCAGAGAAATATATTAGGAAAGAAAGATCAGAAGCATGAAGACAAGGGGAGTTACCCTTTTTTCCCATGATGTCAAAGGGGGAGAAGGAGAAAGATCAGAAGCATGAAGACAGGGGGAGAAACCCCAAGTAGAAATACTCTTTTCCGTTGATGTCAAATGGGGAGAGAAACATGAGGAGAGAAACATCAAAATAGATAGATGAGGAAAAATGGTCACGGGGGGAGTATGAGTGTTGCCATCAATGCCAAAGGGGGCGATTGTTGGATAGTTGGTTGTGATTCATGTCGTTGGATAGTTGGTTTTTATTGATGTCAACAGAAGTTGTTTTCGTTGACTTAAAAAAAAAAGTAGTTTTCATTAATGTTAATAGATGCGATGGGAGAATTTGAAGAATTCTACAAGAATCCCCATGGGTGTGGTCATGAAGCCCAAAGTTGTTTGAGGAATAAGGACATGAAGTACAATATAAATGTAGGTAACACACTTATATATGGATATTCCTTGTCATGTCATTTCCAACGGTAGGTTATATGTCACGTAGTTCCTCACGATTGAGGAGTTATGACATCATGAAGTTGGAATCCTTGAAGAATGGTTAAGAAGCCCCTAAACGGTTGTAAGTCATTAATTAAAGGGTAACGTGGTTATAAAAAGAAAGTACAGGTTGACCCTTAAGTTAAGGAAATATGTCACTTAGAAAAGTATAAATACACTTCAATAATCATATCATTAGTAAATTAACACACACAAGTCGTTGGATATCTTTTCTATGATAAAGTGATCTATTGGTGAATCCGTGACAGTGAATTTGAGGCAAGGAAAGAGTAAGGAGTGCGAAATTTTTGGGATTGCAGGTATGAGAGGGTTTTTCTAAGAAAACCCTAATTTGGATGACCCCCACGGGTCATGCTACTGGTGTCCCGTGAGGGACCCCCATGGGTTGTATGGACCTCATACCAAAAGGCTCCACTAGTTGACTGATCTTAGTCCCATGACGATTAGGTAAATTTGCAGAGGATTCCAGTTCCATGTTGTTGAGGCTGAGGAAGAGCTACATGTCCGTAATCTTGTGTATTAGGTCTACTACAGGATTAAATGTATGATTTACATGTGTTTTGAGGGTTGTGTCTTGATACGTCTTGAGGCATGGCTGGAGATTTGGGAATATGATTGAGGTACATGGTTGATGTACATGGTATTCTGATGGTTTTGATATCCATGTGAGTGGATTTGGTTATAGTTGGTTGATGATGGTATATCAGTGATAATAACATTGAGAATGGTGGTGACAGGGACAATGATAGGTTGGATGATTGGTTGATCATCGGTTCCAGGTTGATGTGATAGTGACAATTACAGGTTGATGTGACAGTGAGAGTGACAGGTTGATGAGACAGTGGTAGTGATAGTATGAGTGATAATAATAGGTTGAGTCTACACTTATATTTCATGGTGGAAGGAAGGGGAAAGGACATGCGGTCATAGCCTCCTTTTGGTTGGAGCCGGAGAATACAGGAAGTTGGAGCTTCCTTCAGGTTGGATCCTTTAAATCATGGGTTTGTAGCCTCCTTTCAGTTGGAGTTTGAGAATATAGGGAGTTGGAGCTTCCTTCAGGTTGGAGCCTGTAAACTAGGGTGTTGGAGGATCCTTCCAATTGTAGCTGGAGAATTAAGGGAGTTGTATCTTCCTTCAGGTTGGAGCCTGTAAATAGGGGGTTGGAGCCTCCTTCCAGTTGGTGCTAGAGAATTTGTAAGTTGGTGCTTCCTATGAATGTAATCTTGATATATATAAGAAATAATTATGTGGTTTTATCCCATTTGGGTTTCCATGTAAATTATGGTGTAATGTGTATTTGTGGGTGTTTATTATGCACTGATGAATTATATTGTTTATGATGCAGTAATATATTGAATTCATTAATGACAAACTATTGATTACTGTTGATAAAGTTGAATTTTATATATTGTGATTAAAAGTGGTAAAAAGTGTTCATATTGATTCACTCCCTCCTCTCAGTATTCTAGCATGTACCATTATCTTCACACTACAAAATAATTATAATCAACACTGAAAACTAATTTAGAAATCAAATTACAATTAACAGACAATCAAAACAAATGATTGACCATTTGAAACATTTCAACAATCTATGCTTCTTAGTCCTTCTTATTTCCACCTTCAGTAAAACCTTGTTGTCAACAAGATGATTCATCCCTTATGTAATTCATAAGTGAATGGAATACAAATGTAATCTCACTTTAGAGAAAGAGAAAATGTTATCACAATTTTTTCTCTTGATTCTCTTTCTTTGGTCCCTCCATCAATTTTTTCTTTTATTCTTCAAAAGGTAGCTTGATTAGTTTCAAATACCTTTAGTTAGATAGTTAACTAACTTTTAGTTAAGTGGGACAAATGTAATAAATAATAATAATAAAGGGTTTTAATAAATAATAACTAGTAGGTGGGGATTCCCTATGTAAATTTGATGTCTAATTTCCAATATCCCCTTGAACCTCCATAACTTAACATGAATACCATATCACAAAATAAATGTGAATATATCATCCTGCAAATAAATAATCATGCCATAAAAACACTTGTGACTCCCAAAAAATAATTTGAATACGCCCAAAATAGATTAATGTTGCATGTTGTCCAAAAAATAAGNTTTTTTGTGAGAGGCTGTCATCTTTTGTCCATTGCTCTGAGATGATGTCACCCTGTGTGTCTGTAAGTTTTCCTTGGCAACATTGTTACTCTCATTTGCTGATGTTTCAGGGTGCATATCACCAAAAGTGATATTTCCTACTTCAAATTTACGAAGAATGGTGTGACAAGTAACATAATGGGATGTATTTTTTTATGAACTTGAGCTATGTGAGAAGATAAGATGTTTTAATTTTATTGGTTTTGGATCCTGGGATAAAAATTTATTTTTATTTGGATGTTGAGCTGATAATGCATGTGAAGCCATTAAAATAACAAGATGAAGTGGTTTCTTAGGAGGACATGGAGGTAGTGGTAGTGATACAGTGGGCCAACCATTGAACTGAGGTTGAGGATCATGGACTACTTCATTCTGACCATCATTAATTGGTGGATCAGGTTGCATAGATACATGTGGTTCTATAAGATTTCTAGTGATTCTAGGATGGGGTTGTAATAGGTGTCTAACAGGTGGTGGAGGATTGAAATATATTTGACCTGCTAGATTGAGAAGGAAATTTTGCAAGAGTTGGTTAAAATCCTCAGAGTTTGCATCAAAATGGAAGAAGAATCTAAGTCTTTTATTTCTTCTACTAGGCCAACCGACTTGTTGTCCTCTATTCCAATTACCTCTATTTCCCCTGTTATCTCTATTAGATCGGTTGTTGCCATGGATGAAAAATCTCATCTAAATAATAAGGAAGACTATATTAGTGCATGTACACAGTAGCAAGTTAATCATCAAATCTAATTTTGCATTTAATATAATTTAAAAATTGTTGTAACTCAATCAGTAATCAAGAATACACACAATCCGAGTAAAGTGAAGGAAAAACACCAAAGTCGTCATTCAATTTTTCCTTCTAACATCTCTAAACTACACTTATTTCATTCCTTCACAAACTGATATATTTTTATATACTTAGAACATGAGAGGTACAATGGAAATGGGAGAGATGAAATGATTTATAATGTGTGGAAAACGAAATAAATGACGGGAATGAATTGATGGTACGTGTTCAAAAACCATTAATGAATTTATCATTTCCAACATAAATTCTCTAATCACTAACCCCATATCATTCAACAATCAAGGTTTGAGTTCAATCACTGTGATCTCTGTATTTCAATTTTAATCCTTTTTTTAATGTAACAAGGGAAAAAATATACGAAAAATAATGAAAGATGGATTTGGGGAATTAGGGAATAACTTATGAAAAGTGGAATAATGATAGTATTTGGTCCTACATACATAAATAAGAAATATTTTAAATTCTTTTGATACTTGCATCTTAATTGCTTTCAACTTCAAACCATTTAAAATTGTTGCAATCATCAAATCATAACCATTTCACTTCAAAAATATGTCAAGTATTCAATAGTATCTCAACAGTCCATGCTTATCAACATAAATATAATAAAAATTAAATAAACAAGTCTTCTAACACTTCAAAAACTTTTTTTAGAGTTTCTAAAACCTTTTGCAGCAACTACTATTGTCCAAACCTTTCTCCAAATAAACGTTTAAAAAAAAAATCATATCCAAAACTGATCGATGAATTTAAACATTTTTGTGTAATATTATATTCGAAATCAACATCTTTTGAACCCAAGGAAAAGTTAAATGGTTCAAAAATCAAATGGTATAACTATGCATATAGTCGGGATTTCAAAACCCATATGATATTAAACCAACAGAACCACGTTCAAGCCCTAAATCGAATGCACAACAAGAGTGCAAGTATTTCTTCATAAAAATTTCCACATAACTCAAGTTCAAGCCTAATAAAATACCCAGTATGTATTACAAATGTTGGGTAAAAATGATCTGGGTTTAAAATAGAACGACAATAACTCACCAAAAATTATGCATGCAAATGCATATAAATCAACCATAACAGGTCGACCAAATACATAATGAAACCAAATAATATCCATTTCAAGCTACGTAAGGGATGGGTTCAAAACCAAGTATAAAGTTCTCTTTGAAAGTTAACAAGAAAAATACTCAATCTAGTTTAGAGAAGAAAAATTCCAAATTTGAAACGAAACATAGGTAACCCATAAAAAGTTTTGTATGCAACATTATAACTCAATCGTTCCATGCATAATAGAGTCAACCAACCATGAAAATAAACCAATCAAATTCTATTTCAAAAGGCCCAGGTTGGAAACTGAGCATAGGGGATTTCTAAATCTTTGATTGATGTGTCGAGCTAAATGAAACTTATTTACTTAGGCTTGAAATGAAATGGATTGTAGCTCATTAGCTTCATGTCTAGAGTCATGCAGGGAGAAAGAGTCTTTTAAAATGAGCCGTAAGACATAGGTTCGAAACTATAAAATAATAATTCCATGAAACTCCTTCATAACTCCACAACTTCCTCATGCAAGGTGAAAAACAATATTCAAAAACCTGTACCCAGGTGGAGACTTGTTCAAACAAATTCTAGGTTCAAAACTGAATGGATTAAAGGGTAAAATATTGTGCTATATCTCAACATCTCATGGATGGTCCAAAACTTTTACAGTGAAAACCTTAAACTCCAACCATTACTGTTGCACATATGTTGTCATTGATGTCAAAATGATCATGGATATGATCAATTCTAGCGCAAAAACAGAAGTGTGCAGAAGGTTCAAAGGACGAAAAGATCAATGGTGAAGAATTAATGTTAGGGACCTAACCTCCCTAACCCCTCACATAGGTAGAATAATATGTTTCCATGTAATAAAGGTCAATATTAATAAGGCCTAGCAATAAGGACGAATAAGCCAAATGTAAGAAGACCTAATAGAAGATTTTGCTTCTAGAAGGATCTTCCTCTAGATTATTATTTTGGATAGATAAATTTAGTATAAATATGAGTAGAGGGTATGGGAAGTTATGTCTTGGAAAATTATTGTAATAGAGCTCTTCTCTGCTAGAGGTTTGCCTCTTGAAGAGGCAAGGGAACATTGTTTCCTATCAATAAAGGTATAATTCTGGTGTTGTGGTTCCATATAATTTGTTGTTCCTCTATTATCTCTACAATATTTCCATATTTTGTTGTTATTACAATGTTATTCTCTGCATTATTTCTCTTTCCTGCTAAAATAATAGACCTGGTATCTTACAAGTGGTATCAAAGAACTTTCCTCAACAGAAAATTGTGGGTTAATTTTTTTTAAAGGTAGAGACATATTTCGATGTCTTAAAGCTACAAAGATCTACCGTTACATGCATAAACCCATGGTCGGGGAGTAATACATGCATAGAATAAAAGTGGTACTTAAGCACATTTTTGTTGGCCACCCTTGTAACCCCTGTTGGTACCCCTTCAAGTGGTAGTGCATCAGACAACACCTGTATACAGATCGACCTAGATCTCTTGAATCCCTCTATAGATAAACTGATTGTCCACTTGACTGCTATAGTGCCACCGAGAACAAAATTCAGGAAGATACTCTCTAGTACCTGGGTAGTCGGGTAGTACAACTAAGGGAATGGTCTAGCCTCTTTAGCTGATGACCTGAGATATTGGACCGAGTACTACTGTTGGGCCCCGCAAGTATGTTGGAGAGCTATAGCACATGAAAAAACCTTGTCTATAGAACCCTTGAATACCCTCACCCTTGGGAAGGAAATAGAAACAAAATAGACAAGACCTATTTCCACGCAATTGTTCCTCCTACATTCTGGTTGCGAAATTACTACATATTTCTTCCTGTTAAGAATATGGGCATTTCAACATTGCATTCTTCTTCAAATCGGAGTATAACTTCACA
>JASDQU010736099.1:85828-108225 GCA_032191745.1 Picea mariana | reverse complement strand
AGCAATGTTATTTTATTTATGTCGGCTTTAGGCCATTAGTTGTAATTATACCTCCTAGTCTCCTATATATACCAAGGAGACATTTTCATTTTGAATCATCTTGTACTGGAACATTTAAGTGTGGTAAAAGGAGGTTGCCCCCTCGAAGAGGCTTATTATCTGAAATTATCTCTTTTTCAAGGCGTTGAGTACTTTTTCTGAGGATTTTCTATGCTATATTGATATTTGGTTCTTAACATTCTATGTGAGAAAGTGATCTATTAGTGAATCTGCAATGGTGAATCTGAGGCAGCGAAAGAGTAAGGAGTGAAAATGTTTTGGGATTGCAGGTGTGAGAGTTTTTTTCTAACAAAACCCTAATTTGGTTCACCCCCGTGGGTCAGGCTACTGATGTCCCATGAGAAACCCCCATGGGTTGTCCAACCCTCATCCCACGAGGCCCTCATAGTTGAATGATCTTAGTCCCACGAGGCTAAGGTAAATTTGGGGAGGATGCTAGTACCAGGTTGTTAAGGTTGAGGAAGAGTTACAAGTCTGTAATATTGTGTATCGGGTCTGCTACATGATTAAAAGTATGTTTGATATGTTTTTTGAGGTTCGTGTCTTGATACATGCTTGAGGCATTGTTGGATATTCGGAAATATGCTTGAGGTACATGGTTGATGTATATGGTATTGTGATGGTTTTGGTATCCGTGTGAGTGTATCTATTTATAGTTGGTTGATGATGGTATATCAGTGACAACGACAGTGACAGTGATGGTGACATCGAAAGTGACAGGTTGGATGATTGGTTGATCATCAGTTTCAGGTTGATGTGATAATGACAATTACAGGTTGATGTGACAATGACAATTATAGGTTGATGTGATAGTGACAATGATAGGTTGGATGACATGTTAATTACAGGTTGATGAGACAATGGTAGTGACAATATCAAAGATAGTGATAGGTTGAGTCTAAACTTATAGTTCAGGGAAGAAGGAAGGGGAAAGGAAAGGGGTTTGTAGCCTCTTTCCGGTTGGAGCCAAAGGATATAGGGAGTTGGAGCGTCCTTCAGGTTGGATCTTGTAAATCAGGGGGTTGTATCCTCCATCCAATTGGAGTTGGAAAATATAGGGATTTGAAACTTCCTTCAGGTTGGAGCCTGTAAACTAGGGGGTTGGAGCCTCCTTCCAGTTGTAGTTGGAGAACTCAGGGAGTTGTAGCTTCCTTCAGGTTGAAGCCTATAAATAGGAGGTTGGAGCCTCCTTCCAGTTGGTGCTGAAGAAATTGGAATTTGGTGCTTCCTATGGATGTAATATTGATATATATATATATAAGAAAGCATTATGTGGTTTTATCCCATTTGGTTTTACATGTAAATTTTGATGTATTGCATATTTGTGGTTGTTTATTATGCACTAATGAATGATATTATTTATGATGCAATAATATATTTAATGCATAAGTGATAGAGTATTGAATATCGTTGATAAAGTTGAAGTTTATATATTGTGATTGAAAGTGGTAAAAAGTGATCATATTGATTCACCCCCCGCTGCTCTCAGTATTCCAACAATTGGTATCAGAGCAAGTCCTTCAAGAAAACAGTTTAACCATTGGAAGGAAGATCATGGATTATACTAAGATTTGAGTACCATAGTTTGATGGTCATAATGGTCAGATCTATGAGATATGAAGAAACATGAGTGAAATCATTTCTAGGAGCACAGGGGTATGATGTTTGGTACTTAGTTGTTACAATATACACCATTTCAAAGAAACCAAAGACTGCAACCACGAAGGAATTAAAAATAAAAAACAAAATAGCAATGTATTTTATCTTGGAAGGATTACCGAATCCAGTAAAAGACAAAGTGGGAAAATGTTCATAATCCAAATAACTTTGGGATAAGCTACATAATATATACTTTAAGGAATCCCATTTTATCATAGAGCCAGAGCATGCTATTCAGAATAAAGAAGATGCTAAAGCAGAACGAGGTGAAAGATGTTCTTCATGTGAGACAGATTCAAAAGAAGAATATTGTGAAGAAGGAATAGTAAATATTGAATATGAATTAATCAAGGCTTTATACAATTTGATGAAATAAATAAGGAAGAACAAGTCACTCAATGAAGAATTGATCGAGATAAAGAAAGGGTCTCAAAATCCCAACTCTGAAGAAGTCCAACATATGATTATAAATTTAAAATTCCAAGTAGAAGAAGCCAGAAGGATTGGAGAAACTCTCAAGGATCAATTCAAAGACAAACAATTTTTGGAAGACGAAATAGTATCACAAAGTAATGAATCAGAGAAGAGAGAAGAAATTTTGACAAGTCATCTTAAGGAAATATCAGAGGACTTAAACACACTTGAAGCATAATTTAGTCAACAATAAAGAAAAATTGGAGAAGAAATCGTCAGCTTGAAGACCCAACTTGAAGAAGAAAAGAGAATGGAAGAAAGTATGAATATCCAGATGATGAATGAAGAAGAAGAGTGTGAGAAGCTTGAAGAAGAATTTTTCACATTAAGAGTTAAATTTGTCAATCCCATATAGAATGTTGAAGAGAGAAAAAAATCCATATCGTCTGAAAATAAAGTTGAAGGGAAATGTTACAGGTTGTTAGAAAGGAAGAACGAAGAGAAGGATAAGAGGTATGCATAAATAATCAAAAGCTCTATCAAGAAGGAAGAATGAAATCCCTCAAAGGAGAACATTCGAGAAACATACCGAATAAAAAATAAGATTACAAAAGATATGGATATAAAAGAAGAGCCTCCACTTCCAAGTATCAAAGAATCTTCAACCATTGTGAAGGAAACACCAGAAGAGAAGATCGTGATCAACCAAGGCATGAGTTTAGAAGGACTACATCAAAAAGAATATGATTCACTTCTAGGTATCAAAGTTTCTTTTATGGTTATTGTTTTATTTGTAATAACCTTGGACATAAAGTTGTAGGTTGCATATCCTATGGAAGAAATGGGCAAGCAAGAAAATTTTATGTGGCCCCACACAACATTGAATGTTACAAATTCCACAACTATGGACACATAGCTCATGATTGTAGAAGGATGATGGACACCTCCATGAAAGAAAAAAGTGATATCATATGCAAGAAGGTTTGGAAAATAAATCAAGAACATATGAATAAAGAACGGGTAAAGGAAGAGTAGATGAATGAAGTACTTCTAGAAGTCACACTCTCAGGATTTGTAGTAGTGCAAGATCATGATGAATCTACAAGAAAAGAGGAAGATGTCATAATTCAAGAATATTATGAAGATGAAGATGTCAAAATTTAGATGATAGAAGAAGAAGATTACTCCACTTTAGGGAAGCTTCCTCCACCTTTCTAATCCATCCATGTTGGATACTCCCAACGATATGAATGTTGAAGAGGGGGAGTCTAAGAAACATCTCTACATATAAGAAAATTATCTTTCAAGAAGTCTAAATTGTGGGCAGATTTTGGGAAGGTGGTTTCAGAGTGGTTTGATAACAAAAGTACATAATTACTTGTGACAGTTTGATTGTTTGTGAAGCAATCTTTTTTGAGCACTTACCCATGTAGGTATCATATGACAATTACATGGGAAGATATTCATGATTGTATAGAGGATTTCACACATATATTCAGGAAGGGATATATTTATTACATATTGTTCCACTATGAGGAGACATATAGAGCAACAAGGAATGTCTTGTGATCAATTGTTGCAGATGGGTCAACATTGTGTGCAGTTGAGTAACAGAGTCATGGAAAATTTTGTGACATATGGGAAAATATGAATTCATGAGACACTTGGAAGGTATAGAAGACAAAAGTTAGAGAAGATGCATAACAGTGGATGAAAGAATATTTACAGGTGAAATCAGTTAGTCACAGGAAATAAAGAAGTGAAAGGCACAACAAGACAGGGGAAGAGAAACTGTCAGCAAGAACAATATCATCAGAGGAAATTATGGTCATTGATGTGAAATTGAAAATCCATAAATATTTGAATTAAAGTAAATTTGTATTATTTTTATATATGTCAATGAATTACAAGAGGAAGCACCAATGGAAAAGCATTCTTGGAAGAGAGGAAATAAAGCATATATAGGAAGCTCCACATTGATCTACATGACATCTTTCAAATAATTCAAGGGGAGATAAATCATCAGAGAAATATATTAGGAAAGAAAGATAAGAAGCATGAAGACAAGGGGAGACATATCGACAAGGGGAGTTACCCTTTTTTCCCATAATGTCAAAGGGGGAGAAGGAGAAAGATCAGAAGCATGAAGACAGGGGGAGAAACCCCAAGCAGAGATACTCTTTTCCATTGATGTCAAATGGGGAAAGAAACATGAGGATAAACATGAGGAGAGAAACATCAAAAGAGATAGATGAGGAAAAATGGTCATAGGGGGAGTATGAGTGTTGCCATCAATGCCAAAGGGGGCGATTGTTGGATAGTTGGTTGTGATTCATGTAGTTGGATAATTGGTTTTTATTGACGTCAACAGAAGTAGTTTTCATTGACTTAAAAAAAAAAAGTAGTTTTCATTAATGTTAATAGATGCGATGGGAGAATTTGAAGAATTCTACAAGAATCCCCATGGGTGTGGTCATGAAGCCTGAAGTTGTTTAAGGAATAAGGAAATGAAGTACAATATAAATGTAGGTAACACATTTATATATGGATATTCCTTGTCATGTCATTTCCAACGGTAGGTTATATGTCACATAGTTCCTCACGATTGAGGAGTTATGACATCATGAAGTTGGAATCCTTGAAGAATGGTTAAGAAGCCCCTAAACGGTTGTAAGTCATTAATTAAAGGGTAAAGTGGTTATAAAAAGAAAGTACAGGTTGACCCTTAAGTTAAGGAAAGATGTCACTTGGAAAAGTATAAATACACTTCAATAATCATCTCATTAGTAAATTAACACACACAAGTCATTGGATATATTTTATGTGATAAAGTGATCTATTGGTGAATCTGTGACAGTGAATTTGAGGCAAGGAAAGAGTAAGGAGTGCGAAATTTTTGGGATTGTAGGTATGAGAGGGTTTTTCTAAGAAAAACCTAATTTGGATGACCCCCACGGGTCATGCTACTGGTGTCCTGTGAGGCACCTCCATGGTTTGTATGGCCCTCGTACCACAAGGCTCCACTAGTTGACTGATCTTAGTCCCATGACAATAAGGTAAATTTGTAGAGGATTCCAGTTCCCTGTTGTTGAGGCTGAGGAAGAGCTACATGTCCGTAATCTTGTGTATTAGGTCTACTACAAGATTAAATGTATGATTTACATGTGTTTTGAGGGTTGTGTCTTGATACATGCTTGAGGCATGGCTAGAGATTTGAGAATATGATTGAGGTACATGGTTGATGTACATGGTATTCTGATGGTTTTGATATCCATGTGAGTGGATTTGGTTATAGTTGGTTGATGATGGTATATCAGTGATAATAACATTGACAATGGTGGTGACAGGGACAATGATAGGTTGGATGATTGGTTGATCATTAGTTTTAGGTTGATGTGATAGTGACAATTACAGGTTGATGTGACAGTGAGAGTGACAGGTTGATGAGACAGTGGTAGTGATAGTATGAGTGATAATGATAGGTTGAGTCTACACTTATATTTCATGGTGGAAGGAAGGGGAAAGAAAATGGGGTCATAGCCTCCTTTTGGTTGGAGCCAGAGAATACAGGGAGTTGGAGCTTCCTTCAGGTTGGATCCTTTAAATCATGGGGTCGTAGCCTCCTTCTAGTTGGAGTTTGAGAATATAGGGAGTTGGAGCTTCCTTCAGGTTGGAGCCTGTAAACTAGGGTATTGGAGCATCCTTCCAGTTGTAGATGGAGAATTAAGGGAGTTGTATCTTCCTTCAGGTTGGAGCCTCCTTCCAGTTGGTGCTAGAGAATTTGTAAGTTGGTGCTTCCTATGAATGTAATCTTGATATTTATAAGAAAGAATTATGTGGTTTTATCCCATTTGGGTTTCCATGTAAATTATGGTGTAATGTGTATTTGTGGGTGTTTATTATGCACTGATGAATGATATTGTTTATGATGCAGTAATATATTGAATGCATTAGTGACAAACTATTGATTATTGTTGATAAAGTTGAATTTTATATATTGTGATTGGAAGTGGTAAAAAGTGTTCATATTGATTCACTCCCCCCTCTCAGTATTATAGCATGTACCACTATCTTCACACTACAAAATAATTATAATCAACACTGAAAACTAATTTAGAAATCAAATTACAATTAACAGACAATCAAAACAAATGATTGACCTTTTGAAACATTTCAACAATCTATGCTTCTTAGTCCTTCTTATTTCCACCTTCAGTAAAACCTTGCTGTCAACAAGATGATTCATCCCTTATGTAATTCATAAGTGAATGGAATACAAATGTAATCTCACTTTAGAGAAAGAGAAAATGTTATCACAATTTTTTCTCTCGATTCTCTTTCTTTGGTCCCTCCATCAATTCTTTCTTGTATTCTTCAAAAGGTAGCTTGATTAGTTTCAAATACCTTTAGTTAGATATTTAACTAAATTTTAGTTAAGTGGGACAACTTTAATAAATAATAATAATAAAGGGTTTTAATAAATAATAACTAGTATGTGGGGATTCCCTATGTAAATTTGATGTCTAATTTCCAATATCCCCTTGTACCTCCATAACTTAACATGCATACCATATCACAAAATAAATGTGAATATATCATCCTGCAAATAAATAATCATGCCATAAAAACACTTGTGACTCCCAAAAAATAATTTGAATATGCCCAAAATAGATTAATGTTGCATGTTGTCCAAAAAATAAGAGTGTGTGTATATCTAACTATCAACTACAAAGAAAAGAGCCATCATAAAATAAAATTTTAAAAGTCATGTTTTTTGTGAGAGGTTGTCATCTTTTGTCCACTGCTCTGAGATGATGTCACCCTGTGTGTCTGTAAGTTTCCCTTGGCAACATTGTTACTCTCATTTGCTGATGTTTCAGGGTGCATATCACCAAAAGTGGTATTTCCTGCTTCAAATTTATGGAGAATGGTGTGACAAGTAACATAATGGGATGAATTTTTTGATGAACTTGAGCTATGTGAGCAGATAAGATGTTTTCATTTTATTGGTTTTGGATCCTGGGATAAAAATTTATTTTTATTTGGATGTTGAGATGATAATGCATGTGAAGCCATTAAAATAACAAGATGAAGTGGTTTCTTAGGAGGACATGGAGGTAGTGGTAGTGATACCGTGGGCCAACCATTGAGCTGAGGTTGAGGATCATGGACTACTTCATTCTGACCATCATTAATTGGTGGATCAGGTTGCATAGATACATGTGGTTCTATAAGATTTCTAGTGATTCTAGGATGGGGTTGTAATAGGTGTCTAACAAGTGGTGGAGGATTGAAATATATTTGACCTGCTAGATTGAGAAGGAAATTTTGCAAGAGTTGGTTAAAATCCTCAGAGTTTGCATCAAAATGGAAGAAGAATCTAAGTCTTTTATTTCTTCTACTAGGCCAACCAACTTGTTGTCCTCTATTCCAATTACCTCTATTTTCCCTGTTATCTCTATTTGATCGGTTGTTGCCATGGATGAAAAATCTCATCTAAATAATAAGGAAGACTAGATTAGTGCATGTACACAATAGCAAGTTAATCATCAAATCTAATTTTGCATTTAATATAATTTAAAAATTGTTGTAACTCAATCAGTAATCAAGCATACACGCAATCCGAGTAAAGTGAAGGAAAAACACCAAAGTAATCATTCAATTTTTCCTTCTAACATCTCTGAACTACACTTATTTCATTCCTTCACAAACTGATATATTTTTATATACTTAGAACATGAGAGGTACAATGGAAATGGGAGAGATGAAATGATTTATAATGTGTGGAAAATGAAATAAATGAATTTATCATTTCCAACATAAATTCTCTAATCACTAACCCCATATCATTCAACAATCAAGGTTTGAGTTCAATCACTGTGATCTCTGTATTTCAATTTTAATCCTTTTTTTAATGTAACAAGGGAAAAAATATACGAAAAATAATGAAAGATGGATTTGGGGAATTAGGGAATAACTTATAAAAAGTGGAATAATGATAGTATTTGGTCCTACATACATAAATAAGAAATATTTTAAATTCTTTTGATACTTGCATCTTAATTGCTTTCAACTTCAAACCATTTAAAATTGTTGCAATCATCAAATCATAACCATTTCACTTCAAAAATATGTCAAGTATTCAACAGTATCTCAACAGTCCATGCTTATCAACATAAATATAATAAAAATTAAATAAACAAGTCTTCTAACACTTCAACAACTTTTTTTAGAGTTTCTAAAACCTTTTGCAGCAACTACTATTGTCCAAACCTTTCTCCAAATCAACGTTTTAAAAAAAAATCATATCCAAAACTGATAGATGAATTTAAACATTTTTGTGTAATATTATATTCGAAATCAACATCTTTTGAACCCAAGGAAAAGTTAAATGGTTCAAAAATCAAATGGTATAACTATTCATATAGTCGGTATTTCAAAACCCATATGATATTAAACCAACAGAACCACGTTCAAGCCCTAAATCGAATGCACAACAAGAGTGCAAGTATTTCTTCATAAAAATTTCCACATAACTCAAGTTCAAGCCTAATAAAATACCCAGTATGTATAACAAATGTTGGGTAAAAATGATCTGGGTTTAAAATAGAACGACAATAACTCACCAAAAATTCTGCATGCAAATGCATATAAATCAACCATAACAGGTCGACCAAATACATAATGAAACCAAACAATATCCATTTCAAGCTACGTAAGGGCTGGGTTCAAAACCGAGAATAAAGTTCTCTTTGAAAGTTAACAAGAAAAATACTCAATCTAGTTCAGAGAAGAAAAATTCTAAATTTGAAACGAAACATAGGTAACCCATAAAAAGTTTTGTATGCAACATTATAACTCAACCGTTCCATGCATAATAGAGTCAACCAACCATGAAAAGAAACCAGTCAAATTCTATTTCAAAAGGCCCAGGTTGGAAACTGAGCATAGGGGATTTTTAAATCTTTGACTGATGTGTCGAGCTAAATGAAACTTATTTACTTGGGCTTGAAATGAAATGGATTGTAGCTCATTAGCTTCACGTGTAGAGTCATGCAGGGAGAAAGAGTCTTTTAAAATGAGCTGTAAGACATAGGTTCGAAACCATAAAATAATAATTCCATGAAACTCCTTCATAACTCCACAACTTCCTCATGCAAGGTGAAAAGCAATATTCAAAAACCTTTACCCAGGGGAGACTTGTTCAAACAAATTCTGGGTTCAAAACTGAATGGATTAAAGGGTAAAATATCGTGCTATATCTGAACATCTCATGGATGGTCCAAAACTTTTATAGTGAAAACCTTAAACTCCAACCATTACTGTTGCACATATGTTGTCATTGATGTCAAAATGATCATGGATATGATCAATTCTAGCGCAAAAACAGAAGTGCGCAGAAGTTTCAAAGGACAAAAGGATCAATGGTGAAGAAGTAATGTTAGGGACCTAACCTCCCTAACCCCTCACATAGGTAGAATAATATGTTTCCATGTAATAAAGGTCAATATTAATAAGGCCTAGCAATAAGGACGAATAAGTCAAATGTAAGAAGACCTAATAGAAGCTTTCGCTTCTAGAAGGATCTTCCTCTAGATTATTATTTTGGATAAATAGATTTAGTATAAATATGAGTAGAGGGTATGTGAAGTTATGTCTTGGAAAATTATTGTAATAGAGCTCTTCTCTGCTGGAGGTTTGCCTCTCGAAGAGGCAAGGGAACATTGTTTCCTATCAATAAAGGTATAATTCTAGTGTTGTGGTTCCATATAATTTGTTGTTCCTCTATTATCTCTACAATATTTCCATATTTTGTTGTTATTACAATGTTATTCTCTGCATGAATTCTCTTTCCTGCTAAAATAATAGACCTGGTATCTTACAAGTGGTATCAAAGAACTTTCCTCGGTAGAAAATTGTGGGTTAATATTTTTTAAAGGTAGAGACATATTTCGATGTCTTAAAGCTACAAAGATCTACCGTTACATGCATAAACCCATGGTCGGGGAGTAATACACGCATGGAATACAATTGGTACTTAAGCACATCTCTGTTGGCCACCCTTGTAACCCCTGTTGGTACCCCTTCAAGTGGTAGCGCATCAGACAACACCTGTATACAGATCGACCTAGATCTCCTGAAGCCCTCTATAGATAAACTGATTGTCCACCTGACTGCTATAGTGCCACCGAGAACAAAACTCAGGAAGATAATCTCTAGTACCTGGGTAGTCGAGTAGTACGACTAAGGGAATGGTCTAGCCTCCTTAGTGGATGACCTGAGATATTGGGCCGAGTACTAATGTTGGGCCCGGCAAGCATATTGGAGAGCTATAGCACATGAAAAAACCTTGTCTGTAGAACCCTTGAATACCCTCACCCTTGGGAAGGAAATAGAAACAAAACAGACAAGACCTATTTCCGCGGAATTGTACCTCCTACATTCTAGTTGCGAAATTACTACATATTTCTTCCTGTTAAGAATCTGGGCATTTCAACATTGCATTCTTCTTCAACTCGGAGTATAACTTCATAAGAGTAAAAAAAAAAGAAGTATGGATCCTATTGGCACCATTATTTGAGCCCTATCCTATTGGATTCCTCTCTACGCCTTTATCACAGTCATACCTATCATTTTTCAGGAAAAAAAAATTCTCGTAGACCCGACCCCCTTCAGACACCCTTATTTGGGCTTTATCCCATTGGACTTCCCTCATCGCCTTGATCGTCATGATACCCTTCACCCATAACCCATTTTATGTGTGGTCCCACCCGTCCCTTTTTGTTTACCCTCTTCATCANATCATCATGATACCCTTCACCCATAACCCATTTTCTATGTGGTCCCACCCGTCTCTTTTCGTTTACCCTCTTCATCATGGCCCACACTCGTAGCTAAGACTTGGAAGCCCAATTCAATTCCTTTTCCTCTACTTTCACAGAGGCCCAATAGGAAGTGAGGAAAATCAGTGCAAATATTTCTACCATCAATAAAAACATGCATTCCTCCACAGACGCAAAAATGGAAACCATCAAATAGGATCTCGCTACCCAACTTGCATCCTTCACTAACATGATTTGTCCCAAGATGAATATCCCTATAGATCTTCCCTCCTCTGACCCACCTTTGCACTCTGAAGGTGAAACTTCCTATAATTCCCAAAAATTTTCAGCCTCATCACTTTCATCGTGACCTAGGCCTTCTGTGTGTGGATGTGAAAAAATTTAATGTCTCAGATCCCACTGGTTGGGTAACTCAAATGGAACATTATTTCTCTTTGTATGGCATTATATATGGGTTTTCCAAACTCCGATATGGTGTTCTCCATATATATCAAGAATGTTGGTAATGGTGGCAATAGAGAAAAAATGATCGCCAAGGGTATGTGGCTTGGATACAATTTGTGGAAAATATTTATGAACGCTTTGACACTGACACCAACCATTTAGGCTGTTTGAAAAAGGTGAAACAATTTGGGACAGTGGAAGACTTTATAGCTTCTTTTTAGCGATTGGATTTCCGTACAGAGGGAATGTTTGATTCTTTTTTCCAAGAATGTTTTATCAGTGTCCCCAAGGATAATATTCGTGCCCATGTCCTCATGGTTCAACCTCATATTTGGGTGGAAGCTACTAAAAGAGATAAGGAAGCACAACAGGTTGTCTCTTCTCAAACCATAAAACCAATTTTTATTCCTCACCCTAAATGAGTCACTCCCACTCCTCCTTCCACTCCACTAAAGATCCAGAAATTGACAAGGGAAGAAATGGTTGATCGCCAACTCAAAGGCCTTTGTTATAATTGTGATGACAAATATTTTCATGGGCATAAGTGTAAGGGAATTTGTTTTTTATGGCCATCTCTGAGGATGTTTTTGAAGACGATGTTGAGGCCCCCCCTGTGGCCAAGTCACCTAAACCCACTGAGATGACCCCACCCTCCGACCCTCCTGAAGTTGAAACGGTCATTTCCCTGAATGCTCTCACTGGCTTCTCTGCTCTCCAAACCCTCAAGCTAATTGGCTACATTAAGCATCAGAAGGTCATAATCCTTGTTGACAGTGTAAGCACCCATATTTTTATTCATTTCTGCATTGTCCAAGAAACTAATTGCTATATCCTTGCAGTCAATAATTTTCAAATAATGATTTTCAATGGCGGGTCCATAAAATGTGGGGGGAGTTGTGAAAATGTGTCTCCAAATTGGTTAGTACCACATGAAATCTCATATGTTTGCTATCGACATGGGAAGTTGTGACATTGTGTTGGGTGTTGAATGGCTAAGGACTTTGGGTCCCATTCTCATGGATTTTAAGGAATTAACCATGCAATTAAACTAGGAGGGCCAACAATATAAGTTCCAAGGCATCACTGTTGGTTCCCCAAATATCATCAGTTCCCATCGAATGAAAAATCTCCTCAGAAAAGGTCGTCCTAGCATTATTTATGAACTCCATGCCATTCATACCACTAAGACACCCTCTGTGCCACAGGACCTCCAATTCATCCTATCCAAACATCAAGCTATTTTTTCCACTCCCTGGGGACTTCCTCCTTCTCGTGGTGTTCATGATCATTCAATTCCTCTTGTTCCTGGAATCCTTCCTCCCAATGTTTGTCCCTATCATCATCCCTTTTCCCAGAAAAATGAAATTGATAAAATATATGTCCTAGTACGAGCCCTTACTCTTCTCCTATGGTGATGGTCCTTAAGAAATAAGGCTCTTGGTGCATGTTTCCTAACTTCCACGCCCTCAACAAACTCACCATCAAAGAAAAATTTCCCATTACTGTCATTGATGACCTCTTGGATGAATTGAGTGGTGCCCAGTTCTTTACTAAAATTGACCTTCATTCTGGCTACCACTAGATACATATGAACAAGGGAGACATTCCTAAGACTTCATTTTGAACTCATGAGGGACACTATGACCTTTTGGTCATGCCCTTTGGCTTCTGTAATTCTCCCTCCACTTTCCAAAGCCTCATGAATCATATATTCCATCCTTTTCTCCTTCATTTTGTCTTAGTTTTCTTTGTTGGAGTTAATTCACACACACCTAGGATTTCTTTTTCCTAAGGTTTTTCCTTGTTTAATAGTCATAATTAGTCATTATCCAATCTCCTATATTTTAGGGGAGAATGTTCCACCTGGAGAATATTCTCTTTCAATTGACACTTCAGTTTGACTAGTTGAGTTGAGTTTAGATGTTGCATTGGTTTTGTCACCATGCAACATTGGGATCATCACCAGCTAATGCGCAATTTCCTTGGGATCATCACCAAACTAACGCATTACCCTTGATTCCCTGATCTACTCCTCACTACCCTTTGTTCAGTTAGTTAACTGAAGACTAGTTGACTAGTTAACTCAGCAAGGTGGCTATTCACTCCCATAACTGTTGGTGTGTGTCTAGATCACTCTATACCACCACTATGGCACATTGTTTCTCCTCCATTGCACACTCATTGATTTATACAAAGTATATCATGTGTAAATTATTCATTATTCATTACGTTTAATGAGAATTCTTCGATTCTTTCTCTCCTTCTTCTTCTTTCTCAAATTATCTCTGAAAATGTGTGTATTATTATCTATCTAGATCTATTTTGTGTAGGTTCAAAACATTTACATGGTATCAGATCCATTACACTATTAAGTAAAATCTACACCAAAATGTTTTGCAGGTACAAAATATTGAAGACAACAGAAAGATGGATTTCCAAAAAGAATTCATTCTTACACCTTACAGCTATTTTTCATGGAAGGAGAAAATAGCCATACATCTCTAAACTAGAGGGTTGTATAGGTTAAGATTGAATACAGATACATAACTGACATCGACCATAGAAAAGTACAAGTACCTAAATCACATGGATGAGGCACTCGGAACAATTTGCAGTCTTATTTCTCCTGATCTCATTCTTCACATATCTTCCTGTAAGACTCCCAATGAAGCCTGGACCACCTTGGAAGGGATATTTGGAAAAAGGGATAATATGAGTGCTAGAATATAATGGATGTGCTCATTTAACCATAGAAAATATCACTATTGTCACCCAACCATAGGCTGAAGCCACCTCCGAGCACCTTATCCTTGACAGAGAATCATTCCAGAAGCAAACCCTAGGCTAGATAGCCAAACAAAGGTGGTGCATATTTATCCAAGGATATCACACCAAGAAAGAGTAAGAAGAGTTGATCAGAGATTCCAAACCATAACCAAGAGAGATTCCAAGCCAAAACCAAAATATTCTAGTTGCAACAGCTGCAACAACAACTCTCCTCTAGACTTGCACACAAACTGTCCAACTGCAGTATGCACAAGTGTTGCTTCTGCAATTCTAATATTCCTATCCAAAATGAAGACCGGCCTCTTGTATTTATAGTATTTCTGGAAGACTTTTTGGGCCAACTTCTCATTCTGGGTACTAATTCTTTAGTATATAATATTTCCTTTAGCTGACTTCTTCTGTTGGAGGCTAATAACCTAATACAAGTCATTCGCTTGAGATAACTTGTCTTCTAGGGTTATTAGCCAACTAGTTAGGGTTTCTTCTTGCTTCCCAGAATATTCTATTCTCATCAGGTTTACACGTGGAGGTAAATACCTCCCACATCTACCATAATATCAACACTCCCTCCTAGATAGGGAGGTATTTGAGGTAATGGTCTTGAGCACAAACATACAATTCACCCGGTAGCATCAACATAGTCATATAGACTATCTCATGATTAGATCATGAGAACCATCATCACTATCAGTGTCACCAACTGTATAATCTCTCGAAGCCATACTCCATCTGAGTAATCAAACAAGATACTGGATAAGTCGCTCACTCCATAGAGTGACACAAGAACCATTCTTCTAATCAAAACAAATTTCCTAGAAGAATAAATGTCCTAGACCATTTTTTGTCCGAGGAATCTCTGCCCATTGATCATCTATCTAGCTGATAATCATTTCCAACACTACTGATAGTCTTCAAGGAAATCGGAATAATGTCACTCAATAGAACACAACTGTGTCTATCCATAGTAGTACACAACTACAATCCATTGGTACACTACCATACCAAGTAGCACACAGATACTTGATCAGTGACATATAATCACAATCAATGGAACACATCCACCATAGTAGTATACATATACTGTCCGGAGACAAACAGTCTTCATAGAAATCATATCATCAACCTGCACAAAAAACATTGTTATGATATAAATTGAATCATCTAGGCCATTCTTCCACTCACATCTGTGAGATCTGAAAGAGCATCTGCCCTCAGAAGGTAAAACATCAATGATGATCTATCTGGACTATTCTTCTCAAGCAAGGAAGAATAACTATCTTGATTTATGAGCTTGGTCCATTCACCTATGTGGGCCATTCCTCCGACACTAAACAAAGTGCAACCTAGAGATAATGAGTCTTCCCTAGGGAATGCATGTCCCTGATTGTTGAACTTGGACCATTCACCTATCTGGGCCATTCCTCCAGCACTAAAAAAAGTGCAACCTAGAGAGAATGAATCTTCCCTAGGGAAGGACTATCCGGACCATTTCCTAAGGAAATGATTATTCTACACCAACCTCCAAAATGGACCATTCTTCGAAAATGCTCACAACTGTGAGCTTCGAAAGAATGACTGTCCGGTAAGGCAGACCAGTGTTTTTTACCACTACTGAGAGTGACTGTCAAGAAGAGATATTGTCCTAGACCATTCCCCATGTTAACCAGAAGGGGAATCATTGTCTATGGTACATCATAAATCCATTGAACCATTTTCATTACAAAAATGACCGTTCGATCTAGACCATTTTTCCAAACTAAAAAATTTTTGTCCTTCATAAATGTCAAACCACTTTCCGAACTAGAAAGGAATTGCTCATCCTGGACCATTTTTCGAACTAAAAATTGATTGTCCATAAATCAATAACACATTAGTTCTCCCTCCCAACCTGGGAGTCATATCTTCCTTTTTTAATAAGGAAGTCATCTCCACGAGCTCCAGCTTGAGTATGCAAAACTCTTTCATCTTGGATAGAGGCTTTACCAAAATGTCTGCTTATCTTCTGATCTGTGGAGATATATATTGGAGAACCACTTTCTCTTTTCTGGACTTCATCACAGAGAATGTAATGCTTGATCTCAATGTACTTTGGTCTTTCTGGAACACTGGTTTTCTTAAGGCTTCATATAGCTTTGATCATTACAGTATATCATAGTTGAATTCAGCTCTCTTGTTTCCTGCTAGCTCATAACATTGTGGCAGGGCTCAAACTGGAGCATATCCATGTGGCACTTCTTCTGTCATCATGAGAGTTTGTGATGGATTAGAAATCCATCATCCTGGACTTCTAAGTAACCATTCTAATGCAATATCTATGTTATAGAAATATTTTCATCACGCTTTTGTTGTGCATTGGAGGTTCTCCACCAAGTTGTCTTCTTTCGTCTGCATACAAGGTTCTCTTTATGGTATACCTCAAAACCTTGAGCTTTCTCTTCATATGTTATTTTTTCAATTATTTTGGAGAACATTCTTTGCATTTATCTGATGTACACTCCAAACCATGGATACTGCGGATGATATAATGGCTCATGTAGAGCTATATCTGGTTTACTGGAAAAAACAATCATCATAGTCTTCTCCCTCCATATGGGAGAAACTCTAGTTCTGGATCTCGCAATGATTATGTTCATGAGTCTTCCATACATTGTTATTCATCTTAGATTTCATTTCCTCTTCTTGATTTCTTTTAGTGGGTTTAGATCAGGTTGGTAGTCTTGTGATTCTCGATACAATGACTAGTTGTTCTAGCTATTCTATCTTTCTTGGAATCTTCATGTTCCTCCTCATGTTTCTCTTTAGCTCTTGGGTCCATGGAGTTTCTTATAGTTTCCATGCCATGAATATTCCAACTTCTTCCTTTCATCATAGGATCATGTATGTGGATGGACAACCAGGGATACTTTAAGTCTTCTTTTTGAAGAAGATTTCTTCTAACATCAAACTGAACACGTGATTCTCTTCATGGTTACTTCCATTGATGGGAACTTGGATAGATACGTCATCATCTTTAGTGGATAATATTATTTAGGATTATCTCCCTCATAATCCTTGCTTCATGCATGAATGCATGCTCTTATTTTATAAATATATAATCAGCTCCCTCCATCTAGGAGACTCCACTCTTCCATCTGCATCCTTATTGCCTTATGCAAAGTGTCACAAATATTTTTCCAATTTCCTCTTGATTGCTAACTTCTTTCTGTATTTACTTCTTCTAGGTTTCTTCAAGATTGATTCTGATTTTGGCTTATCTTGCATCTGTTACTTATGTAATAGCTTCCACATGAATTGTTACCAGGGGTTGTTGATGTACTTCATCCTTTCATGTGTATTGCCTGACTTGTAGTCATTGTGATAGCAAGTCCTTATTTTGTTGATCTTCCCTAGGTGTAGTTTCTCTTTGAACATCTTATCTTCTAATAAATAGATATGCAAGATATGTACATAAAACATGGTATGTACACGAACTATGAAGAGTATTGTTACCTTGTCTTAGAAGAAGAAATTTGTTTTGTCCTACTTGGATTTCTTTGAGGGTTCCCTTTCTTCAAAAACTGATGCTTCGCATGTTTCCTTCCCTGTCTTTAACTCGGGACAATGATTTTTGCAGTGACCATACTTTTGACAATTGAAGCATTGTATTCTTGACATATCTTTCTCTTGATTTGGTTTCTTCCTGGAGCCAAACTTCCTTTTATTCATGAAATTCTTGAACTTTGTTGTGAAGGCTTGATCATCGTATTTCTTTTGGGGTTTCTTTTTTTTTGCACTGATCCTTGATTCTTCTTGTGCACAACAAGTCCAAAGTTCTTCAAATGTAGGATACTCCTTCCTTGTGTTCATTCTTGTGGAAAATGAATCCCATGTCATGGGAAGACCATTGAGTACTATGTTTAACAATTCCTTCTTTGAAATGATCTCTTCAGTAGCTCGTAGTTGATCTCTTAACTGAGATATTCTCACAAAGTATGAGGTTATTCTCTCATCATCATTCATCTTCATGTCATGGAGCTCATTCTTCAGACTCATTACTTGTCCAATGTTTCTGACTGAGAAGAGGTTTGTTAGGGCATCATACATCTTCTTAGATGAGTCAATATGGGAGATGTAGGGTATCAAGTGGTATTTTATAAAGTCCACTATGATTATCATGGCATTGATGTCACTGTCTTTGAACTTCTCCATAACTGCAACGTTCTGTGGTTCCTTCTCTTTTCCTTCTTCAAACTCTGGTTCCATGATCTTTCCTTTCACGATATCCAACACTTTATTCTTGGAAAGGATGAGTTCAATCCTTGTCTTCCACGCTCTAAAGTTAGAAGCCCCATCTAACTTGTTTTTTGACTTCATAGAGTAAGTCATGGTTGCCTTGACTTGATCAACCCTAGATTTGACCAAGAAACTCAAGCTTGGCGTCTTAGCTTGCTGAGAGTACCAGGAGATGTGCTAGGCTAGGGTGCACTAGTCTATCCAGAAATTAGGTCAATCCCTTCACTTAAGGTTCCTTAATGAGAGGTTTAAGGTTCCCTAACAAGAGGGTTAATGCTTCTGCAACTGCACCTGCTAGTAACCCTAGTGACAATGTTTTAGTAACTACTTCTGCTAGAAACCCTAGCGGCAATTCTTCAACAAGCCTAGTATCCTTATGACTATGCTCACTTCCAGTGGTTAGACTAAATGAAGGAGGTGTGGGCCCATAAAATGTTAGAATATAATGGATGTGCTCATTTAAACATAGACAATATCACTATTACCACCCAACCATATGATGAATCCACCTTCGAGCACCTTAGCCTTGACAGAGAATCATTCCGAAAGAAAACCCTAGGCTAGATAGCCAAACAAAGGTGGTGCATCTTTCTCCAAGGATAATGCACCAAGAAAGAGTAATAAGAGCTGATCAGAGAATCCAAACCATAACTAATAGAGAGTATGATCCAAAACCAAAATATGTTGGTTGCAACAGCTGCAACAGGAGCTCTCCTCCATACTTGTGCACAAACTGGCCAACTACAGTGCACAGAAGTGTTGCTTCTGCAGTTCTGAGAATCCTGGCCAGAATGAAGATTGGCCTCCTATATTTATAGCATTTCTGGCAGATTGCCTGGGCCAAATTCTCATTTCGGGTACTAATTCTTTAATATATAATATTTCCTTTAGTTTAATTCTTCTCTTGAAGGCTAATAACCTAATACAAGTCATTCTCTTGACTCGAATTGTCTTCTAGGTTATTATCCAACTAGTTAGGGTTTCTTCTTACTTCCCGAATTATTATATTCTCGTCAGGTTTACACGTGGAGGTAAATACCTCCCGCAGCTACCATAATATCAACAATGAGGAGACACATGCTAGAGGTGGAGCTACTCACATTGGATCCAAAAAGCTTTGACAATATCCAAGATTTATTTACAAAATTCAAGGATTTACTGTCGCAACTCAAAGCCTGCAGGGTTGATAAATTGGGGGAGAAACAAATGGTTCTCACCATTCGCTTTAATATTGGTCCTGAATTCTCTGTAGTCGTATCCACATTCCATTCTGTCAGATTTTCCTCCGGAGCCACCTGGAATATTCCTTCTCTTGAGGAATTTATCAAGTCCCTGACACAAGAGAAAACCAATCTCATCAACATGAGCACAATCAAAGGCCCAACGGTGCATGCACTCACTATTCATGATGGCAGCCAAAAATATCAGAAATATAAATATAAAGATAAACAAAAATCTCATGCACATCCAAAGAAGGAAGGGTACACAAAACCCTTCACCGATGCCTCCGGATCCAAAGGGGAAAAGGGACGAAAATGGGAGAAATGCACATATTGTCACAAAAGATTCCATTCAAAATCCGCATGCATGCAAAAAAAATAGATTCGATGTCTCAAATACTTCAGCAAAACAACCTTGGATATTGCATCCCTGGGGGTTCCAAGAAGAAGAAGCCAGAAGATCTGAATTCCAAGAAATGTAATTCTATCCATTCCTTGATTGTCATCAACTCCTCTCCTGGTTCTTGGATCGTAGATTCAGGAGCATCACATCACATGGATTCCTCAAAAGTAGTATATTATTCTTTGGAAGCATGCAAAGGTCCTCCTATTTATATGGGGGACAACTCTTCTGTCGAAGTCACCGGTAAATATAGGATTGAACTCACCAACGAAAGCTTCAAGAATGTGTTGCACGTTCCCAAAATTTCTGTCAACCTTCTCTCTATGTATTAGATGATGAATTTTGGAACTGGAAAGAAATTCATATTCACACCAAATTCCATGGACATATACGACATGCAAACCAACTCCAAGGTTGCTACCGATGAGGTAAATCATCAGTCTAGATTGTATACATTTTCTGAATTCATTGAACCTGATTATGCTTTACTGCTTACTCATGCTTACGAAAGTATTAGGATATGGCATGAAAGGTTTGGACATTTGAATTTCAGATACATGCAACATATTAGCAAGAAAAGATTGGTTGATGGTTTACCAGACATCCATTTCTCCAAGGGAGTATGTGAGGGATGTGTTCTCGGAAAAAAACCTCAAGAGAAATTCGAAAAAGGAAAGTCTCAGAGAGCTTATGCACCTTTAGATATGATCCACGGTGACCTTATGGGTCCTTTTCCACTTCCATCCATCAGCAAAGTGAGGTTTGTTCTCATTTTTGTTGATTATTTCTCACGTTTTACATGGATCTACTTTCTTAGGAAAAAATTTGAGGTCTTTCAACACCTCAAAGAATTCAAATCCCTGGTTGAGACACAGTCCGGAAATAAGATCAAATTCCTTCAAACTGATAATGGGGGAGAGTATGTAAATCATGAGATCCATAATATTTTCCATGAGGTAGGGATTCAATTGTATCACACAATTCCCTATACTCCGCAGCAAAACAAAGTTGTTGAGCAGAAAAACATATTTCTAAAGGAGATGGCATGTTGCATGTTGCATGCAAAGTCACTACCACAGATACTATGGGCCGAAGCACTTAATTGTGAAACATACATCCAAAACAGATATCCCCATAGATATTTCAAGGATAAGACCCCCTTTGAGGCTTGGAGCAGCCTCAAACCGGAAGTGACCCACTTTCGCATTTTTGGTTCACGTGCATGGGCCTGGAATCCCTCTGAAAAGAGGAAGGCACTTGATCCACAGAGCACTGAGTGCATTTTTGTGGGATACCCTGACGGTGTGAAGGGATATTTGATCTTTCCTCAGACTTGATCATCATTGAGAAAAGTTTCCAATTTGAGGAAAGTGTATTGCGTGCACCTCAGCGGCCGCATGCAAACACCTTCATTCTTCCACCTGTACGAGAAGATGAGCATGCACCTGATGAATCTTCTTCAGATGAGAGGTCTGATTCATAGGAATTAGATGATTTAGATTCAGAGTTAACCTAGTCATATGTAGATTCATAGCATCCAGATGCAGTTGCAGAGCTAGAGTAGAGGACCAAGTGGGCATAGACTACTCTTCGGGATGTAGTGGATGTCGGTTGTGATCCAGATGATACTAGGAGGACTCAATCTAATTTTGAGGAGCCTCATGTTGCACTCACTTCCACTAAACCATTTCCCTCTAGACATGTTTTTGTGGTTCAGTCCTTAGATCCATAGTCTTATGGTGGTGAGGCTGCTGGAAATCCATTTTGGGAATCCACCATGGAGGAGAAGTAAAATTCCTCCTCGAGAACCAGAATTGGGGTCTAGTTCCCCTTCCTTCTGGGAGGAAACTTGTCAGATGCAGATGGTTCTATAGGACCAAGAGTGCAACAGATGGATAGTTTAGCAGATACAAATCCAGGCTTGTTGCCAAAGGATATCATCAGGCTCATGGTATTGACTATGATGAGACCTTTTCTCCAGTAGCGAATATGGATTCCATACTATTGACACTTTCCATTGCGGCAACCAAAGTATGGGAATTCCATCAGATGGAAGTGAAGAATTCATTTCTTCACGGTGATATCTCTAAGGAGAACTACATGGAGCAGCCCCAGAGATTTATGCATGACGCATCTTTGGTCTGTCAACTGAAGAAGTCCCTTTATGGCCTCATGCAGGCTCCAAGGGTATGTTATTCCAAGATGGACTCCTACCTACTATCACAGAACTTTGACATTATAAATCATACCCGAATGTCTACATGCTTAGGATGGTTGATTCACTTCTACTCTTAG
>JASDQU010736099.1:24892-43238 GCA_032191745.1 Picea mariana | reverse complement strand
ATAAAGGCTGTTGTTTTGGCAGTCACCTTTCAGAACACAAAATAAGGCTCTTTTGGTTTCCATCAATGACAAAGAGGGAGTTTTTTGTGCATATGTCATTGATGTCAAAATGATCATGGATACGATTAATTTTATCACAAAGACAAAAGTGCACAAAAGGTTCAAAGGAAGAAAGGATCAATGATGCATAAGTAAAACTGCAGGGTGCCTTGAGCTAGTGCGCCGAATGACATAGTGGAGTATGATGATATGCATCTAGTGCGACAGAGTGAACTGTGGAAAAACCAGTGGAATTTGTGCAGAATAAAATCTGTAGGGTGCCTTGAGAAAGTACGAAGAACAACGTAGTGGAGTGTGACGAGACAAAGTCGATGCGATAAGGGAAAGAGTGGAATGCGACAGAATGAATGGAAGTTCAGTAGTCCAGTGAGAGAATCACCAAGGACCACTCATATTCTAGTGGGGTGATTGGTTGATCATGATGCAGAGAAAGTGTGACAAGATGAAGACTTGCGACTTGAATCTTGGGCTCCTATTCTATCTGTGCAATAGAATCTCTATAAACCAGAATGAGAATTGTTGCATTAATTTTTCTAGAGATAAGTTGGAGCTCATTCATCGAAAGAATTGATCTATTTGATTTAGTCAAAGAATTTCTAGTCGTAATTGAACAAGAAATATTTTAATTTAAATAGAAGTATGTCCACGTATAACTAACTAGACTTTGATCTGGTCAAGGTATATCCACAACATAACTGTTATGCATCCACATACTTAATTTAGACATAAGTATGTCCACATATAGCTAACTGGACTTTGATCCAGTCAAGAAATGTCCATAATGTAAATGTTATGCATCCCCTTATATCTTGGGGAACTCAGGTAAAGGAATTATAAATAGGGATGTGATATGATCGAGTATGTAATTGATGAGAAGAGAAAGTGTTACACACCAAATTCCCACACTACTAAGTGTTGATTTGTCACACTTAAATGTCACAACTTTATAATCATGTGGGAGTACTTGTCATGTTCCCTAGACATGATTGATGAGAAATATATGATTTGGAGGTCGAAATGCTACTTTTTACCCTGAGATTTTGGCCTTGTTTGAGTGTTATCGTGGGAGCGATGAAGAGGTTACAACTATGCCACCTTTTTCTAAGGGAAATATCCAGGAAGATTAAGTTTGTTTAGGTCAATTACTCAAGTCACATCTCTTGGCTCCATCTTAGGAAAACTCAATATTCTCTTGATAAGCCAAATACCAACTTATGAACATAAATCTTCAACCATATTCCCAAAATATCTCAACGTTATTATGCCTCAAACTCCTCTATAATGGAGGTCATTAGGTAAAAGGGAGGGATAATTGAGAGCATCATACTTATGATTGTGTGAGAAATAAGGTGCTCGAAAACAGAGTAAGAAGTTTGCAGCTACAATGAAACAAGAGTTTGAGATGTCCATGTTAGGATAACTATCCTTATTTCTTGGTTTACAGATTCATCAATCAGAAAATTGAATTTTCATTTCTCAAAGTAAATATCTCAAGGAAATATTGAAGAATTTTGGAAAGGAAAACTATGCACCAGTAAGCACTCGCATGACTACTAGTTGCAAAGTTAGCAAAGATGATGATGCTCCATAAATAGATCAAACCATGTACATGTATATGATAGGTATTTTACTCTATCTCACAGCTTCAAGGCCTGACATCATTCAAGCAATGGTTTTACTAGGAAAGTTTCAAGCCAATCCTAAGGAAACTCATGTTCTTGCGATTAAAAGAATATTTAGATACTCGCAAGTCACTGTTGATTATGGATTGTGGTATCCAAAAGGCACAAACCTCATTCTTAGATATTATACAAATGAAGAATGGGAATGAATTATTGATGATATAAAAAACACCAGTGGAGATGCATTCTTCCTTGGAATTTGTTTAGTGTCTTGGCTTAGCAGGAAACAAACTTCCATTTCTCTCTCTATAGTAGAAGTCAAATATATAGATGCAACATCCTGTTGTGCTCAAGTGTTGTGGATCAAAAAAAATCTCAAGGATATTCAAGTTCCTTGTGATCAACCTGTCTCCATCATGTGTGACAATACAATTTCTATTAATATCTCTAAAAACCTCATTCAACACTCTAAGACTAGGCATATACCAATTAAATATCATTTTCTTAGAGAATAGGTTCATGATTAGGTGGTCAAATTAGAGCATGTTCCTTCCAAAGAGTAGATAGCAGATATTTTTACCAATCCATTACCAAGAGAAACCTTTGAGTATCTTAGATAGAAGTTGGGGGTGATATCATCTTCCCTTCTTTAGTAAAGAACATAGTTCACTACTTTGAACGGTTCCCTATTTACTTCTATATCAGGGAGAAGTTTAATTTTGTGGTGATGCAAACAATTGAATTTTTGCAATGGATGTCAATGGTATTTTGCTTAAGGATGGTTTTGTCTGCATAAAGAGGCCAGGATGATAGAATATCCAAAGTCTCTCTTTGTCATTTCTGTCAAAGGGGGAGAGTAAAAAAACCTTGATGTCGATGCACATTGAAAGGGAGACAACTTAGCATATTGATTTGGCAGTTGTACACACCCGGACATTGATGCACATTGAAAGAGGGAGAAACTTAGAATAAAGGCCATTGTTTTGGTAGTCACCTTTCAGAACACAGAAGAAGGCTCTTTTGGTTTCCATCAATGACAAAGGGCGAGTTTTTTGTGCATATGTCATTAATGTCAAAATGATCATGGATATGATTAATTTTATCACAAAGACAAAAGTGCACAAAAGGTTCGAAGGAAGAAAGGATCAATGGTGCATAAGTAAAACTGTAGGGTGCCTTGAGCTAGTGTGCCGAATGACATAGTGGAGTATGATGATATGCATCTAGTGTGATAGAGTGGACTGCACAAAAACCAGTGGAATTTGAGCAGAATAAAATCTGTAGGGTGCATTGATATAGTACGAAGAATGACGCAGTGGAGTGTGACGAGACAAAGTCGATGCGATAAGGGAAAGAGTAGAATGTGACAGAACAAATGGAAGTTCAGTAGTCCAGTGAGTGAATCACCAGGGACCTCTCATATTCTAGTGGGGTGACTTGTTGAGCATGATGCAGAGAAACTGTGACAATATGAAGACTTGTGATTTGAATCTTGTGCTCCTATTCTATCTGTGCAGTGGAATATCTGTAAACCAGAATGACAATTGTTGCGTTAATTTTGCTAGAGATAAGTTGGATCTCATTCATCGGAAGAATTGATCTGTTTGATTTAGTCAAAGAATTTCTAGTTGTAATTGAACAAGAAATATTTTAATTTAAATAGAAGTATGTCCATGTATAACTAACTAGACTTTGATTTGGTCAAGGTATATCCACAACATAACTGTTATTCATCCACATACTTAATTTAGATAGAAGTATGTCCACATATAGCTAACTGGACTTTGATCCAGTCAAGAAATGTCCATAATGTAAATGTTATGCATCCCCATATAGCTTGGGGAACTCACTTAAAGGAATTATAAATAGGGATGTGCTCTGATCGAGTATGCAGTTGATGAGAAGAAAAAGTGTTACACACCAAATTCCCACACTACTAAGTGTTGATTTGTCACACTTAAATGTCACAACTTTATAATCATGTGGGAGTACTTGTCATGTTCCCTAGACATGATTGATGAGAAATACATCATTTGGAGGTCAAAATGCTACTTTTTACCCTGAGATTTTAACCTTGTTTGAGTGTTATCATGGGAGCAATGAAGAGGTTACAACTATGCCACCTTTTTCTAAGGGAAATATCCAGGAAGATTAAGTTTTTTTAAGTCAAGTATTCAAGTCACATCCCTTGGCTCCATCTTAGGAAAACTCAATATTCTCTTGATAAGCCAAATACCAACTTATGAAGATAAATCTTCAACCATCTTCCCAAAATATCTCAACGTTGTTATGCCTCAAACTCCTCTATAATGGAGGTCATTCTTAGGTAAAAGGGAGGGATAATTGAGAGCATCATACTTATGATTGTGTGAGAAATAAGGGGCTGGAAAGCAGAGCTTAGAGGAGTTGATGCAATATCAAAATCAATATTGTAAGTGCTTCCATTTTGTCGGGTTTCCATTAATATACAGCTTGGCCTATTCCTCTCATGTCTATGCATTCAAGTGTATGCATGTCTATCATTGTAAATTCATCGTAGATAGATCTAATTTCACTTAACAATATAGTGTGGAAGAAACAGGTTTCTTTTTGTTCTTTGCAGGTCATTTCTTGCACCTAGGAGCTTGGACATCAAGGTCAAAGGATGGAGCAATGAGGACAACTGTCGTGAAAAGGTAAGTCATCCATCTCTTCCTTCTCATTATAATTATCGAAATAGGTCTAAGAGGGAAGCAGTTTACCATTTGTTTTTTTCTGTCTTGGATCAAGAGGGGTCTCGATCCAAGGGGAGTTTCACCTATCCACAAGGGGTAAATTTATCATAACCAAAATAAAAAGGGTCCTATAACTATTCAAAGGAGCTTGAACCGAAGATATATCATAATATTTTTGAATTGAGGAAATAGGTCTAGTCATGTGAGGAAATTTTCATTAGAGAAAACTAAATACAGGGTGGCAGGGTGGTGCTAGGGTGAGTTCAAGATCAATAAGGACTGGGGTCCTCGTCATTTGTAATAGGTTGGTGCCTGAGATTATTGGTGTCCTCATTATCTGCGATAGGTTGGTGCCTAATATGATTGGTGTCCTCATTATCTGCAACAGGTTGGTGCCTGAGAGGATTCGTCTCCTCATTATATGCGATAGGTGAGTGCCTGTCAAGATGAAAAATTATAAATTGTAGGTTGGTTCTTGCAAAAGAACATAAAGAAATATTTTCTGTGGTTTTCTCCCGCATTAGGTTTCCACATAAAAATTCCAGTGTATTGTGTTTTATGTTTTTTTTTTTATTTTTGCATGCATTGGTGATTAAGTGAGCACTTCTAAATAGCTTTAAATCATTGAAAGGAAAGAAAATTGATAAAATAAATACAATATTGATTCACCTCCCTCTCAGTATTGTTGAGAGTTTCAACAATTAATTTAGATTTTCTAAGCCATAAAACTAGTTTCTCATTTCAAAAGGAGAAGAAACGAAGCACACTCTAATATAGATGAAATATAGATCAAACATAGCCATATTTAAAATACAGTTTCAAAACAGGGGATATTTGATGAAGAACAAGATAAGAGAAACATACCTTCTTATATGCCTTTAAATTCTTCAACAAAATCGATGCAACAATTACCCAACTACCATGTCCAAGCTCTATATATATGTCTAAAACCACAACATAGCTCTCCCTTAGCTCAAATGAAAAATGAGAATAGTAACAAGAGAGTAGGGTGGTGAATGTATGCATGGGATACGAGTATCAAAACCAACATCCTCGCACATTGAATGCAGTGTGCTCAATACATTAAATGCAGTGTGCTCAATACATTAACAAGCGTATGATCATTATCATTCCCTTATCTTATGGATTTCTTATTTGTAGGAATCTACAAAAAACAACTCAACATACCTAATAGAAGGAAGGACACACAATTTTTGATACATTTTTGAATGAAGAAATGTGCCCTACAAATTTGAACAATATGCTCTCTAAAAAATATGAAACATGCTTAGTTCATGGCACTCAAATGATTTTTTTAAAGAATTTGTTTTATGAATCATATCCTAAAACTAGTTTTAGATCTATTTTGTGTTTTATTTTTCTATTTCGTTCAGTTAATTAAAGCCTACCTTATGCTCAAATGATGTACTTATGCGGATACAAATGACTGGTTGATCTCACTTGCATAATCAAAGTTACATGCACCTCACCTTGACATTGACTCAAAATGGAATAGGACGTGTTAATATGAAACCTACATTGACATTTCAATCTATATCCAAGGATATGGATTTTGATTTTGTATCTAAAGCTACATTCTCCTAAATTGAATAAAATAAGTTTTGATGTATCATGCACTGTGTTGATGAAGAAGCTAGGTTAATCTTAGCATATTTGAAATAATAGAAGTGGGAAATCACAAGATTAGGATCAAAACAAAATACTTACAAAATTTGTTGCTGGAGATTATTCTTACCTAGGGAGAAGGAGGATAAAATTGAACAAAGGATGTCCCTTAAGCATTGAATATCCCATTTTTCAAAAAAGTTGGCACATGGGTGGAATGTATCATTAGCTAAAAAATGGAAAAAGGAAATCATGGACCATAATTTTAAGAAGTGGTTTTGGGAACATGGAATGGTATGTACATAGAAGAAATTTGGTCAACAGAAGATTCAAAAGACATGTTATGAGATGCAGATTATAGTAAAGAAGCTTTTGGAGCAAACATTCACCCACTTAAACCCAAGTGTTGTTGCAGTCCTAAGAGTAAAAAATAGTGTGCTTGGTATGTGCATCCAATATAAAACCTTAGTTCATGATAATTGGAAGTACTAGGGGGTAAAAAATCCATAATAAAGACAATTATGAGACAACCAAGTGTTTAATTCATGATAATTGGAAGTAATATGGGGTAACAAATCCATAATTAAGACAATTATGAGACAACCAACTGTTTAAATGGTATTAATGAGCTACTTATCTATCTAGCTTACCATAGAAATTGTTTTTTCCCTCTAGAGACTATTTGAGCATTGGATTTTTGATGATACATGTTTTCTTCTAAATTGAATGTGGTGTATAGCGGCTTTGTTATCATTCTTTTAGAGTAAATTCTCTAGCTTATAATTCTTTTTTTGCTCATTAAATATTGATGGTTTGCATCCCAAGAAACTGTTTTTTTTTATACTTGATTTTACTATTTAAGATGCTTTCATTCCTTACTATGTCTCTTAGAAATTTGTTGTAGTCCTGAGCTTAATCTTGGTTGGTTTACCTTGTAATTTGAGTTTCCTGGTTGATAATCCTTTAGTCCTTTTAAGAAAAGTCTAGACCAATATTGATCATTGCTTTTCTTTAGATTTGTGTAATTTAAACTTTTATACTCTCTCTATGTCCAAGCCTGATGAGATGGACCAATCATGTAGATTCAACCCTCAGAATCAGACATCATCCTCTCTTTATTATTAAAACTGCATCTAAAATTTTATTTCAATAATTTGCATTTTATTTGAAGTTGAGCCTTACATTTCCTTCCTTTTTGTCAATAATTTTAACATTTCATGGCTTGTCCTCTTGCTAACTTAGTTTGCAATACCCTTGATGGGTATTTGTAGGGTGTATAAAAGTAGACACACTTTCTAAACTTTGTAATCTTTCATGGTACTTATCAATCATGTATTAAACAAAGAAGTTGTGAATAAGTGTCTCATGTTTCCTGATGAAGTTAAAATAATGGTGGGATTGGAACTTTCCCAAATAATTGAATTCCCCAAAATATTGAAATTTAGTTAAGTGGTGATTCAACCAACTTGAAGATACATTCCAATCACATTAAAGGAGCACACCATGTTAGACATCTATGTTTAAACATATTTCAGAGAACATTCTTATTATTTAGACATGACCAATCCTTTCCAAAAAATCAAACCAGGTATCATCCCTATCTAGTTGTAAATGCCTACTATTTCCCACATCCACCATTGCTACAACATATACTTTTAATTTGATAAAAGGATCGGGAAATGAAATTCATTCATATATGGGGGAATGAAGATATCTTCATCGAGACTATCATCACTTTTTGGTAGTGGAGTAAGGTTTGTGATGCCGAGAGGAATCCATCGGGGCTATGGACATTCACCGGAGGTGGAACAACATTGAAGGAAAGTTAAACAACTTGTCTCCTAAAAATATTCAACCCCATTTAAATAAAACCTAATGGTTATGATTGTTTCTTAAAACATCGGTTGCATCTTTAAAGGAAATCAAATGCACACTTTCCATGTTTAATAAAACATGTTAAATCATTAAAGCTGTGTGATTAGGTACTCTAGATTCATGTTACAAAGGAAGGACCTAAATAATCCATTTGTTTAAATTCTAGGGTGTGATTCCTTTTGGAATTTTTGGCTTCTTGTTAAACGATATGATTGAACAAGTAATGATTCATAGATTCATGGACTCACCTAGTGTGTCACCATTTGTTGAGCCCTCAACACCCCATCCAAGTTTTGGGAAAATCTCAGGCTCCCTACCTTACTTCACTTGTCTAAGAATGGTTTCTTCTTTTGGATTTATAGGGACCTTGATTTCTCACTTCCTTGCCTCCGATCATTCTTTTAGATGGTCAAGTCATATGATCCTTCATGTTTTACTTACTTGATTTTGACTTGGTTTATTTCCTTCTTTGAACTTTATTCCTCAATTGATATTTTGTTTTCTTCATTTCCTTATGCTTTTCTTCCTTTGTTTTCTCTGTTTGAACTTTTTTGGCCTCTAATTTGAAAATCGAGGCCAATTTAAAAAATAAGGCATGCCTCGCAAATCATGCCTCTTATCACCTTCATTTTTTGAGTCCTTCCCTAATCCAAAAATTGACCCGATTTCCAAATCAGAGACTCCATTATAAGACATCAAATTCAAGTTAAATTTTGAGTACATGCATCTTTCCCTTCTTCCTTCAAGCCCAACTTTATTTTTGAAGTTTGAATTCAACATTTTTATGTACTTACCTTTTGGACTTAGCCCCCTAGATTTCCAAATCAGGACCGATTTAAAAATTGAATCCCTTATTCCCTTTGTTTTATTTTCTCTTTGACCAATTTCAAAGTAATCCCCAATTTCCAAATTAGGGCTCAGTTACTTTAGATTGAATTCAAGTTTTTCTTTGATTTGGAGTTTGATTTTTCTTTTAAGTATTCTTTCAATTTTTCTTTTTGAGTTATTTTGAGTTTGAATTAAAATACACCTATCCTTTGAAGATTCCCTCCCCAATGATGTTATCAATCCCAATTGTCAAATCATGCCCTCCTCATTCACACTCTTGTGTAGGTGGGTCTCGACTTTTAGAACCATCTCGATCTTCAATCGATTCCTGCCACATTTATCTCATTGTCTAATCTATTCGATCCTTCACCCATATTTTTGTACTTATATCTCTTGCTTCCAAATTATTCGAAGTATTGTTTTTATATTCTCCTTCTTATTTGGTGATCAAATTGATTCTTAAATTGGGCCTCCCTTTTAGTAAGGAACCTTTTCTTGTTCCCATATCTTTATTGGTCCTAATGATCGAATCACCCTTGTCCCTCTCTAAGCCATATTTATTTTGAATTATAAAAGGGATTTCGATGATAAATTTATTTAAGGTTAAGGTAACCCCACATGCCTTGTTATTGATGCACTAACATGCATGTATTTTCACATGGCTATAAAGGGAATCAAAAAATCAAGAAAGGGACTTCACTGGTCAAAAGAAATTCAAGATGACAAAAGGAAAAAAAAAAACGAGGTGGCACAAAATAATAGGGATTTTAAACCACCAAGAACTGGAACCGAACTTATGAAAATAATTGACCCCTAGGAGGAAGAGATGGACATCAACTAAATGAAGAAAATAAATATACAAGAAAAAGAACCGGATAGCCAAATGGAAGAATCAAAATGAATAACTTGTCAACCCCCCTCTTTTGTATAAATAAGATGAACTTGATAGAGAATGGGATTTTTTCTTTTACAATTTTGTAATCTTCTTTAGAAAATTAATGAGAAGAAGCCACTTCTATCCAAACTATTCTGAGAAAAACTCTAGTCCTAAATTTTTGATATGTAGAACATCTTCTACTACCTGGTTGAGTTTTTGGGATTGTGTAAAAAATTTATTTTATAGGGTATACTTTTCTAATGTATACGACATGTATATTTTTTTTTTTTACTATTTTTTATAGTCGTAAGCATAATATAGTAATTAGTTGATCATTTCTAGAATTTTATAGAATGCATATGGCTATTTATGTTTCTTCTTTTATTTATGTGGCAACTTCTTGCTAAGGGTAAAAGTAGTGATGTTTTTGTTATTGTGTTTATCTTTCTAGCTATGTTAGGTTAGCCTAGGCATTATTTTGCACCTTTTTTTTCATATTAGAGTAGATGCATTTCATTTACTACATATCACCAAATCCTAAACAATAAATTGGGGCACAACAATGTAAAACTTGAAACCGGTAATGTTTAAAAACCTGAAACCAATAATGTTTGCCTATCTAGAATTTGGATGGATTATCTATTCCAAATAATGTGAGGTCTAATTATGACCTTTCATTGGTGATAACCCTTGATTTTGAAGGTGAGACATTTCCACCTATCAACAAGCATATAATAAGACATATATATTATTGTTTTTCTATCATGTTAGATATAATACACACATACATCATCCTTAATTTAAATTTAAATATGTTAGTACAACTTTCATGTAATTCATGGTCTAATTTATAAATTTGGGCAATAACAGATTAAGCCCAGGAAAAATGCATTATTTTTCCTTTACAAAACATATATTATGAACATGATAAACATTGAACTATGTTTTGGAAAATTTTCTAACTACTAATAGCCTTTGTGTCCTTTTAATTGTGATAGAAACTAGGTGTTGGGAGTAGGCCTATTTTGAGAAGGAAGGCTGTTATGGGCGAAGGCCTATTTTTGGAGAAAATATCTATTTTGGGAAAGACCTAATTTTGGAAAGGAATACCTAATTTTGGAGCGCACGCACAAGTGGAAATAAAGTAGCATGCAAAAAAAGAAGGAAAAACAACATGCAAGAGGAAAAGCAACGTGGTGCATAGGCAGGCAAGCCTAACCATGATAGGGTTAGGGTTTTTGATAAGGATTGTAATGATTGTAAGCCTGTAAAATAATATAAATAATAATATAGGAGGTCTAGGTAAGGGTTCTTGGTGAGTTAATGATGATTATTATGATTTTTGATATATTTTTGATAGTGATAAGGTTGTAGAAGAGTCGAATAAGCTAGATTTTCAGGGTTAGGTCACAATCTGAGGAGCCCAGCGTGATCTAGTCTACGTCACTGAGGTTCCTTATTGTCATCATGATTCTATTATTGAATATGTAATGCGCGCAACACCATATTTTGCAGCAGAATAAATAAAAGAGCAGAGAAGCCAACTTTGTGGACGTAGCCCCAAGAGGGGGTGAACCACGGTAAAACTTGTGTTATGTGTGATGTTTCTTGAATGTTTACTTTCTGTCAATGATTATATTATGAATGAATGATTAACTAGCTATATTGGCATGCATGCATAAGGCTAAATATGAATGAATCTTAGATATACTTTAATCAATAACAAGTTTGATGCATAAGGATAGAATACACTCCCAAATCCCCACTCATTCCTATACTACAAACACTTGGGTACTGTAGTCATCCATAAAAGCTATATCGGGTGAGACTGCATTGTGTACTCTGCATGTAGAGTTGCCTTCTGGTTTACCAGAAGGGTCGATAGTTTTAGAGGGTTTTGTTGGAAACCTGTTGAGATCCAAACCTGGGTCAGCCCAAGAAGTGAAATATTAAGCCAACAAATGGTTCCATTGCCGGTTGGAACTGCATAGGATTGAGTGGACGAGATCTGTGGAAGAAACGTGTGAATAGTGAAGGTATAGAAGGGAATGTTCAGGCCATGGAATCCAACAAAGGAGGATATTGAAAGATGGTTGGAAACAAAGGAACTTGAGTTTGCGTAGAAGGAAATAAAAAGCCTAAGTTAATACCTTTCAAATATCTCGAAAAATGCATGTTTAACGACTTGCATGAAGTATTTTTCTGTGATTTCCCGCATTTGTTGTAGTAGTGGTTATTGAGGTTAAAAGAAAACCACCCTACAAATAGAATAAGACATTTGGAGTAGAATCATGTGAAGATCCCACAATTATAACAAGTTAATATCAAATTTACATGCATAATAGATTTTTGGTTAGATAGTATTGTTGCAGGATTTATCACTGAATTTGCAGTAGATACCACGAAGTCTTACACTGAAGTAGAGAATGATTTTCTAAAAGGACCTAGAGGTAGGTACATCAGATCATTATATACTTAAATCAAGATTTTATTGTATGACAACGATGTGATTAACATGGAATCAAACAACTAGACTTCCCTCCGTGCATGGGGGAAGGGGGGAAACACTGGTAGGAGTCTGAGAAATGGAGAAAGAGATGGATAAGGAAAAGAATAAGGAGTCCATGGACCCAATCATGATGGAGGAAGACTAGATAAAGTAGATAATGGAAACAACTGGAAAGATGCACAATGGAGCACCCTACCAATATAAGATGAATAATAAGAAGAGAGCCATAGTTGATAGAGAGGGCTTGGAAAATGATGAAGAAGAGGTAGAGGATCTTCGGAATGTGGAGTATATTGAGGAAATCCTGCGCTCAACATATGAAAGTAAAATAGGAGGTCCAAGGTGATGGATAGAAGGAACAAATCCAATCCATATCACTGTTAGTTTGGAACCTACAAACCCATGTGCGACTAATACACCAGAAAGAACACTAGTGTTTAAACAACCAAATTTTAGTAGAAAAAAAACAACGGGACACACATACAATCAAGGATCATCAACTGGGGGAGCCAATTTAGGAAGTAACAGTCAATTATCTACACCACGCGGAGGAAGTAGTTGAACATATTTCAAAATGGCAGGACACGATCCCATGATCATATTACCAGAATTTCAGGGAGAGGCATCTGAGGACCCTGAAAAGAACTTATTCATCTATGAGAAGATTTGGGAAGCAAAGCATATCATAGATGAGGATACAAAACTCACATAGTTATATATCACACTAAGAGACTACACACTAGACTAGTACACGAGCCTAGATGTAAACACTCCACTAGGAGTAACAAGGACTATTGCAAATGTAAAAAAACTATATCATAGGACTAGTATATGAATGAAATGATTGAAATCAGAAAAAAACCAACTAAGTCTATTTTGGAAATTGATAAGAGGTTTAAATGTATGAAAGATAAGTTGAAGTATGCAATTAATGACATGAAACATAAGAAATTACTTGTGAGCTCACTGTTACCACACTTGAAATACCCATTAAGACAAAAGAAGTTCCAAACTCAAGAAGAGGCTCTATAGGAAGCCTTACAACTGGAAGAGAACCAATATCAGTAGACAGATCCAGAAATAGAGGAGCTGAAGGAGTATTTGAAGAATCTAACATTTAAACTTAACCAAAATAAGGGTAAAGAGAAAAGAGAATATGTTTGGTGTACCTTATGCGGGACAAAAGGACACCATAAGAATGAATGACCAACTTTCACACAATATATGGCGACAGGGGTGCCAAAGCCAATTCCAACAGGAGGACCATGGTGCGATATTTGCAAAATGCATGGGCATGATCCATATCATTTTCCAATGATGCAAAAGTATAAGACAATATCCAAAAGTTCATATTGCAATTTTGCAAGTAAGTGGTTCATGATGATAAGGATTGTAGGATGATGGATTTGATGAGAGAAAGAACTTTAGATGCTTATATAATGCAAGCATAAATGATGAAAGAACAATCTACACCTCATTTCAACCAGTTACCACCACCATACAATAATGTGCAACAACAATACAACACTATGCAACCGCAATACAATAATGTGCAGCCATAGTATAACCTCATGTAGTATAACCAGGTACCTTAGTACAACACACCGTGAGGAGATCGAGGTGGATACAAAGGTGGAGGATGAGGTAGAGGAGGATTTGGATGAGGTAGAGGACCACTAGTGTGCCACAATTTCCAAAAACTAGGACATTATGCAAGGGATTGTCCACTTCCACCAACAACATGTATGTACTGTCGCACAATAGACCATGACACAAAATATCGTCTAACACTCTTGGGAAAGATCCAAGAAAAAAGGAACCATAAAAACCATAATTTCTAGTGGATCTCTACATACTTGAGGGATAATGGGAGAAACATCAATATAGTCACTCAAGGATGACCCAAGAAAGGAACTGATGTAGTAAAACAAGATCCAATGCAACACCAATGGGTTAAGAAGAATATTGGACCATAGAAGCAATTTGATGTATGAAAAGAAAAGGAAACATTTAAGGAGGCCAGACAAGTGTTTGTCAAGAAAAATGTGGCACCTACATCAGTCGCGCAACAAACTCAGAACTCACTAATGTACAACATTCCCTCCTTAATGGACCATACCAGTAAAGTAAAACCTTTATATCAAGTAAGTACCATAGAAACTTTTCTACAATCCTGTGATAAGTTATGGAAGGATCCATCATCTGTTAAGATCCTAAAAATAATTCTAGAAATACATAATGCAGAGGTAGAAGGACAATTAGAGAAGAAAACAATCGATCATCTCCATACATGAAGAAGGACATGAAGAAAAGAATTCAAACTAAATGATAATATTGGGGATTTCAATATGGGATATATTATATTGGACTTAGGCTCTGAAGTAAATGTCTTACCTAAGAAGACATGGAAGTGTATGGGAGAACCCACACTAGTATATTCACTTGTCCATTTGAAATTAGCAAATAAACACAGAGTGTTACCAATTGGAAGGCTTAAAGGTGTGACAATAGATTTATATGGATTGCGCACTGTGGAAGATTTTGAAGTAATAGATATAGTAGATGACACAACACCTTGCCCATCATTTCTTGGATTGGATTGGGAATTTTATAACCAAGATATAATCAACCTGAAGACAAGAAAATGAATTTTGAATAAGGATAATATAGAGTCATTGAACCATTGGATCCTTTAGAAGGATCAAGGTTTGTAGAACCCACTTATTTCGATCTAGAGAAAATAAACCAATTGTACAAAACCATTGCATGAGAAGAGGATTATGTTAACCTAACTATAGATGGGGTACTCAGCTAGAGAAACATTACATCATATGTTTTTGACTCAGACACAGGTTCAGAGAATTGGTAACAATGATTACATGAAGTTTCCACAAGGAGGTGTGCAAGAATAGACCTCGCGGTAAGATGGGTTGGTACAGAGATAAGAGAACGTCTTAGTTTTCATGGGCTAAATCACTTAGATGAATTCTTGAAAAACTATGAAGAGGAAGTATTAGAAAATCAGAGGCTCTTAGCCTTAGATATGGCACTGAATGAAACACCTGTAAGATGGTGGGGTGCACACAAAGAAACAATTCATGACCGATATTAGTGTAAATGACTATTGTGCATTAGATTTGGCTCTGAGCAGGGGAGAAATAAAATGTAGAGGTATAATGGACAGGGAACACCAGTTGAACAATTAGAGAAGTGAATAACACAGTGGAGGATGACACCACCAGGGGAATGGACTCATCACTTTATCCATACATTGGAAGGAATCCCAGGGAACTGGTATATAGAATAGGAGATGCGTAGAGGCACTATATAATGGACATGATTACAACTAAACTTTGTCGTAACTTTCTCATTTGAACATGAGAACCCCAATATTGATTCAGTGTTGGAGCTGATACATGGAATGATATTTATTAATGAACCAGAAGTTGAAATCATGATAGAATATTCACAACAGAACATATAGACAGTCAAAGAGTTACTCTCATGCTATCATGTTGAAGAGGAAGCACCAAATGAAGATGATCCACACAACATTCAAATTATAGATATTGAAGGAGAAAGAGAGGTGGAAGATCCATATCTGGAGTCATAAGTATTTTTTGCACCAATCAAAGTTAAGAAAGTTAACATTGGAACAAATGAAAATCGTAAAATGGAAAGTATTGGAGACTATTGGGATGAGAAAACAGTAGAAAGAATAATAGAGTTATTGCGCGAATATAGTGACCTGTTTCCGATGAACTTTACAGAGATGAAAGGCATAGTAGGGGAGCTAGGTGAGATGAAGATACCCCTCAAACCCGAGGCTAGACATGTTACAAAAAAACCCTACAGATTGAATTTGGTGTATACACAGAAAGTGAAAGAAGAAATTGACCGAATGTTGGAAGTTCATATCATAGAACCAATAGGGGAATCTGAATGGATCATTCCTATGGTAATCCAAGGAAATAAAAAAGGGGGGATAAGGATTTGTGTAGATCTGATGAAACTTGATGATGCTTTCTTACATGACCCTTTCCCTACCCCTTTTACATATGAGGTCTTAGAGAATGTGGGAGGCTAGGAAGCATATTCAATCACAAATGGATTCTCATGTTACCATGAGATCAAAATAGCTCCAGAAGACAGGTATAAGACCAATTTTGCTAAAGAATGGGGATCCTACCAATATAAAGTCATGCCATTTGGGCTGAAGAATGCACTAGCCATATTTTCAAGAGTAGTCATAACTGATTTTAAGGAATTCATACATCAGTTTCTAAAAGTATATCTGGATGACTGGACTATATATAGTCTATTAAAGGACCATGTAAAAGTGTTAATATTAATGTTGGAAAGATGTAGGCAATGCCAAATATCATTAAACATCAATAAATTCATTTTGATACACTTTTTGGAATATTGTTGGGACATATAGTGTGTAAACAATGTTTACTAGTGGACCATGCTAAGATTTCAGTCATTGTAAATTTACCACCACCAAAGTCAGTGTGCTAGTTAAGAGAAACACTGGGACATATAGGCTATTATAGGAAGTTTATAAATGGGTATGCACAGATTACTGCACCAATGGAAAAACTGTTAAAGAAGGACACCATATTTCAGTGGTATGAGGACTGTCAAAAAGGATTGGACACTTTAAAACAAAAGATGGCAAGAGCACCTATACTAGTATTTCCAAATTGGGAAAAGACATTGCATGTGCATGTAGATGCATCAGCCATAACACTTGGAGCAATTTTGGTGCAACCAGGAGCAGGGGACTTACACCATCCTATAGCCTTTGCAAGCAGAAAGTTGTCAGAATCAAAGCAAAACTTCAACACCACAGAAAGAGAAGGCCTAGCCATGGTATATGCACTTCAGAAATCCATGCACTATTTAATGGGTAAACACTTTAAAATTTTCACAGACCATTCTTCCCTCAAATATCTAGTCAACAAGCCAGCGTTGGGGGGGAGGATCTATAGATGGATATTATTGTTCCAAGAATTTGATTTCGAAGTGATAGTAAAACCAAGGAAGTTGAATGCATGACCTAATCACCTTCCAAGGGTAACTAATGGAAAGTAATATACTAACTTGGAATACAACTTCCTTGACGCACAATTATTTTCAGTACATGTAGTTGATGAATACTTCGTTAATATTATTGAATACTAAAATAAAGGGGTTGCACCACAGGATTTTAGCACTGGGAAGAAGAAAAATATGGTAGTCAGAGTTGTAGACTATCAACTTCTTGCAGGACATTTATACAAAATGGGTGCATATGGAATTTTGAGAAGGTGTCTATTGGAACATGAAAGGCCCATAATTTTAGTATAAGATCATGAAGGTATAGCTGGAGGACACTATGCAGGTAAAGCTATTGTGCATAAGGTATTTCGCGTAGGATTATGGTGGCCAACAATCCATAAAAATAACAAACAATATTGCCAGAAATGTGATGTCTGTCAGAGGTTTGGAAAACCCAACAGAAGGGATGAGATGCTTCTAAGACCACAAGTGACTCTACAGGTATTTTACAAATGGGAAATAGACTTTGTGGGACCTATTAATCTACCATAAAAAAGGTCAAGATATATATATATCATTACTACGATTGAATACTTAACAAGATGGTTAGAAGAAGCACCAGTCAAAGACTGTAGCGCAGAGACAACAACACACTTCTTGTTTGAGCAGGTGATCACCAAATTTGGATGTCCCAGGATTCTGATGAGTTACCAAGGCACTCATTTTATCAATAATACCATTAGGGCTATGACTGAGGAGTTTGAAGTCTATCACCAGAAGAGTAAACCATATCATCTTTAGGCAAATGGAATAGTAGAATCTTTCAATAAGATCTTGGAAAATGATCTGACTAAAATATGCAATGTCAACAGGGATGATTGGGACTTGAATATACCAGTAGTACTATGGGTATACAGGACCACATGCAAGAAGTTGGTAGGACAGACATGGTTACAAATATTTTTTGTCACCCCTATGACCGTTAATGATGTACACCTATCCTTTGTCTTGAGAAGGATCAATTTCCTTAATCCCTAAAGAAGAATGAAGATGAAATTTCCCAAAGAGAAGAAATTATCTTTTACTTTGTAGAAAACCTTGTAAATAAGGATCATCCCACCTTGCTCAGTGTTAGTGGTGTGAAGATATAGGATTGACACAAGTTGCACCACAGTGGCCTACAACATTGTCG
>JASDQU010736099.1:10050-23683 GCA_032191745.1 Picea mariana | reverse complement strand
TGGTTTTATTTTTTAACGAGCTTGAAATCAAAAAACCATGCTCAAAGACCTTTGTTTCATTTTTTAATGAGGTTGCCTTAGAGATGCAAAAACTATCCTCGTAAGTGGTCTCATTGATCATGGATTCCAAGAGGACAATGCTCCAGAAGGGCACCATGTCAAGGGACAAAACTTGGTCATGGCTTCAAAGAGGTATTCACTGGAAGGAAGAAACACACTCTAGAAGGACACCATGTCGAAGGTCGCGACAGGAGTAAAGAGATCAATCTCTAGCAACCCTATCGAAGAGATCACCATGTCAACTACTTGATCTAAGTCATCAAAAGTTGAAGCCATGGGAGACAACGCCACATAATTGACCTGTGGTGGGGACGATATCATCTGCGTATAAGAACCATTCAGGGAGGCAATCCAGGTGGGATCAATGAATGAAAGTTGATCAATAGTCACAACTCATCCATCGTGAGGGAAAGATATCACACGAAAAAGGGGAGACATAATAACTTTCATGGCATAGACATAATCTCGCCCAAGGAGTAAAGAAAAATCCAAGGGGTCTTGGAATACCATAGCGTCAACAAAGACAATGCTCGTATGTTTAGTGGCTATGTTCAAATTTGAGTCTTTAACACATAGATCCACAGTGTATTTTTGGTGGCTATGTTCAGATTTGAGTCATAATGGCGTGGATCCACATTGTATGTTTGGTGGCCATGACCTATCTTACTTGACATGGATATTTGCATGTCGGCATTTATGCTTTGAGTCATTTGTATTCTGAGTATGGGAATGCCTACCTCAACGATGATATATTATTGTACTGTATTTCCTTTCTTGTTGGCAGGTTTTTGACCGACTATTCCTTGTTCCCTACACACACTTGACAAAGTATTTCAGCTATCACTCTGTTCTAACTTCATACTTTGGGGGGCTCTCTGTTACCCATTATTTTTGTCATCCCTATGACCATTAATGATGTAAACCTATCTGTTTCCTTCAGAGGAGTCAGTGGCCTGAGTTCCTAAAGAGAGAAGGGAGAAGAACTTTCCCTGAGAAAAGAAGTTGCATTTTCTTGTGTAAAAACCCTATAAAAAAGGAAGTTTGTAGGCTACCTATGTATTAGGGTGTGAGAATGCTTGATTCTCACAGGCTGTCCACACTTAGGGTGCGAACTATTCGCAGGCTTCTCTATAGGCAGGGTGTGAGAATGCTTACACGTGGGAAACACGAGTGTTTTCTTGAATCTTCTAGAAGGAGAAACTTCCATGCTGAGGTGGCATCCAAATGGTTTGTATCTTACTCGCTTTCATGATTTAGTGGGATCATCCTAACCTCCTCACCTTATCCTCTTCAACTTATAAAAGGAGAGGAGCTCTCATGGATAAAGTTAGCTTGGAGCTTTGGGATTGGCTTGGAATTATTAGCTTGGTTAGAGTGGCTTTGAGATTTGCTTTGTCAAGATAGATTGTGAGTGGCTATCAGATCCATGATCTCAGAATTCTAGGAGTGAAAGTGTGTGGGGAATGAAGGAAGAGGGACCTTACGACATCAAGGCCATGGTTGTAATCTCTCTTTCACATTTAATATGATACAGTAATATGATTCTTTCCTATAAAGCTTGTTGTGTTTAATTGTATGATTCCTTGATCACATACATAGATTTATATTGAGTTTATGCTATTGCTATCACTTTGGTTGGTGGCATCCTTTTGCAAGATCATCATTGTATGAGCATTGGAACGGAGCTAGGATGGCAATGGAGAGAGGAAGTGACATTTAAACGGTATGTCACTCATCCCTCTTGAGTTAGTAAATCCAATATCTAAAACTTAAGGAAAGCGTCATGTTCTGGTGTGTTTTGTTCTAGATATAGGTGGATCTAGGGAGATCAGTTAGTGTCTGCACCTACCGATTAGTCCAATAACAATTGCTGGTTGGAACTGCATAGGATTGAGTGGACGAGATCCATGGAAGAAATGTGTGAATAGTGAAGGTATAGAAGGGAATGTTCAGGCCATGGAATCCGACAAAGGAGGATATTGAAAGATGGTTGGAAACAAAGGAACTTGAGTTTGCGCAGAAGGAAATAAAAACCCTAAGTTAATACCTTTCAAATATCTCGAAAAATACGTGTTTAATGACTTGCATGAAGTATTTTTCTGTGATTTCCCTCATTTGTTGCAGGAGTGGTTATTGAGGTTAAAAGAAAACCACCCTACAAATAGAATAATACATTTGGAGTAGAATCATGTGAAGATCCTACAATTATGACAAGTTAATATCAAATTTACATGCATAATAGATTTTTGGTTAGATAGTATTGTTGCAGGATTTATCACTGAATTTGCAGTAGATACCACGAAGTCTTACACCGGAGTAGAGAACGGTTTTCTAAAAGGACCCAAAGGTAGGTACATCAGATCATTATATACTTAAATCAAGATTTTATTGTATGACAACGATGTGATTAGCATGAAATCAGACAACTAGACTTCCCTTCGTGCATGGGGGAAGGGGGGAAACACTGGTAGGAGGCTGAGAAATGGAGAAAGAGATGGATAAGGAAAAGAATAAGGAGTCCATGGACCCAATCATGATGGAGGAAGACTAGATAAAGTAGATAATGGAAACAACTGGAAAGACGCACAATGGAGCACCCTACCAATATAAGATGAATAATAAGAAGAGAGCCATAGTTGATAGAGAGGGCTTGGAAAGTGATGAACAAGAGGTAGAGGATCTTCGGGATGTGGAGTATATTGAGGAAATCCTGCGCTAAACATATGAAAGTAAAATAGGAGGTCCAAGGTCATGGATAGAAGGAATAAATCCAATCCATATCACTGTCAGTTTGGAACCTACAAACCCATGTGCGACTAATACACCAGAAAGAACACTAGTGTTTAAACAACCAAATTTTAATAGAAAAAAAACAACGGGACACACATACAATCAAGGATCATCAACTGGGGGATCCAATTTAGGAAGTAACAGTCAATTATCTACACCACGCGGAGGAAGTAGTTGAACATATTTCAAAATGGCAGGACACGATCCCATGATCATATTACCAGAATTTTAGGGAGAGGCATCTGAGGACCCCGAAAAGAGCTTATTCATCTATGAAAAGATCTGGGAAGCAAAGCATATCATAGATGAAGACACAAAACTCACATAGTTATATATCACACTAAGAGACTACGCACTAGACTGGTACACGAGCCTAGATGTAAACACTCCACTAGGAGTAACAAGGACTATTGCAGATGTAAAAAAACTATATTAGAGGACTAGTATACAAATGAAATGATTGAAATTAGAAAAAAACCAAGTGAGTCTATTTTTGAAATTGATCAGAGGTTTAAATGTCTGAAAGGTAAGTTGAAGTATGCAATAAATGACATGAAACATAAGAAATTACTTGTGAACTCACTGTTACCACACTTGAAATACCCATTAAGACAAAAGAAGTTCCAAACTCAAGCAGAGGCTCTACAAGAAGCCTTACAATTGGAAGAGAACCAATATCAGTAGACAGATCCAGAAATAGAGGAGCTGAAGGAGTATTTGAAGAATCTAACATTTAAACTTGACCAAAATAAGGGTAAAGAGAAAAGAGAAGATGTTTGATGTACCTTATGCAGGATAAAAGGACACCATAAGAATGAATGACCAACTTTCACACAATATATGGCGATAGGGGTGCCAAATCCATTTCCAACAGGAGGACCATGGTGTGAGATTTGCAAAATGCATGGGCATGATCCATATCATTTTCCAATGATGCAAAAGTATAAGACAATATCCAAAAGTTCATATTGCAATTTTGCAAGTAAGTGGTTCATGATGATAAGGATTGTAGGACGATGGATTTGATGAGAGAAAGAACTTTAGATGCTTATAGCATGCAAGCATAAATGATGACAGGACAATCTACACCTCATTTCAACCAGTTACCACCACCATACAATAATGCGCAACAACAATACAACACTATGCAACCACAATATAATAATGTGCAGCCACAGTATAACCTCGCGTAGTATAACCATGTACCTTAGTACAACACACCGCAAGGAGATTGAGGTGGATACAAAGGTGGAGGACGAGGTAGAGGAGGATTTGGATGAGGTAGAGGACCACTAGTGTGCCACAACTTCCAAAAACCAGGACATTATGCAAGGGATTGTCCACTTCCACCAACAACATGTATGTACTGTTGTGCAGTAGACCATGACACAAAATATCGTCTAACACTCTTGGGAAAGATCCAACAAAAAAGGAACCAGAAAAACCATAATGTCCAGTGGATCTCTACATACTTGAGGGATAATGGGAGAAACATCAATATAGTCACTCAAGGATGACCCAAGAAAGGAACTGATGTAGTAAAACAAGATCCAATGCAACACCAATGGGTTAAGAAGAATATTGAACCATAGAAGCAATTTGATGTACGAAAAGAAAAGGAAAAATTTAAGGAGGCCAGACAAGTGTTTGTCAAGAAAAATGTGGCATCTACATCAGTCTGACAATAAACTCAGAACTCACTAATGTACAATATTCCCTCCTTAATGGACCATACCAGTAAAGTAAAACCTTTATATCAAGTAAGCACCATAGAAACTTTTCTGCAATCCTATGATAAGTTATTGAAGGATCCATCATCTGTTAAGATCCTAAAAATAATTCTAGAAATACATAATACAAAGGTAGAAGGACAATTAGAGAAGAAAACAGTCGATCATCTCCATACATGAAGAAGGACATGAAGCAAAGAATTCAGACTAAATGATAATATTGGGGATTTCAATATGGGATATATTATATTGGACTTAGGCTCTGAAGTAAATGTCTTACCTAAGAAGACATGGAAGTGTATGGTAGAACCCACACTAGTATATTCACTTGTCCATTTGAAATTAGCAAATAAACACAAAGTGTTACCAATTGGAAGTCTTAAAGGTGTGACAATAGATTTATATGGAGTGTGCACTATGGAAGATTTTGAAAGTAATAGAGATAGTAGATGACACAACACCTTACCCACATTTCTTGGATTGGATTGGGAATTTTATAACCAAGATATAATCAACCTGAAGACAAGAAAAATGAATTTTGAATAAGGAGAATATAGAGTCATTGCACCATTGGATCCTTTAGAAGGATCAAGGTTTGTAGAACCCACTTGTTTCGATCTGGAGAAAATAAAATAGTTGTATAGAACCACCACGCGAGAAGAGGATTATGTTAACCTAACTATAGATGGGGTACTCAGCTGGAGAAACATTACATCATATGTTTTTGACTTAGACACAGGTTCAGAGAATTGGTAACAATGATTACATGAAGTTTCCACAAGGAGGTGTTCAAGAATAGACTGTGCGGTAAGATGGGTTGGTACAGAGATAAGAGAACCTCCTAGTTTTCATGGGCTAAATCACTTAGATGGATACTTGAAAAACTATGAAGAGGAAGTATTAGAAAATCAGAGGCTCTTAGCCTTAGATATGGCACTGAATGAAACACCTGCAAGATGGTGGGGTGCACACAAAGAAACAATTCATGACCGGTATCAGTGTAAACGACTACTGTGCATTAGATTTGGCGTTGAGCAGGGGAGAAATAAAATGCAGAGGTATAATGGACAGGGAACACCAGTTGAATAATTAGAGAAGTGAATAACATAGTGGAGGATGACACCACTAGAGGAATGGACTCATCACTTTATCCATACATTGGAAGGAATCCCAGGGAACTGGTATATAGAATAGGAGATGTGCAGAGGCACTATATAATGGACATGATTACAACTAAACTTTGTCATAACTTTCTCATTTGAACATGAGAACCCCAATATTGATTCAGTGTTGAAGCTGATACATGGAATGATATTTATTAATGAACCAGAAGTTGAAATCATTATAGAATATTAACAACAGAACATATAGACAGTCAAAGAGTTACTCTCATGCTATCATGTTGAAGAGGAAGCACCAAATGAAGATGATCCACACAACATTCAAATTATAGAGATTGAAGGAGAAAGAGAGGTGGAAGATCCATATCTGGAGTCATAAGTATTTGTTGCAACAATCAAAGTTAATAAAGTTAACATTGGGACAAATGAAAATCCTAAAATGGCAAGTATTGGAGACTACTGGGATGAGAAAATAGTAGAAAGAATAATAGAGTTATTGTGCGAATATAGTGACCTGTTTCCAATGAACTTTATAGAGATGAAAGGCATAGTAGGGGAGCTAGGTGAGATGAAGATACCCCTCAAACCTAAGGCTAGACATGTTAGGAAAAAACCCTACAGATTGAATTTGGTGTATAAGCAGAAAGTGAAAGAAGAAATTGACCGAATGTTGGAAGTTCATATCATAGAACCAATAGGGGAATCTGAATGGATCATTCCTATGGTAGTCCAAGGAAATAAAAAAGGGGGGATAAGGATTTGTGTAGATCTGAGGAAACTTAATGATGCTTTCTTACATGACCCTTTCCCTACCCCTTTTACATATGAGGTCTTAGAGAATGTGGGAGGCTAGGAAGAATATTCAATCACAGATGGATTCTCATGTTACCATCATATCAAAATAGCTCCAGAAGACAGGTATAAGACCGATTTTGCTAAAGAATGGGGATCCTACCAATATAAAGTCATTCCATTTGGGCTGAAGAATGCCCCAGCCATATTTTCAAGAGTAGTCATAGCTGATTTTAAGGAATTCATACATCAGTTTCTAAAAGTATATCTGGATGACTAGACTGTATATAGTCTATTAAAGGACCATGTAAAAGTGTTAAGATTAATGTTGGGAAGATGTAGGCAATGCCAAATATCATTAAACATCAAGAAATTCATTTTTGATACACTTTTCGGAATATTGTTGGGACATATAGTGTGTAAACAATGTTTACTAGTGGACCATGCTAAGATTGTAGTCATTGTAAATTTACCACCACCAAAGTCAGTGTGCTAGTTAAGAGAAACACTGGGACATATAGGCTATTATAGGAAGTTTATAAATGGGTATGCACGGATTATTGCACCAATGGAAAAATTGTTAAAGAAGGACACCATATTTCAGTGGAATGAGGACTGTCAAAAAGGATTGGACACTTTAAAACAAAAGATGGAAAGAGCACCTATACTAGTATTTCCAAATTGGGAAAAGACATTTCATGTGCATGTAGATGCATCAGCCATAGCACTTGGAGCAATTCTGGCGCAACCAAGAGCAGGGGACTTAGACCATCCTATAGCCTTTGCAAGAAGAAAGTTGTCAGAATCAGAGAAAAACTACAACACCACAAAAAGAGAAGGCCTAGCCATGGTATATACACTTCAGAAATCCATGCACTATTTAATGGGTAAACACTTTAAAATTTTCACAGACCATTCTTCCCTCAAATATCTAGTCAACAAGCCATCGTTGGGGGGGAGGATCTGTAGATGGATATTATTGTTCCAAGAATTTGATTTCGAAGTGATATTCAAACCAAGGAAGCTGAATGCATGACCTAATCACCTTCCAAGGGTAACTAATGAAAAATAATATACTAACTTGGAATACAACTTCCTTGACACACAATTATTTTCAGTACATGTAGCTGATGAATACTTCGCTAATATTATTGAATAATTAAATACAAGGGTTGCACCACAGGATTTTAGCACTGCGAAGAAGAAAAATGTGGTAGACAAAGTTGTAGATTATCAACTTATTGCAGGACATTTATACAAAATGGGCGCAGATAGCATTTTGAGAAGATGTCTATTGGAACATGAAAGGCCCATAATTTTAGTATAAGATCATGAAGGTATAGCTGGAGGACACTATGCAGGTAAATCTATTGTGCATAAGGTAGTGCACGTAGGATTATGGTGGCCAACAATCCATAAAAATGCCAAGCAATATTGCCAGAAATGTGATGTCTGTCAGAGGGTTGGAAAACCCAACAGAAGGGATGAGATGCTTCTAAGACCACAAGTGACTCTACAGGTATTTTACAAATGGGAAATAGACTGTGTGGGACCTATTAATCCACCATAAAAAGGTCAAGAGCTAGATATATCATTACTTCGATTGAATACTTAACAAGATGGTCAGAAGCAGCACCAATCAAAGACTGTAGCGCAGAGACAACAACACACTTCTTGTTTGAGCAAGTGATCACCAAATTTGGATGTCTCGAGATTCTGATGAGTGACCAAGGCACTCATTTTATCAATAATACCATTAGGGCTATGACTAAGGAGTTTGAAGTCTATCACCAGAAGAGTAAACCATATCATCTTTAGGCAAATGGAACAGTAGAATCTTTCAATAAGATCTTGGAAAATGATCTGACTAAAATATGCAATGTCAACAAGGATGATTGGGACTTGAATATACCAGTAGTACTATGGGTATACAGGACCACATGCAAGAAGTTGGTAGGACAGACACGGTTACAAATTTTTTTTGTCACCCCTATGACCGTTAATGATGTACACCTATCCTTTGTCTTGAGAAGGATCAATTTCCTTAATTCCTAAAGAAGAATGAAGATGAACTTTCCCAAAGAGATGAAATTATCTTTTCCTTTATAGAAAACCTTGTAAATAAGGATCATCCCACCTTGCTCAGTGTTAGTGGTGTGAAGATATAGGATTGACACAAGTTGCACCACAGTGACCTATGACACTGTCGTAGTTTTCTCAGTGTTAAGGGTGTGATGATCACCCGTACGAAGAAAAGGAGAATCTTATCGATGCTTCTAGAATAGAATCTTCGAGGGTGAGGTGGCCTCCAATCATTTTGGATCTTAGTCGCATCCATGATCTCATGGGATCATCCTAACCTCCTCACTCTATCCTTTTCATCTTATAAAAGGAGGGGAGTTCTCATGGGGAAAGTTATCTTTTTGAATATCTTTTTTGGGTCAGCTTGGTGAATAACTTTTGAGAATGGCTAATGAGTTAGTAGAATTTTGGCTTGAGAATTCTCAGCTGAAGGGCTTATGGTAGGCTTCTGATTTATGTTTTCAATATAGATTGTTAGTATCTTCAAACTTACAGTCTCAAAACTTGTTAGCGTATAAGTGTGTGGGAAGCAAGGAATTGTTGGAAGGAACCTAGCAACATCAAGGCATATAGTTGTATCTTTCTTCCACATTCTTTAATACATATATACTTTTTCTTTCCTATATGAACGTTATGTTTCCATATTGTATGATTCCTTGATCATGTACATAGTTTCATATCGAATAGACTCTGTTATTCTTGTATTCATTGGATTTTGTTTCTTTGCAGATACTTCTTCATAAGAATTATGATGGAGCTGAGATCACATTGGCAAGGTCAGGTCTACAACATTTAAAAGGTATGTTTTGGATCCTCTTCTTATTTGGTAACTAAAATCTAAGGAAATTTTACTATATTGTCTTATTTTGTTCTAGTTTTGGGTTGAAACTAGGGAGATCAGTTTGTGTCCGCACTTACCGATTTGTCCTGAAATAGACACCATTCAGATTGTTGTATGGGAAGGAAGTAGTGGTTCCATTAGAATTTATGGTACCTAGTCTACGTGTTGCAGCAATTACCAACATGACAGAAAGAGGTGCAATATACAGAAAACAAGAGACAAATCCTAGCATGATACACATATTAAAAATAAGGGTTTTAAGGAGGGAGACCTATTTCTACTCCACAAAAACAAATATTTCCAAAACCCTGGTAAGTTTATAATGCATTGGATAGGGCCATATGAAATAAAGACTATCACATATGGGGGATATGTACAGCTAAAAGACTTGGGAGGAACATACCTAAAAGGAATGATCAATGGCAGTTGATTGAAACTGTATAGGGACAGTCAACCTACTAACCCTTAAAAGTTACAATGAAATGAGAAAGACATGTATAGAGTGTACTATAGCAGAGATTATGAAAGAAAAATGACAAAAATGATAAAAATAAATAAAATGGGGGAAAAGGAGAAAAAAGGAACACAAAAATAGAAAAAGGAAGAAAAATACAAAAAGACGCAGAAATTGACTTGACCACAAGAATGTGTGAAAAAATTCGAGTGCATCAATTACTGCAACAATGGAAGACAATGCACCTGCACTGGTGTAGACAGATTGGCAAGTGTCGTGTAAATGGAAGGAAATTTATAAAATGAAGTCTCATGTTCAATTCTCACCTGAATTTACTCGTGCCCCATTCTTGCGGGCTGGGTGGTTGCACTTGGGGTTATAATGGCAGCCGATGGGGATCGACCCCGTGTCACGTGAGTACAAGAACCACCAGTTGTTGATTTCCCCAGTACAAAAAAAAAAAATGGAAGACAATGCACAAGAAAAATCACACTCGTCGCAAATGCATGCAAAAAGTGAAAACATATATGATCGGGTCTATAAAAGGTGGAAATCACATGTGTATTCATCACTTAGCGATTTTTTAGCACAGAGCGAGATACAAAGAGCGTTCCTTATCTACAATTTTACGAAGAAGCAAGCGAGTGTGCGAATTAGAGAGAAGATGACCCCAGTAAAGTTAAATGCTCTAGGCCAATATGTAAGGGTTACTCGTCATGGCCAAAGGTGCAAGGAAAGAATGAGACAGCCTGAGAACGTAGTCAGGATGGAATATGTCACCACGTCGGACACTGAATTGATGATCCTGACATGGGTTGAAGAGTAAACATCCACAACACCGCAAGGCAAAACAGAGTAGAGTTTTGGGGCCCAGAATGGTATTCCAAACCCTAACCATGAGACGCCTGTGAAGCCTGGCCAAACAACGAGACCATGATAGACCCACAAAGTAGAGGAGGTATTGGTCAAGGATATCACTGACCAACCACATTCCAAGAGGGAAGAAGAGGACACAGACACAACAGAGGCAGGCCCATCTGTTGTGGGACAAAAAATAAAGGTGCAGGACGCCATGGATATCACACTCCCATATCTCCTAGACCTAGTGGCCACTATGGATGATATGTTGGGAAAGGTAAAAAAACTTAGATACCTAGACCACAATGTGTGTGACACAACCAAATTCCCGGATTTGGCCAAAGAGTATTATTTATCAAACAAAGGGGAAATTGGACCTCTGGGTAAACCAATAATGGAGCTCGCGCAATGGATAATGGGACTATACAACTCTGGCATCATGAATTTGTTGGATATACCACACTTTGGGTGCAGTAAAAATGTTGGGATCTGCGTCAAAAAACTAGTTTCCCACATACACTGAGGCATCCTGTGGATGGATAGGCTAGTACAACTAGATGTGGCACTAATTTCCAAGATCACAGGACTACCTACATTCGATGCACAACCAAAGAAATACTTGGATAACAAGGCGCGTGAGAAGAAAATCAAAGAGCTGGTCAAAGCACAATTTGGCACCAGTTGGGGTAATAGGCGCATTGTTCTCAAGGATATTAACGATAATGAAATGAGGTTTTCCAACAATATTATGGCTTACAAACTATTGAGGAAATTTTGAAAAGAATAAGTGCTAGAAAGAGTTATTGCAGTAGCCACATAGTGCGCGGAAGGAGTAATGTTCAGCTGGGCACCATACCTGTTGAACCAGTTTTTGGTAGATTATAGAGATGCATAGGATAATGGAACCGAGTTCCATTACTCTAGGGCCCGCGCGGATGCAACCAACTTGGAGATGGGTAGAGGAGTCGCTGAAATGTTACAAATCACATGCAACCAACTGAAATCGGATAAAGAGGAGGAGAAATAGGAGGAGAAAGAATGCACAGATAAACTAGAACATGCATTATAAATGGTATATGATCACATCCCAGACAACATGCAAGAACCTTAGAGGAGTGCAGAGAAGAAGATCAATATGATTTCACAAACAATTGATAGATATAAGCAAGAGATTGAGGAGATCAAATAAAGGCTCAATCCTATGACTCCTATAGAGGTTTGAGAACAGAGAGAACAACAATATGCACTCCAGATATCTGATATGGAGAAATAAGCAAGGGAAGTAGAAAAGTTGTTCGACAGAACCGTGCATATATGGACTAGTCTGGAAGAAGATGAAAAGGTCCAACAGTGGGGCCAACAAGAGGAGAGAATCAATGCTACCATATAGGAGCTAAAGCAATGGCAGAAAACAATGAGTATCATTGATTGCTTGAAGGGCACTCAAGAAATGAATCTGCTACAGACAGAGTTGAAAATAGCATAGACAAAGAAGAAAGAAAGACAAACCAAATTGGAACCCCTCCAAGAACAAGCAACATAGATGATTGCACATATGGAGGAAGAGAAGACAGGTATGTTGCATGCACAGTCAGAGGGTGAAAAATTAATGCAGGAGGAGACAACAACGCAGTCAATGAAGGCGCTAACAGGAAAAGTTGTACATATGAGGGAAAAAAGAAAGGAACTAGTAGAAAAGTTCCACAGTTTGGATAGGGAAGTCCAAGGAGCACACAACACCTGAGTGGCTCAAGATGAGCCACATTTCAGTGTTGGGGGCATGTTGGGTGCAGATATATTTTGAGAAGGAAGTCTTTTCTGGGCGCATGGCTATTTTTGGAGAAAATATCTATTTTTGGAAATGCCTAATTTTGCAGTGCACGCAACAAATGGAAAGAACGAAGCATGCAGAAAAACAAGGAAAATAAGCATGCAAGAGGAAAAACAACGTGGCGCACAGGTAGGAAATTATAACCATGAAAAGTTTAGGGTTTTTGATAAGGATTGTAACAGCTATAAGCCTGCAAAATAGTATAAATAAGAATCTACGAGGTCTAGGTAAGGGTTGTTGGTGAGTTAATGACAATTATTATGATTGTTGAGAGACTTTCGATTGTAATAAGGTTGTAGAAGAGTCGAACAAGCTAGATTTTGAGGGTTAGGTTTTGGGATGAGGATCTTGTTATGATATAGTCCACCTCACAAAGGATCTTTAACCTCAACATGATTGTATGATTGAAGATGTAATGCGCGCAATGCCAGATTTTGCAGCAGATTAAATAAAAGACTAGAGAAGCCAAATCTTTGTGGATGTATCCCTAGGAGAGGGTGAACCAAGGTAAAACTTGTGTTTTGTGTGATGTTTCTTGAATGTTTAATTTCTTTCAATGATTAGCTTATGAATGAATGATTAACTAGATATATTAGCATGCATGCATAAGGCCAAAGATGAATGAATCTTAGAAATACTTGAATCAATAACAAGTTTAATGCATAAAGAAAGATATAATATACTTCTAGATCCCCACTCATTCTTAGACTGCAAACACCTGGGTATTATAGTCACCCATAAAATCTATCTCGGGTGAGACTACGTTGTGCACTCTGCATGTAGTGTTGCCTCTAGGTTTACCTGGAGGGCCGATAGTTTTAGAGTGTTTTGTTGGAAACCTATTGAGATCCAAACCTGGGTCAACCTAAGAAGTGAAAGATTAAGACAACATTAGGAAAAGGAAATTTAGGGAAGATGTCAAAGAAATTATAGGGAAGAATATGTTACTCTAGAAAAACATAAATCTTAAAGAAAACAACTACAAAACTTTAAGAGCTTAAGCCCTTGTCTTTGTACCAGATTATGTTTCTTGAGATTTTTGTGTAGGTTAGTAGTTTCAGTTATAGAGTTTCA
>JASDQU010736099.1:0-10000 GCA_032191745.1 Picea mariana | reverse complement strand
AGGGTGCGATAATCACTCGTATGAAGAAAAAGAGAATCTTATCGACGCTTCTAGAATAGAAGCTTTGAGGGTGAGGTGGCCTCCAATCGTTTTGGATCTTAGTCACATCCCTGATCTCATGGGATCATCCTAAGCTCCTCACTCTATCCTTTTCATCTTATAAAAGGAGGGGAGTTCTCATGGGGAAAGTTATCTTTTAGAATATCTTTTTTGGGTCAGCTTGGTGAATAGCTTTTGAGAATGGCTAATGAGTTAGTAGAATTTTGACTTGAGAATTCTCAGCTGAAGGGCTTATGGTAGGCTTCTGATTTATGTTTTCAATATAGATTGTTAGTATCTTCAAACTTACAGTCTCAAAACTTGTTGGTGTATAAGTGTGTGGGAAGCAAGGAATTGTTGGAAGGAACCTAGCAACATCAAGGGATCTGGTTGTATCTTTCTTCCACATTATTTAATACATATATACTTTTTCTTTCCTATATGAACGCTATGTTTCCATATTGTATGATTCCTTGATCATGTACATAGTTTCATATCGAATAGACTCTGTTATTCTTGTATTCATTGGCTTTTGTTTCTTTGTAAATACTTCTTCATAAGACTTATGATGGAGCTGAGATCACATTGGCAAGGTCAGGTCTACAACATTTAAAAGGTATGTTTTGGATCCTCTTCTTATTTGGTAACTAGAATCTAAGGAAATTTTACTATATTGTCTTCTTTTGTTCTAGTTTTGGGTTGAAACTAGAGAGATTAGTTTGTGTCCGCACTTATCGATTTGTCCTGAAATAGACACCATTCAGATTGTTGTATGGGAAGGAAGTAGTGGTTCCATTAGAATTTATGGTACCCCGTCTACGTGTTGCAGCAGTTACCAACATGACAGAAAGAGGCGCAATATAGGAGAGGTTAAGTCAACTAATGGAAATGGAAGAGGACATGCTTCTGGCAGGATCTCACCAAGAAGTATAGAAAACAAGAGACAAATCCTAGCATGATACACATATTAAAAAGAATGGTTTTAAGGAGGGAGACCTATTTCTACTCCACGAAAACAAATATTTCCAAAACCCTGGTAAGTTTAGAATGCATTGGATAGGGCCATATGAAGTAAAGACTATCACATATGGGGGATATGTACATCTAAAAGACTTGGGAGGAGCATACCTGAAAGGAATGATGAATGGCAGTCGATTGAAACTGTATAGGGACAGTCAACCTACTAACCCTTAAAAGTTACAATGAAATGAGAAAGACATGTATAGAGTGTACTATAGCAGAGATTATGAAAGAAAAATGATAAAAATAAATAAAATGGGGGAAAAGGAGAAAAAAGGAATACAAAAATAGAAAAAGGAAGAAAAATACAAAAAGACACAGAAATTGACTTAACCACAAGAATGTGTAAAAAAATTTGAGTGCATCAATTACTGCAACAATGGAAGACAATGCACCCGCGCTGGTGTAGACGGATTGGCAAGTGTCGTGTAAATGGAAGGAAATTTGTAAAATGAAGTCTCATGTTCGATTCTCACCCGAATTTACTCGTGCCCCAGTCTTTTGGACTAGGTGGTTGCATCTAGGGTTATAATGGTAGCCAAAGGGGATAGACCCTATGTCATGCGAGTACAAGAACCGCCAATTGCCAATTTCCCCAGTACAAAAAAAAAAAATGGAAGACAATGCACAGGAAAAATCACACTCGGTGCAAATGCATGCAAAAAGTGAAAAACATATACGATCGGGTCTATAAAAGGTGGAAATCAAATGTGTATTCATCATTTAGTGATTTTTTAGCAAAGACCGAGATACAAAGAGCGTTCCTTACCTACAATTTTACAAAGAAGCAAGCGAGTGTGCGAATTAGAGAGAAGATGACCCCAGTAAAGTTCGATGCTCTAGGCCAATATGTAAGGGTTACTCGTCATGGCCAAAGGTGCAAGGAAAGAATGAGACAACCTGAGAACGTAGTCAGGATGGAATATGTCACCACGTCGGACACTGAATCGATGATCCTGACATGGGTTGAAGAGGAAACATCCACAACACCACAAGGCAAAATAGGGTAGAGTTTTGGGGCCCAGAATGGTATTCCAAACCCTAACCCTGAGACGCCTGTGAAGCTTGACCAAACAATGATACCATGACCAAGCCACAGAGGAGAGGAGGTATTGGTCAAGGATATCACTGACCGACCACATTCCTAGAGGGAAGAAGAGGACATAGACACAACAGAGGCAGGCCCATCTGTTGTGGGACAAAAAATAAAGGTGCAGGATGCCATGGATATCACACTCCCATATCTCCTAGACCTAGTGGCAACTATGGATGATATGTTGGGAAAGGTAAACAAACTTAGATACCTAGACCACGATGTGCGTGACACAACCAAATTCCCGGATTTGGCCGAAGAGTATTATTTATCAAACACATGGGAAATTGGACCTCTGGGTAAACCAATAATGGAGCTCGCGCAATGGATAATGGGACTATACAACTCTAGCATCATGAATCTATTGGATATACCACACTTCGGGCGTGGTAAAAATGTTGGGCTCTACGCCAAATAACTAGTTTCCCACATACACTGAGGCATCCTGTGCATGGATAGGCTAGTACAACTAGATGTGGCACTAATTTCCAAGATCACGGGACTACCTACATTCGATGCACAACCAAAGAAATACTTGGATAACAAGGCACGTGAGAAGAAAATCAAAGAGTTGGTCAAAGCACAGTTTGGCACCAGTCGGGGTAATAGGCACATTGTGCTCAAGGATATTAATGACAATGCAATGAGGTTTTCCAACAATATTATGGCTTACAAACTATTGAGGAAATGTTGAAAAGAAGAAGTGCTAGCAGGAGTTATTGCAGTAGCCACATAGTGCATGGAAGAAGTAATGTTCAGCTGGGCATCATACCTATTGAACCAGTTTTTGGTAGATTATAGAGATACATAGGATAATGGAACCGAGTTCCATTACTCTAGGGCCCGCGCAGATGCAACCAACTTGGAGATGGGTAGAGGAGTCGCTGAAATGTTACAAATCACATGCGACCAACTGAAATTGGAGAAAGAGGAGGAGAAATAGGAGGAGAAATAATGCACAGATAAACTAGAACATGGATCAGAAATGGTATATGATCGCATCCCATACAACGTGAAAGAACCTTAGAGGAGTGAAGAGAAGAAGATCAACATGATTTCACAAACAATTGATAGATATAAGCAAGAGATTGAGGAGCTCAAATAAAGGCTCAATCCTATGACTCCTACAGAGGTTTGAGAACAGAGAGAACAACAATATGCACTCCAAATATCTGAGATGGAGAAATAAGCAAGGGAAGTAGAAAAGTTGTTCGACAGAACCGTGCATATATGGACTATTCTGGAAGAAGATGAAAAGGTCCAACAATGGGGCCAACAAGAGGAGAGAATCAGTGCTACCATATAGGAGCTAAAGCAATAGCAGAAAACAATGAGTATCATTGATTTCTTGAAGGGCACTCAAGAAATGAATCTACTACAGACAAAGTTGAAAATAGCATAGACAAAGAAGAAAGAAAGACAAGTCGAATTGGAACCCCTCCAAGAACAAGCAACACAGATGATTGCACATATGGAGGAAGAGAAGACAAGTATGGTGCATCCACAGTCAGAGGGTGCAAAATTAATGCAGGAGGAGATAACAACGCAGTCAGTGAAGGCACTAATAGGAAAAGTTGTACATATGAGGGAAAAAAGAAAGGAACTAGTAGAAAAGTTCCACAGTTTGGACAGGGAAGTCCAAGGAGCGCACAACACCTGAGTGGCTCAAGACGAGCCACATTTCAGTGTTGGGGGCATGTTGGGTGCAGATCTATTTTGAGAAGGAAGTCTTTTCTGGGTGCATGCCTATTTTTGGAGAAAATATCTATTTTTGGAAATACCTAATTTTGCAGTGCACGCAACAAATGGAAAGAAAGAAGCATGCAGAAAAACAAGGAAAAGAAGCATGCAAGAGAAAAAACAACGTGGCGCATAGGTAGGAAATTATAACCATGACAAGCTTAGGGTTTTTGATAAGGATTGTAACAGCTATAAGCCTACAAAATAGTATAAATAAGAATCTATGAGGTCTAGGTAAGGGTTGTTGGTGAGTTAATGACAATTATTATGATTGTTGAGAGATTGTCGATTGTAATAAGGTTGTAGAAGAGTCGAACAAGATAGATTTTGAGGGTTAGGTTTCAGGATGAGGATCTTGTTATGATCTAGTCTGCCTCACAAAGGTTCTTTAACCTCATCATGATTGTATGATTGAAGATGTAATGCGCACAACGCCAGATTTTGCAGAAGATTAAATAAAAGACTAGAGAAGCCAAATCTTTGTGGATGTATCCCTAGGAGAGGGTGAACCACGATAAAACTTGTGTTTTGTGTGATGTTTCTTGAATGTTTAATTTCTTTCAATGATTAGCTTATGAATGAATGATTAACTAGATATATTAGCATGCATGCATAAGGCTAAAGATGAATGAATCTTAGAAATACTTGAATCAATAACAAGTTTAATGCATAAAGAAAGATATAATATACTCCTAGATCCCCACTCATTCCTAGACTGCAAAAACCTGGGTATTATAGTCACCCATAAAATCTATCTCGGGTGAGACTACGCTATGCACTCTGCACGTAGTGTTGCCTCTATGTTTACCTGGAGGGCCGATAGTTTTAGAGTGTTTTCTTGGAAACCTATTGAGATCCAAACCTAGGTCAACCCAAGAAGTGAAAGATTAAGACAACATTAGGAAAAGGAAATTTAGGGAAGATGTCAAAGAAGTTATTGGGAAGAATATGTTACTCTAGAAAAACATAAATCTTAAAGAAAACAACTACAAAACTTTAAGAGATTAAGCCCTTGTCTTTGTAGCAGATTATGTTTCTTGAGATTTTTGTGTAGGTTAGTAGTTTCAGTTATAGAGTTTCAAGAATTTGGAGTCAACTTCTAAATGTCCTCGAAGATTTTATACATTATTCCTCAACACTCATCAAGCATCCAAATCACTGCAAATCCTATTGATGACATCTGTCTTTGAAAAAATGCATTTAAATAGTCATTTTTGCAAAAAAAAAGGAAGACAATTCTAGAATAACACTAGAGAGAGGCTTCTTCAATGGTATCATCATTCAAATGCTAAAGTAGTAGGCATAAAATAAACCTATTTCTATTCCCATAATAGGTTTCCTCCCTATGCCCACTTTTCATTTTTGATAAAAGGTAAGTAAATCCATAACAATCTAATTATGGAATAAAAAGTAAAACATCTAAAGNAGGCTTCTTCAATGGTATCATCATTCAAATGCTAAAGTAGTAGGCATAAAATAAACCTATTTCTATTCCCATAATAGGTTTCCTCCCTATGCCCACTTTTCATTTTTGATAAAAGGTAAGTAAATCCATAACCATCTAATTATGGAATAAAAAGTAAAACATCTAAAGCCTATACATAAAGGAATAACTTAGCCAAAAAGGACAATAAAATAACGGATAGAAAATGTTAAAACTTTGGTAAACCTTTTATATATATATATATATATATATATATATATATATATATATATATATATATATATATATATAGTTTATATTATATATAAATTATATATAGTTTTATATAAATTATTAAACTATATAATTTATATATAGTTTATATTATATAGTTTAATAAACTATATATAAACTATATAGTTTTTATATAATATAAACTATATATATAATATGTAGGGCATCACCCCCCTTGCCCTCCCCCATCGTATATGTATTTTATATATAATATAAATTATAAGTAGTTTCTTCATAGTAATTGTAAGAGAAAGAGAAATGAAATATTATAAATTTAGTAAACTTGACACACATACATATATTGATTAAATATATAATATAATATATGAAAGAGAACTATCATTTTTTTATAAAAGTGTTATAACCCTAAATTGCTCTACACATGCATACATGGCATTGGCCCTCTTGCATTTTTTTCCAAAGCATTGTTGAGTTGTTCTTCTTATAAACCCAATTTTTTGAAGATGTATGCGCCCTGCACCATTACTTCCTGCGTACATACGCTTGTTGCACCACTACATTTCACGTACATACACATCTTGCACCATTACAGCCCGCATACACTTGAAAAAGTTGAAAAAAATAAAAGCTTGCAAGGAATTCATTGAGATTACGGGCTATTGGGTAGTTTTCCAACTAATCCACCTACTATAGCCCGTCACCCAACCGAATAACCATCCTTTTGACATATAAAAGGAGGTGTTTGGGTCTCATTTCTCATCTAAGCATAAGAACAATGAAACTCTGCCCAATTTCACTTCCCCTCCTTGCCCAAGATATTGTATCCCTTTTGTGAGAATTGCCTCAACATTCCCTCATTAGCCCCTTCTCCCTCCATTTAAGCCATCCACTTCCCCAAGAAGATATCAGAAGGTTGAGAGGAGAAGTTTATACAAAGGTGCACTTGGATCTTGGTGAAGAGGAGCCCGGACCATGTTTGTGGAACGATAGCCGACTTTGATTGTAAATGTATAATCATTGTGTTATTAATAAAAGAATTACTTTTCCTATCCCAAATGATGGTGTCTTGAATACTTTTGTTGATTTATGTTTGACATTATAACATATAACCCTAACTTATATATGGAATAGCATGCTTATATTTTTATGTTTGTCAATATTTGGATGGAAGTCATCTTTCGGAGGAGGCATGCAGTCAGCCAAACTTTCAAGCGCAAGGAGGTCATCACCAGACGTGGGATTAGAGGTATAGTTACCCGATCTTCTTTTTCTTTCTTTCTTCATATGAGTTTTGGTATGTTTAGGGTATTTTAGAGAATTAATTGACTTTTAGACAGTTAATCGATCTGCCTACATTCTGAACCCTGGTGTAGTCATACGGGGGTGTTCCCTCTAGAAGAAATGGCGACCATACTGAGGAAGCCTCTAGGGTTTTTTAGGGGGTTTTGGATTGTATGATTGGTTTTTCTGACTTTCGAGTTTCTGTTGAGTTTTCTGAGTCTTTCAATGGATTATGGTCACCTTCAGGTGCCATACCAGTTCTCCCTGCCCTATAAGAATGTTTCTTTCTTTCTTTTTTAAGAAATACAGAGGTGTACACACCCTGCCTTGAGTCAGCCCACATACATACGTGCTCTACTCAGTAAACAGATCACGTACATACGCAGGCTGCTGAAGCAACAACAACATCTCTGGTTCAAGAAATATTTTGAAAAGAGGAAGTCAACCTCTTTCCTGATTGAGGTTTATACTTCTTGAGGTTTCTTGATTCAATTCAAAGTATCTGTTTTACAATCATAGCTTGGGTTAGAATTCAGTTTCCTTGTCCTTTTGAGTTTTTTGTGTTTACTTCTGAAAGGGTTTTAAGCAAGTATTTTGAATTATTGATTTGCCTATTTGGCTTCTTTAGTGATTCCCTGCGATCCGCAGTGGGCCAAAGATTTGTTTCAGTCTTGTTCTGGTATTTTTATTTTTACCCCTTTCACTTGTTTTGAAAAAGAGAAAAAATATTTATTTCAGTTTTTCTGTTTGAAGCAATTTTGAAAAAAAAAATATTTTATTTTCAGTTTGGTAAAGTAGTTAGAGTTGGTTATTTACTAAAAAGGAAAAATAGTCTATTTTTTAAGTTCTTTACTGATTTCTTGAAACACAAGTAGTTTGTAGTCAAATGAAAATTCATTTTAGGTCTTCTTTTTAAAGATCTTGAAAAATTTAGTTAAAGAAAAGTTGGTTACAAAGAGTTAGTTGAAAATCTTTCCTTTTGATTAGAAGTATTTTTGCTTTCAAGTTTCATTTTTTTTCTCCTCTTTTTCATCTCTTATAACATCACTAGTTTCACCGCCATATCCCTTATTTAAATCAAGCCATTAAAACAAACGCTAAATCTAAAATTAAATAGACTTTTTATGTTTGTAGTTTCAACCAACTAGTTTAGGGTTAGGGCCTTGAATTAGGTTGGAGAGGAAACTCTTCAAGGACATTAAACAAACATTGGAGTCAGAATTAGGGAGTGTTAAAGTCCAGTGACATAAAATTTATCCGGGACCCCCCTCTAACATAGGGGATAAACATGAGGTCGCGTGAGGAAAGGCAACAGAGATAACCCCTCCAAATCCAGACTAAACGTAGTGGGGAACATATATTGAGGATTTGTCGTGGGAGTACTACCGACTGCATTTGCCTACAAAGCTTCGTGGACCTCGAACCTATTTGAGATCCTTTGTTGTCTTCTAGGCCACTTGCTTTCGATACCCTTGATTGGTTTTAGACTTGTTATCATGCTCATTGAGGTCCACCCAATTGTCAAATATACCCTCTTGGTGACTATTTGCGAGATGGAAACTTAGTTACCCATATTCCAGGGACTTACACGGGTGACTGCGGGGGTATACCGTGGTACCTAGGGAAGATGTTAGGTCACACTTTGCAGAGTATACCCAGAGGGTGTTTCCGTGTTCGAGTTGTACTTGCACTAGTTATTTTCTCTAGTGTTGGCTGGTGTAACTGTTCTTCCTACTAGATAGTTATTTTCTTGATTTGTCTTATAGGAATTTTTTCTAGTGTATGCTTGGTTTTAAATGCTAGTTAAGCCTTACTGTGTTGTTTCATCTTTTCACAAAGTGGAATATCAAGAGCTCCATCGTTTACGAAGGATCTAGGGCTTGACCAACAAGGGTCATTCGAAGCGACCGGGTAGCAGGAAACTATGCCTGAGCCTACTCCGAGAGGAGATTATTCAACTCCGAAGGAACCTACTATTTCTGAACTTGTAGAATAAGCTCTCGGGCCAACCAACCCTCCAATAACTGACTTGTCAGTGCCAATCTTAGTACAATTTGTCCCTCCTAAGGTGACACCTTCCGAGCGTTAGATAGTATTACAAGTAGCCATGGAAGCAAATGTTGCTATTTCATCCAAGAGTCCTCATAATCCATTTTCAGCTACTACCACAAGAGGTATTTTTCTTCCTAACCCACCTTCACCAATCTGTACCATAGTGGTCTCAACTCCCTATACCTCGGGTAATGGTCTGATACCATCATCGATGATGACCACTGCTCCATTTACGCAGAGTGCGACAGGCCCTCCATTCTCATATGGGATGCCTGACTTTGATTCGAACTCATTCCTTACCTACTCCACCCTACAGACCATGGGTCTAGGGGAAGGGATCTCAAACACTCTCGTGCAAGGGTCTACTTGGGGCACTTTAGTTCCCTTTAATTTTATCCCTTACGGTGGGGGTCATATACCTCCTCCATCACCCTCGCTCAGTGGTTCTTTCCAGCAACCCATCGAGCTGAATGCTAACTATAGCTTGTTTGGAGTAGGCAGTTTAGGACCTTCATCTTACACTACGCCGATGGGATCCATGTTGTTCTCCTTGTTTGGTGCGTTTGGTAACAATGCTTTTTCAGTTGTTGTCTTGGTTGGGGGAAACCCTAGTTTTGGGCAACATAATCCTGTGCAGGGTACTATTCCTAGACAAGGGGAAAATACAAGATTTTTCTCCTCTCAGGGACTTTGGAATCCTTTTCAGGGACCAGTTCCCTTGCAAGGGATGTTGGTCGGGGGCAATGCCTTCCATGGTCAATGGAACCCTGAGAAGGGTTTAGTACCTATGCTCATCAAATCGGCTAGGGGCATCCCCTTCCAAAATCCTTGGAAAACAATGTAGGGAGCAATCCCCACCCAACCCATGTCGTTCAATTATGAGAATCAACCGATGATATCCTAGTAAACATTGTTTCCATACGTTGTTCAAGGCCAAAGTTTCTACCAGAACCCTGGCCAACATCCCAACTTGTAAGGTAGCTAGAGAGGTAGTGGGGGGGGCCAGAGGGCCCATAGTGATAATAGTGGAGGTCATTCAATGTAAGGTGGACTAGGTCCACTATATTATTAAATAAGGCCCACTATGGTAGTTAGAT
>JASDQU010736098.1:223407-292201 GCA_032191745.1 Picea mariana | reverse complement strand
CTCTCAGTTGACTTATCCTGTTCAACACAAAGGAGTTGTTAGCGACCAAATAATTCATTCTGAAATTTGTTTGAAAAATGATGCCTCATATTGTGGAGGAATTTTGACTTCCTTCCCAAGCTCTAAAAACAGATCTGAAAGTACCATTGGAAAGCTTAGGATTTTTTTATGTCAATCGATTATTCAAGAACATAAAATGGACTCTCCACGGCTCAGAAATTCGATTTTTCCCAAGGCAGTTTTCATTAAAAAATTTGTACTTTCACCAACTCAATGGTTTTGAAATCTGCTAGTTAGCTATTGAAAGATTTCCTTTTCACCAGCTAAAGGGGCGGATTCAGGACAAAAGAGCTGGTGAAAGTGCATAAGATTCCAGAAACATCTTCTTTCTACCCAAATCGCGATTTTTTAATTCCTGAACACGTGGGAAAGGTGTCAAATGATGGATAATAATTAGGAGAAGCTATAATATCTTTCTCATGAAGTTTTAAAGACATGTGGTGAAGAAATAACACCAAATGGCACAATAACTCTTGACAAAAAATCTCCCAGTCATCAAAAACAGATTTCTGAATCTATGATTTTCACCTACAAACTGCCAAATAATGCTTTAGTTGTCAAATTTGACTTGTAATGATCAAATTAAATCTATTTGGTTAAATATTAGGTTATTTTATTATATTAATTTTTGTACTCTATTTTCCATATTTAGAAATCCAGATCCATATTTATAGGATCTGAGATCTTTTGTAAAAGATATAAATACCTATCATTTGATAGAAGCATGGGGGTTGATTTTGGATATAGGAACTATACCTTTGTAGCAGACTTTTCATATGATAATACAGATCACAAGTTTCTCTCTCTATTAATGTTAGATTTCCACCCTTCTTCTACACTCTTATTCAAGTTATTTTAACTGCAAAATGACTGTCATCTCATTAGTCAGTTCATAACTTGATTAATAGTTTCTTACATTGTTTATTAAACCCATCATTGTGTATCTGGTTTATAAGCACTATCTTCTTCACCCACTTAAAGATATTATCTGATTATTGATCCTTGAGGGCATTGGTTTATTTGATTATTCATTTTGACTGTTTGGATACTATATTGTAGTTAAGTTATCTCATTGATCCACACATACAAAAACAAAAAAACAAGTTTACTTTAAGTTACCAAGCATCTTTGTCTTATAACCTCAAAGAGTTTCTTGGAGTGATAACAAATTGGTGTCGTTGTCGGGGAGAGGAGATTGAAGCTCAGCTTCCTTGGGACACGACAAGATCTAGCTTTGATGATAGACAAAGTCTAGACACAAATCAGTTGTAATCATCTATATGGCGACTCCACTGGTATGAAATGAACAAGAGGTATGTATTCTGTGATTTTTCAAGTATTTATGGTTATCCTCATCCAGTGCCTAGTAGAGATGAATGGGTATGTAGTATTCCTAGATTTCGAGGTGAAGAGTGGGAACTGCCAGCTGAACATTTGCTAGAGTTTCATGATTGCATGCATAGGTTGCAAATTGTGCATGAGGATGTTCAGATATGGCTCTTCTGTTTCTCATTAGAGGGAATTTCTTGTGATTGGTACCGGTCTCTGCCTATCGCCAGTATCATCTCTTTGGAAGACTTTCATGCTGCCTTTCATTTGTTCTTCAAAGAATTTTTTTCAGCTGACCTTTTATTTCCTGAATGTTGTCATGAATTCAAATTATTGACTAAAGATTCAGATAATCACAAAGAGTATGTTGTTATAAGAGAAACCTCTCATTGTGACTGAGATATTGATGATCTTCACAATGTTATCCATAGTATAGATGCTTTTGATATTGTACCAAATGCATCTATTGTCTTAGGCTATCAGGAAGATCAAATTGTTCCCTTTGAAGACTTGAAATATGATGAGCAGATTGACAGATCAACATGCGAAAGTATTAGATCTGTAATAGATGTTGAGGGCAGTCCACATCTTCCAGATTTGCAAATCAAGGGAAGTTGTAGTAACCATAAGGAACAGGATTTGCAGGGATTGTCTAATCTTCAGCTTGAATATTATAAAGATCTTCCTTCTCCTTATGATTATTTGATTTCAAATTATGATGAGGAACGAGGTGAGATTTTTCCAAATTTGTTTCATGATTTTATTATTGATCCTGCTATTCAAGAAGCTTCATATTTGTCATTAGGATCTTATCTTGATGCTCCTATATTCCAACAATACAGTGATGAGGAAGGAGATGTTAAGGTTTTTGAAGATTTATTGTTTACTCAAATTCCATCTAGTTCTTCTTTTCAGTAGAGAGATGATCAAAAGTATGTGCATGCTGTGATTGATGCTTGTCACAAATCTATTGAAGATCTTTTTAGTATTGATATATCTCTCAAAGATATTGTTATTAGAGAAGAAATTATTAGATGTGATAAGCCAACATATCATCATGATGAAATCAGATTGCAGAGAAATGGTGAAGGTAAGCATAAAGATTTAGATCAACAGTTGAGTTTGCATTTTCCTTCGAGAAAAGAAGAACAATTTACTTTCAACAATGATATCAGTAAAGGCAGCCAACATCACTTCAGTCTACAATTGAAACAATAGCATGCAGAGACATTTCCTTGGGTCTTTCATGACCCTTTTGCTGATTTTCTGAAATCTACGAGCAACATAAATGTCAAGATATATTTGTCATATGATGATTGGTTCTGCCATCTTTTCAAACTATATTTTTGCATGCTACAATTTCCTTTATTTTTTTGTTTCATATCAAGGAGGTTACCAGTAAATCAATTTCTTTCTTGGCTGCATTGGAGATATAATTTTACTTGATCAGTTTGCCCCTACTGATTAGAAGTAGGAGTAGGTGTGAGAATACGCTCCTCATATGAGCAGTTAGATCATGTTCAGTTGTTGATTTTTGAAATAAGCAGGCAGACTACAACAAACTACAGTCAATTTTCAGTTTAGCAGAGGATTAGATGAAGCCAATGTTATCTCCTGAAATAGCACAGTCCATTCATTTGATTTCTATGTGATAGCATGGTCATTAATAAAGATTTTTATAATTTTTATTAATCTTTAGTGTCAAAATATAGGGAATAATTTGTTATCTCCTATAATGAATTGATCAATAAAAGGTCTTTTCAAAAAATCGAGTAAAAATATTTTCACCAGCTAACATATGTTTTGAAGTTGAAGTTAGCTAGTGAAAGCCCCAAGTTTCAACGACTAAAGTGTACTCTCAGCAGCAAGCGAGCCGGTGAAAGCATTAACACGGGTTTTCCTCCAACGACTCCAGAAACCCAAAAAGGATACAACAGACACACGTCATACAATCATTATGGAGAAGTAATGGACGCAAATGTGTGATGACACCTTTCCATCATGTTTTTTGTAGGACATCATGATAGATTGCACTCATGAAATTCATGGGGCACATAGAGAAGGTTTTGAAGACGTGACACACTCTTAATCATCATTGCAACTAGAGGATAAAGTACCAGTTAGCTGATGACATCAAATCAAATCACCATTTCCTATTTCAAACTCACAGCTTTCAAAAATTTCTATTCTGGGGTTTTCATATTTCATTGATAACACAGATTTATTTTCACCAGCGCTAGCCTGTTCCTTGTTAAGAAGTTTGTTGTTTCAACCATGTACAAATTAGCTGGTGATTAAGTTATAGATGGAAAAGAAGCAAGGAGGATGACTTCTGAGGAAAGAATTAGACAATTTGTCCTTCTTACAGTCTTATCCAGAGGTGCAGAAGCGTTTCTCAGACGTAGGTTGTATGACATATGTGGAAAGGTTACAGGAAGGCTATCACTAGGCAATTGCAGAGGTTTTTGCAAAGTATTGCGATGGAAAGAAAGCTGCAATAGGTTCCCTAGATCTAATAATAGATGAGGTTGTCATTGCATTAGCCACTAGTTTACTAAGAACAAGTCAGATCTGGTTTAAGACAACAGTCATGCGTGAGGAAGGTGATGAGTTGAAAATCCTAGATCAACAGTTCATCATGCTTTCTTCTCAGACAGAGATTAAGCAGTCTGTATTTAACATTGAGATCTCTAAGGGAAACGAGCAACTTGATTATTTTCAATTGATTGATTTAATGAATAGACAGGCGGGTTACAGGTTTTCTATAGGTTTTCAAATGATAAATTGTAAAGGCTAAATGACTCCATGCCCAATACTAAAGGCACAAGATCTTTCAGGTTCTTGGAAACCTTGCAAGGAGTTCTCCATCCCAGTTGGAGCCAGATGTTAGCGATCGAATAATTCATTCTGAAATTTGTTTGAAAATGATGCCTCATATTGTGGATGAATTTTAACTTCCTTCCCAATCTCTAAAAACAGATCTGAAAGTAAAATTGGAAATCTTAGGATTTCTATATGTCAATCGACTATTCAAGCATGTAAAAAAAACTCTCTATGGCTCAGAAATTCGATTTTTCCCAAGGCAGTTTTCATTAAACAATTTGCGCTTTCACCAGCTCATTGGTTTTGAAATCTACTAGTTAGTTGTTGAAAGCTTTCCTTTTCACCAGCTAAAGGGGCGGATTCAGGACAAAAGAGCTAGTGAAAGTGCAGAAGAGTCCATAAACGTATTCTTTCTACCCAGATCGTGATTTTGTAATTCCTAAACACGTGGGAAAGGTGTCAAATAATGGATAATAATTAGGATAAGCTAGAATCTCTTTCTCATGAAGTTTTAAAGACATGTGGTGAGGAAATAACACCAAATGGCATAATAACTCTTGACAAAAAATCTCCTAGTCATCAAAAACAGATTTCTGAATTTGTGATTTTCACCTACAGACTACCAAATAATTCTTTAGTTGTCAAATTTGACTTGTAATGATCAGATTAAATCTATTTGGTTAAATATTAGGTTATTTTATTGTATTAATNGATAATACAGATCACAAGTTTATCTCTCTATTAATGTCATATTTCCACCCTTCTTCTACACTCTTATTCAAGTTGTTTTAACTGTAAAATGACTGTCATCTCATTAGTCAGTTCATAACTTGATTAATAGTTTCTTACATTATTTATTAAACCCATCATTGTGTATCTGGTTTATAAGCACTGTCTTCTTCACCCACTTAAAGATATTATCTGATTATTGATCCTTGAGGGCATTGGTTTATTTGATTATTCATTTTGACTGTTTGGATACTATATTGTAGTTGAGTTTTCTCATTGATCCACACATACAAAAACACAAAAACAAGTTTACTTTAAGTTACCAAGCATCTTTGTCTTACAACCTCAAAGAGTTTCTTGGAGTGATAATAAGAGTTTCAGAGCATCCAAAGAAGCGAGATGACTAATTCAAAAGCTTCCGAGATCCTGTGAGTATCAAACAACCGGGTTTAGAAAGCGTTACATGTATGTACCAAGTCTGGATTTTCTATGTTTTCGCTTCATATATACATTTTTATCCAGTGTCACTCTGTATGAAGGACCTAAAGGATTGATTTCAATTGTAGGAACTATGCCTCTGAGAAAGACAACCACTAGGCAATTACCGAGGGTGTCCAAGCTTAAAGAACCAGAGGTAGGAGAAGGCTCTTCTCCAGTGGCAATAAAACAAATAGAATTTGCTCCAAGACCAGAACCGGTTATTAAAACATCCACAAAGAAGGATTTCATTCAATCTCTGGCCTTTGGAGACATAGAGGCAAACACAGGGGCCAAGATGGAACTCCCACATTGGGGAGAACGTTTCAACAAGATCAGCTGGGAGGGATTTCTGGAATACATCCCACACAGTCACTCGGATGTGACAGTGCTCGATGAACAGGTATTCCCAAATATCTGACGGTCGTACCTACACATGGTAGCAAGTAGAACCCCAATGTTTCCCTATATAGAGCTGCTGCAATGGATCATCGACCACACAGACACACAAAAGTGCCTAATCAACAATGACAATGGTGGGTGTGTCAGAGTTTTCCTTCCGTTGGAGGTCCAAAAGTACTACAATCTTAGAGACCCAGAGGAGCGACTGAACACTGATTTTTTCATGAAATTTTACAAGAACTATGACACCAGCTGAGTAATGGCCTCATGGTGGCGAGAAGATAAGAAATACACCAATCAGACCTCCGTCTGGTACCAACCTGTCAACCTAAGAGAACCATACATCTTCCTAATGGCACTCATCTGTCGGTTGTATGGGGAGAAAGACTGCTTCAGGTTTTCGGAGGCATGGATGCCTCTAGCATGCACAATAGCTATATCCAAGAGTGGCTTCAATTGGGGAGCCATCATTTCCAATTAGTTGAAAATATGCATACAACAGGCTCAGACACCGAAAGAATGGGAGACTCCAACCTTCTACATGGAATCATACTTGCTGGATGCCATGTGTGCCAGAAACATCTTTGTCAGCATGAACTTAAGATGGCTCATCACAGAGCTCTCGATCCATGTATATTTCAGTGTCTTATGGGAGAACATGTACAAAAAATCCTACTCCATCATCTGCGTTGAATTCATCATGTGCATTTATTTTATTCTTTTGAAGAAAGAGTGTCTGAGACTGTTGCCTGAGGAAAAAAAGATGATATCGAAGGTTGGTCACTGGTATCTAGATGAGCACAATACCTACATTAGGGTTTTCAGGGCCACCGGAGAACCATATCTTTTACCCGTGCATGTCCCCAACCGGCTTGTAGTAGGGGAGATATGCTACCAAACCATCCTGTAAGGCTACAACGCCACTTTGGTCAAAGATAAGAAAAGGGAGTTCACACCTTATGGTTTCCATGTAGGATTCTACATGGTGAAGGACACTACTCAGGACAAGAAAGAAGGACTGAGCCAAATGGAGTTCTGATTCCAGATTGACCATTTTTGCAAACATGACCCAAAGGGTCTAGTCTTGAAGCATGCCTTGCAATTTTCATCTTGCTGGCCTTACGCCCATGATAAATTCGAAGATGAGGTCTTCATAAAAAATTCCCAAGATTGGGATGAAGTGGTGGCGAGTATGGTCGACCCTAAGATGACCAGGTTCAAAGCCATGAGCATGGATGAACAGACGACGATCCTAGAAAAATCGACTCAGGGGGCCCTCAGGCCCAGAGAAGAAATGATAGTGGCCGAAGAAGCAGAAGCCCCTCAGGCAACCTCAATTAAAGAAAGAGTTTTCCCTATGCCACAAGATGTGTGGGAAAGGGGATTTCTCATGTTAGAACAAGTGCAACGAGTGAATGATCAGCTGCGAGATGACCCAGAACTATAAAAAATGACAAGATCCCCTGCCGATAACCCAAACAGAAGTCAGGCCTTCAGAACACAGGGAGGAAGTTCAAGAACCCAGTCTTGAACAAGTATATACCATCAGGAGTCTGGGGAATACACTTACCTAGGGAGATCAAAAAATCCCTGAACCCGTTAATGAAGTAGCCAACATACATGCCATAGCTTATAAACAGAAAAGGAAGGCTATCATCCAAAGAACCACCAAGAAGAGGAGGATCATTCTAGATCTCTCCATCCTCATCACTACGGAGGAACATATGATCAACACAGAGCATGCTAAGATGTCCAAACTCATTGGTGCAGGGATGGAAATCATAGATGCCACGCTGAATAGAGCTAAAAGACATGAAGAGGAGTTGGTCATTGCCCTGAAGGAATTGGAGCGTTTTAGCCACTTGGTGAAATACTATCAGAACACCACACAGGTTGCGGTGTTCCTAAGGAGCAAATTCTAGGAGGCCTACAACAAATTTACAGACAAGCAACACCTATTCACTGCAAGGATAGTGAAGCTCTAGGAAGACACCCTCATGGAACTTGTGAAGTGCAAAGATATGGAGCGGTGGTATGAGAAAGCACAACAAGCCGTGGAGAGAGTCGACTACATCGGTGTGGTCCAACAGGGTTGAGATACCGAAGAACATGACATTCGAGTGTTAAAAGAGAGCATCCTTTATCACATAAAGAAATAGACTGAGTATTGGGAAAAAATGGCTCAAGAACCTCACTGAGAAATCTAACAGAAATGGGCCAAGTGAGAGAAAAATTGGATCAAGATCAATCGAGTGATGAAAGACATCAGAATCCCTGATTTTGGCACACCTGATGACTTTCTCGACTTGCGCGACATAGTCAAGTTGCACACCGAGCAAGACTCATAATGGGATGAAGAAATAACAAAGGTGACAGACATGGTGCCAGGTCAGGTGCGACAGTTTATGGAGCATCCGATCAAAGCTCGGGCTATGCTACAACAATTAAGTGCTAGTATAGTCAAGTATCAGGCACATGCGATAGAGATAAGAGACATTCACTCGACTTCGATGGAATAACATAGATTCCCATATTACAACACCTGCAAGTATATGTTTATCAAGTGGTCAGAGTATGGGAAGAGTCACCCTGTTAAGTGATATCTTGAGACAACTCTTAGAAAAACTGTTAGAAAAGAGCACCATGTTGCGAGTTTTGTTTTACTTAGCTGTACTTTAATTGTTATTTTTAGTTATTTTTATGTTATAAATAGGAGCATCGAGTGGTTAGTTAAGGGTCGATGGTTGTTGCAAGAAACTCTGATTTTTGGTTTTGTTAAGAACTATTTTGGAGCTGCCTTTAAATTGAGAAGTCATTTTGGGACCATAGACAAGTTTGTGTTTTCATCAAATGCATGTATGATTGGATGTGGAGAAGAATTATTTCCTATTTCGTCTCATGAATGGATGCAGTAACAAGTAAGAGCTATTAAATCTATTGATAAGTTATCTGATTCAATGTTTTGTAGTTCTTGTCTTTATCATGAAAATAAATCGTTGTGTTATTATGTGATTGATGATTAGAGTTGAGTGAATTATTTTACTTTCCATTTTTTATCACATGCATGTTTTTCTTCTGATAATTTGTATCTCAATTAGTAATTGGAATGCCCGCATGGTTAACGTATTAGTACTAAGCCTGAGGTAGACGATCATTGTCTGTATGCTAGAGTGAAAGGGTTATCCCAAGATCAGCCTCTTCTTCAGTAGTTGAGTTTGTTCCCACTTTGTCACTTAGTTGGTTTATACCAGCTTCATCTTATATCAGTCTCACCTAAGAAAAAAGACAAAAAGAGAATGTCTGAACAGAAGGAGAGAGCCTTCACAAGAAAAATGTAAATCCCATCGATTATTTTGGCCCGATCGTAAGATCTGGAGAACCATTCCACTATTAAACACTCCAGAGTCTAATTAGGCCTCAATGGCGGGTTTGGTTCTTATCATTGAGTTAAAGGGATTTAGGACCCCTCAACATAATTGGCGCTATAAGGAGGGCCTAAATAATGAATAGTTGAATATATATTTCACATAATATTCCAGACAACCTATAGATTCAAAACAACCCACATGCATGGCTAGTCATTCCCAAGACAGCCAACACACACTGAGTACTCCCGAAACAAGTAACTCACTCGAGCCAAAAGAAGAACACATGTTCCCCGATATACCTTACACTCTTCCTCACGAGGAATTGAATCAATTCAGAAGAATCACAAGAGCATACACCTGACAGATCAATGCACTACCCTTAGCTCCGTTACTTCCTCGAAGACAAAAAATAAGCAGACCAGTGGTCGATACCCCCGACCAATTTTTGTGCACATAGTAGAAGAACTAGTAGATTTCTCCCACACTGAAATCAAACATCCTCTTAATCTAATCCCCAAAACACCGGCCGATAACTTCTCTGAGCCCAACAAGTTCTTGGAGGAAGAAGGGTTTAACTTAGGATCTGAGAACATGGAAGATAACCATGACCATGATGAAGAAAGGGGAAACCCACCTAAAAATAATCAACCTTGGTTGACCAGAGATGATCTGGCCATCCTTGAATGAGTACATAACCTTCCCCGACACCCAGAGAAATTACTTCCTAAATTTGACCCTGAAACCTCAAGACTGCCCGAAGACCATATAAAGAAATTCATACTATCTATCAGGCTTATGAATGTCCAACATGAAGACATGGTTTGCCGTTTATTCCCCTACATGTTCAAGAACTCAGCCTCCATGTGGTATTTTAACTTACCCGTAGGATCCATAACTAGTTGGACGAAGTTTCAAAAGGACTTTCTAGACAAATTTGGAGAAGAAACTACTATGGGAGCTTTGATGGATGAGTTGTTCGCCGCCACCATGAATTCAAAGGAAAGGGTTAAATACTTTAATCAATGATTTACCACCATCTTAAACAAATTCTATCCTGAAGCTAAACCTACTCAGGAGTTGCAAATCAAAGTATACGTTAATGCTCTCCCAACTTCCATTTCCATGTTTGTGAAGAGGGCCGCCAAACCAACCCTAGTTGAGAATTTTGAAGAAGAAAAAATGATAGAGTTCCAAACGAAAGGATGCAAAGAAGGCTAGGTATCCTTAGTTAAGAAAGAATTTCAACCTTCTCCCAGGAGAGGGCTATTGCTTACTAGACCTCTAGGGAAACAAACAAAACAAGCTCCTGAAAAGGGAAGTGGGGACATAAAGGACCTACAATGCATGGTCTAAAAGCTATCAAACAAAATCATAGTCATGAAGAGAAGTGCAGGGGAAGGAAACCAAGGCCAAAGGCCCTATAAGCCTTTCTTTAAAAGGAATCCACCATTCAAAGCAATTGAACCTCCCCTAGCCAACTTAAACATATATCTCGGAAATGTAGCATCCAACTCTTTCCGCACTTATCACCAAGAGAACCACTTTGAAAGAGACTGCCCTCAATGGGTGCATGCCATGAATTTGATGGCCAACTGGTTTGTAGATGAAGTATCCCTGACCGAACAATCAAGCGTCTCTAGTATGAATATTGTCGATCAGGAAGAAATTACTCCACCAGAAGAAACAACCATGCTGATATGGGATCCTAACCTAGCTATGCCTTCCAATGACCTATTTGAAGTTCAAGAACCACCTACAGAAGTCTTGGTTGTTTAAACACAAAGTAGGGGCCAACCTGTCTCAAACAACCTTACTACGACCCAAATTTCGGGAGGAAGACCAGCTCTCAATCACCCAAAATCACTTTTTTCTTCTCGAAGAAACCCTATAAACATCCATACACAAGAATCTCCCAAGATGGATTACAACATAGTTGAAGATTTGAAGAAGTTGAAGGCTAATATATCAGTTATGGACATATGCAAAATCCCTCAACAAAAGGACTTCCTGTTACAAGCTTTGAAATCAGTAGAAAATCCTATGACAAGCACTGATCAAGAAATAAATCTAACTCCCATATATCTAGTAAATAAACCAACTGTGAATGCCTTCTCTGAAGATAAAAAAGGAAAACCTTTTGTCCCACCATTCCTCTTAACATTCGAAGTTTTCAACAAAAACCTCCATAATTGTTTGGTCGATTCGGGATCATCCTCTAATGTTATGCCACATTCTATTTGCAAAAAACTAAACGCAGTCCCTCTCAAAAGTGAAAAACATGTAATACAACTAGACAAAACCCAGGTGAAGGTCATGGGAGAACTCAAAGATGTAATGATCAGGATAGCGACCCATCCTAAGTTTGTGCAAGTGATTGACATCATTTTAGTAGATATCCTAGAAGCTTACGGGTTATTGTTAAGCCGAGATTGGTCTGAGAAGTTAAACGGATACTTTAGTACAGGCTAGGCTCACCTTTGGCTACCATTAAAAGGGCACAAAAATATGATCAGGATTGATAGGGAAAGATATCTAAAACATACTGTCACTGAACTAGAAACCCTAAACGAACCCTCATCGACAGATTTCCCCGTTTGAGGCAATTATTCATGTGATTCCTACTTTGGGAACTTCTCCTCTCTCTCATCTGATGTCCCTCATACTCAAAACTCTGAAATGATTTTTTGAGAGGAACTACCAACAACGGCGGAGGAAACCCTCTTCTTCCAAGAACCCACGTTAGAAATCACATAACTAACAGGAGGAAATGAGGAAAGTAATAGGAAAGGGGAAGCTGAGACATGTTTCCCACAAGTTTGGACCCTATATTTGGATGGATCTAAATCACAAGAAGGGTTAGGAGAAAGGTGTATCCTCATTAATCCGAAGGTTAAACGATATTACTTGTCCTGCAGACTAGAGTTCGAATGCACAAACAACACCTCCGAGTATGAAGCTCTAGTACAGGGGCTAAAGAAAGACATAGACTTAAACGTCAAAGAATTGAAGGTTTTTGGAGATTCTTAAATCATTGTTAGACAATAAGGAATATTGTACATTGCAATTCTCCACACCTGAATAATTACCAATGGGAAGTGCACAGGATAATAGAACATTTTGAATCTTTCAACATTACAGTGATTCCCAGAGAGAAAAACACTATTTTTTATTCTCTGGCCACCGTTGCTTCAAGGCTATCACCTCTAGAGGATTATGAATCCTCTCGGTTCATTGTAGAACTTCTCTACAAACCCTCGGTACCCAACAATATTTCTAATTAGAAGGTTTTTGATGGAGATGAACAAATTATAAACTTTCTAACCAATCAGGACAATTTTAAAGACTTGGCCATTGACAATGAAGTATTCCAGGAACAATCGATGGAAACCAACCCTCATACAAATCATTCTATCGACAAATGAAAGTCTCACATGATACCAAAGGGAATACCTAATTTAGAAAACCTTTTTGACCTAAAAGAAAGATTTAAGGGGTCAAAAAGCGTGAAGACCGATAGTTCCTGTCCAATGCATGAAACCATAAATATCAGAACCCCGGAAAATCTAAAAAATGTAAACCTCGGTAAGACAATATCTAAATAGGAAAGGAAGGCTTATCTCAAACTTTTCAGACAATATCAAGATGTCTTTGTGTGGTCCTACCGAGATCTGAAAAATTATGATACCCGTATCATTCAACACACTATCCCTTTAAAACCTGAAGTGAAACCCTTCCAACAGAAGCTCCGGAAGTATCACCCATCCCTGGAGCCTCTCATGTATCAGGAGTTAAAGAAACTGTTAGATGCCAAAATTATCTTCCAGGTTAGACACTCTGCATGGGTGGAAAATCTGGTTCCTGTAAGGAAAAAGTATGGGGAGATTTGCCTATGCGTATATTTCAAAAACATCAATAGAGATTCAGAAAAAGACAACTACCCAGTCCCACCAATGGAGCAAATCCTGCAGACCATGTGTGGCTATGAAATTTTCTCCTTACTAGATGGTTTCTCAGGTTACAACCAGGTTCTAGTTTCAGAAGAAGACCACTTGAAAACTACCTTCTGAACCAAGTGGGGAACCTTCGCATGGAAACTCATGCCTTTTGGGTTAATCAATGCAGGAGCAACCTTCTAGAGGGCCATGGATGTATCATTTTAGGGACTAATCAACAAGTGTGTAGTAGTTTACTTGGACGACGTGACTGTGTATTCAAATAAAAAAGAAGATCACATCCAACATTTAACCCAGATTTTCGAAAGGTGTAGGAAATACGACATATCCTTAAACCCTAAGAAAGCTATTTTTGGTGTCGAGGAAGGTAGGTTGTTAGGCCACATTATATCTCAAGTAGGTATCTGCATAGACCCATAAATAATTAAGGCCATAGCTCAGCTTCCACTACCTCACAACAAAAAGGCTATGCAATCGTTCTTCGAGAAAATCAATTTTGTGAGGAAATTCACCCCCAATTTCGTGGAAACTATCAAAACCTTACAAAAAATGTTTCATAAGGACGCTGAGTTTAAGTGGGATGATGAACGAAATAAGGATTTCAGCAATATTAAAATTGCAATCTCTAAAGCCCCAGTCCTGCGAAGTCCTGATTTCAACAAATATTTCTTCCTCTATACTTTCACCTCCGACCATTCATTAGCCGCAGTATTAACTCAGATGGATGAGGAAAAAAATGAAGCCCCAGTATCGTTCATGAGCACTAACCTCCAAGGTGTCGAACTAAATTATCTTTCTATAGATAAACAAGCTTATGTGGTTTGTAAAGAAGTAAAACATTTCAGATCTTACATCCTCAAGAACCATACCAAAATAATTGTGCCTCACCCCGCAGTCCAATCCCTATTTACTCAACAGGAGATGGGGGAAAGAAGATGGAACTAGATGGAAGTAATCCAAGAATTTGATATAGATATAAAACCTGTTAAATTGGTTAAAGGACAAGGGTTATGTAAACTGGAAGCTAAATCTCAAGACCAAGTAAATGAGGACCCCAGATGGGAGAATGAAATGGCATTATGGTGCAGTGAATCTTCATACATCTCCCCAGGGAAAGAGTCTTGGTATGAGAAATTGACTTATCTCCTGCATCATGGTACTTTCCCAGAAAACCTAAACCCTAGGTAAAGGAGAGATCTCAAGATAAAATCCGCACAGTATTGCCTCATAAATTTGGTACTCTTCCGGGTTAATTACGATGGGGTACTTTTAAGATGCCTCGAACGTGAAGATGCATACAAAGTTCTGAAGGAGCTCCATGATGGCCTTGCTAGTGGACATTTTGCAGGAGACACCACTGCTCATAAGATACTGAGAGATGGATATTATTAGCCCACTTTGTTCAAGGACACTCACACATACGCTAGAAACTGTAAAACTTGTCAAATAAGCACTGGGAGAGAGAAGAGAGCAGTGGTCCCACTCCAACCGGTGACCGTTTCTAGGACTTTTGAGCAATGGGGGTTAGATATCATAGGAGAAATTACACCAAGTTCTTCAAAACAACATAAGTACATACTTACTGCCACCTATTACTTCACAAAATGGGCAGATGCCATCCCTCTGACTCATGTGAATGAGAAGGTGGTAATCCAATTCATAGAACAACAACTAATCACAAGGTTCGATGCCCCTTCTATTCTTGTTTTTGATAATGCAACTTATTTTTCTTCCACCTTATTAATAGAATTTTCCCTAGACAAAGGAATCATAATTAGATACTCTACAAATTATTATCCACAGGGAAATGGAGTGGCAAAATCAACTAATAAGAACCTAGTGAGGATATTGAAGAAAACGGTTGCAGACAACCAGAGGAACTGGCATAATCTAATCCATAACACTTTATGGTCAGATAGAGTTACACCTAAGGAAGATATAGGGAATTCCCCATACTTTATAGTGTTTCTTTTGTTTTATATTTTGCGATTATGCTTATGAGATTTTGAAAGATTGTTTTTAGAAAGACAATGGTTGACCTCAAATCATGCGACATAGTGAACTCTCTTCCTAAATCGTCGCTCACATACAAACACAAGAAACACTGAGGAGCCTACGGTTGTTTCAAGAAATTCTTTATCTAACTTGCGTAGATGAAAAACCTTGGAGAAATGCAGAAGTGTCTGCTTAGTGGTCTGGTAAAAAACCTTAAGGGAAAGAAGGTAAGTTGGAAGGGACTACATGAACCTCAAAGACAGAGCTAGTAAGTTTTACCTTAACCATCTCTTTTTTTGCAAATAACAGACGTCCTCCTCTCCTTCTCACTCAAGTCATTCTGTCGAGGTAAAATTCAACTATATCAATTGAGTGTACAGTGGGAGAGGGTATGCAGATATCTCCTCTAGGGCTATGGATGCTCGGTGGAAACAGAGCAAGGTATGTGACATTGGGGTGACTCCATAGGGGCTATGGACGCTCGCTGGCAGTTGAGCAACACCATAGAAAATGAATAAGGGTAAATAAAAGGCCTAGCACCAGTGAATTATTTACTAGACTCTTGTCAAAAGTGGGCATGAGTAAAGGTTACAGGAAAACAAGGTAGAATAAAGGTTAAAAAATCCCACAGGCAGGCCCAGATGCATCAATTGGGGAAATTCCAAACGCAAGGGTAAAAGAGGCTATGATGAAAACCAGTTAAGTCCCTAATAACATTTTTCATCACCCAATCCTGAGGAAGGAACAAAGTTTCTACTTTCTGCCAATAATTCACCATTTGTTGACCAATCAACACACCCTAAAAAACCTATGTCAAATTTTCACTGTTTGAGTACCACTTAATTTTGCATTGTCTGAATTCGATTTTATTTTGATAAATGTTTTGAATTTTCTTGTTCTCTTAATGCTCATTATCTATTCAGGTCTATTTAAATACATGAATTAAAAAGGCCTAACACTTAAGTAATTAATTAACAACCAAAACACTTCACTCAACGCGCTTAAGATTCAGCATCGGAAGTAATTAAGAGGTGAAAAGGAAACACTCGAAAAGCCTCAAATCATCGAGCGTCGATATTCATCTATATCGATGAAAGGGGAGTCTTGTTTCATGACAAGTATCACACACATGCCTCGCCGATATCTGATCCGCTTCAGCATCAATAAAAGGTGAAGGGAGTGAACGTTAAGGAAAGAGGAAACGATATCGCCGATAACCGATACCTGACGCACTTGTCAGAATTGGAGAAAACTGAATCACAATGAACATCGTGACCATGCTAAGGAGTTTTCCCCGATCACCGATTCCCGAAGTGTTTTAGCATCGATGAATGTTCGAAGAAGCTAACCCAAAGGAAAATACGCGATAGGTTTATCCATGATCGCCGATCCTCGATACCTTTTCGGCATCGGTGAACCCAAGTTATTTTAAAACACACAACTTGAAGAAAGCTCCAACTCCGACTAATATGTGTGAATTAAGTCACTAGTCTTTAATGCCACGTGTCTTTTCCCAACTGGAGAAACCATACGATTTAGATCAACCCTGAGTCACTTTTGGTTCCTCAGTTCCAAGTCACACCGTTGAGTCAGTTCACCACATCAACACCATACGATGAAGTTGATCAGTGTCAGAGGTTTTTGGCAAAAGGATATCAACAATAACATCCATAGCACATTGTCGATCCCCATTCCAGCCACTGAGAAAGTGACATGATGGGACATTTGAGCACTAGATACGATTAGATTGTGATCTTTTAAGGGGTTAATTAGTACCAAACCTCACATTAATTATGACTTCGTGCGTGAATCAAAACAACCGTTTAAAATTATCGATAGAACACACCACCCTCCAACGTCAACCCACGATGAATTTAAGTTGGAAAGATTAGACAACATATTGGTTTTCAATTCTACTCATCACCTGAATTAAATGGTTGACATGACAAGGTAAGTTCTCCCTCAGTTTAAATTCTCTTGGGCCATTGTAAATGAAACCATTCTGCGCACAAAGGAGTTTTAGAGCATCCAGAGAAGTGAGATGAGCAATTCAAAAGCTTCCGAGATCCCGTGAGTATTAAACAACCAGGTTTAGCAAGCATTACAGGTATGTACCAAGTCTAGATTTTCTGTGTTTTCACTTCATATATACATTTTTATCTAGTGTCGCTCTGTACGCAGGCCCTAAAGGATTGATTGTGATTATAGGAACTATGCCTCTGAGAAATCCAACCACTAGGCTATCGCTGAGGGCGCCCAAGATGAAAGAAATAGAGGTAGGAGAAGGCTCTTCTCCATGGGTAGGAAAACAACTAATTTGATCCAAGACCAGAACCAGTTATCAAAACATCCACAAAGAAGGCTTTCATTCAACCTTCGGCCTTCAGAGACACAGAGGCAAACACAGGGGCCAAGACAACACTCCCAAATTGCGGATAAATTTTCAAGAAGATCAACCAAGAAGAATTTCCAGAATACATCCCACACAGTGACCCAGATGTGAGAGTGCTCGACGACCAGGAATTCTCGAATATCTGATGGTCGTACCTACACATGGTAGAAAGAAGAACCCCAATGTTTCCTTATATAGAGATATTGCAATGGATCATTGACTACAGAGACACGCATAAGTGCCTAATCAACGATGACAATGGTGGGTGTGTCGGAGTTTTCCTTCCGGTGGAGGTCCAAAAGTACTACAAGCTTAGAGACCCGGAGGAGAGAATGAACACTAATTTTGTTTTGAAATTCTATGAGCGCCATGACACCAACCAAGTAATGGCCTCATGGTGGCAAGAAGATAAGAAATACATCAACTGGACCTTCGACAGGTACCAAACAACCAACCTAAGAGAACCATACATCTTCCTAATGGAACTCATCTTTTGGTTGTATGGGGAGAAATAATGCTCTAGGTTTTCAGAGGCGTGGATGCCTCTAGAATACATAGTAGCTATCTCCGGGATCGGCTTAAATTTGGGATCCATCATGTCCAAGCATTTGAGCATCTGGATACAACAGGCTCTGACACCGAAAGAAGGGGTGACTCCAGCCTTCTACATGACATCATACTTGCTGGATGTCATGTGTGCCAGAAATGTCTTCACCGACATGAACTTAAGCTAGCATGTCGCAGAGCTCCTGGTCCATGTATATTTCAACATATTATGGGAGAACAGGTACAAAAAATCCTACTCGCTCATCTGCGATGAATTCATCATGCGCATTTATTTTATTATTTTCAAGATAGAGTGTCCGGTACTATCAACTGCAGCTAAAAAGATGATATCGAAGGTTGCCCACCGGTATTTGGATGAGCGCGATACCTACATCAGGGTTTTCAGGGGCACTGAAGCACCACATATTTTACCTATCCATGTCCCCGACCGACTTGTAGTAGGGGAGATATGCTACCAGACCATCCTGCAAGACTACAATGCCAATTTGGTTAAAGATAAGAAAATGGCGTTCATACCATATGGTTTCCATGGAGGCTTCTACATGGTGAAGGACACCACTCAAGACAAGCAAGAAGGACTGAGCCAATTGGATTTCTAATTCTAGACCGACCATTTCCAAAAACATGACCCAAAGGGTCTAGTCTTGAAGCACGCCTCACAAGTGTCATCCTGCTGGCCTTACGCCCATGATAAATTCGAAGATGAGGTCTTCACCAAAAATTCCCAAGACTGGGATGAAGTGGTGGCAAGGATGGCTAACCCTAAGATGAACAGGTTCAAAGCCATGAGCCTGGATGAATAGATGACGATCCTAGAACAATCAGCTCAAGGGGCCCTCAGGGCTAGAGAAGAAATGATAGCGACCAAAATAGCAGAAGCCCCTCAGGCAACCCTAATTCAAGAAAGAGGTTTCCCTATGCCACAGGATGCATGAGAAAGGGGATTTCTCATGTTAGAGAAAGCACAATGAGTGATTGATCAGATGAGAGATGACCCAAAGCTCTCAGAAATGACAATATCCCCTATTGATAACCCATACAAAAGACGGGCCTTCAGAACACAGTGAGGAAGTTCAAGAACCCAGTCTTGAACAAGTAAATACCATCGGGAGTCTGGGGAATACACTTACCTGGGGAGATCAGAAAATCCCTGAACCCATGGACGAAGTAGCCGACATACATGCCATAGCTTATGACCAGAAAAGGAAGGCTATCATCCAAAGAACCACCAAGAAGAGGAGGATCATTCTATATTACTCCATCCTCATCACTACGGAGGAACATCTGATCAACACAGATCATGCTAAGACGTCTAAACTCATTGGCGCAGGGATGGAAATCAAATATGACACCCTATACAGAGCTAAAAGAGATGAAGAGGAGATGGCCGCTACCCTGAAGGAATTGGAAAATTTGTGCCACTTGGCGAAATGCTATCAGGACACCACATAGGCCATGGTGTTCCTAAGGAGCGAATTCCAGGAGGCCTACAAAAAATTTACAGACAAGCGACACCTATTCACTACAAGGATAGCCGAGCTCTAGGAAGACACCCTCATGGCACTTGCAACGTGCAAAGATATAGAGTGGTGGTACGAGAAAGCGCAATAATCCATGGAGAGATTCGATTACATCGGTGCGGTTCAATAGGGATGAGATACAGAAGAACACGACATTCAGGTGTTAAAATAGAGAAGCCTTGATCGCATAAAGAAATTGGCTGATTATTGGGCAAAAATGGATCGGGAACCTCACCAAGAAATCCAAGAGAAATGGGCCAAGTGCAAGAAAAAATGGATCAATATCAATTGGGTGATGAAAGACATCAGACTCCTCGAGTTTGGCACACTCGATGACTTTGTCGACTTGTGTGACATAGTTAAGTTGCACACCGAGCAAAACTCATCATGGGCCAAAGAAATAGCAAAGGTGACAGACATGGTGCCAGGTCAGGTGCGACAATTTATGGAGCATCCTATCAAAGCTCGGGCTATGCTGCAACAGTTAAGTGCCAGTATAATCAAGTATCGAGCACATGCAGTAGAGATAAGAGAGATTCATTCGGCCCTAATGGAACAACATAGATTCCCATACTCCAACACATGCAAGGATATGTTCATGAAGTGGTTGGAGTATGAGAAGAGTCACCCTCTTAAGTGATATCTTGAGATGACTCTTAGAAAAACTGACAGAAAAGAGTGCCATGTGGAAAATTTTGTTTTACTTAGCTTCACTTTAATTGTTATTTTTAGTTATTTTTATGTTATAAATAGGAGCATTCACCGGTTAGTTAAGAGTCGATGGTTGTTGCAAGAAACTCTCATTTTTGGTTTTGTTAAGAACTATTTCAGAGCTGCATTTAAATTGAGAAGTCCTTTTGGGACCAGAGACAAGTTTTTGTTTTCATCAATTGCGTGTATGATTGGATGTGGAGAATAATTATTTCCTATTTTTTCTCATGAATGGATGCAGTAACAAGTAAGAGGTATTAAATCTATTGATAAGTTATCTAATTCAATGTTTTGCAGTTCTTGTCTTTATGATGAAAATAAATCATTGTGTTATTATGTGATAGATGATTAGAGTTGAGTGAATTGTTTTACTTGCCATTGTTTATCACATGCATGTTTTTCTTCTGATAATTTGTATCTCAATCAGTAATTGGAATGACCACATGGTTAACGTATTAGTACTATGCCTGAGGTAGAGGATCACTATCTGCATGCTATAGTGAAAGGGTTATCCCAAGCTCAGCCTCTTCTCCAGTAGTTAAGTTTTTTCCCACTTTGTCAGTTAGTTGGTTTATACCAACTTCATCTTATATCAGTCTCACCTAAGAAAAAAATACAAAAAGAGAACGTCCTAACAGAAGGAGAGATCCTTCACAAGAAAAACGTAAAGCCCATCGATTATTTTGGCTGGATTGCGAGATCTGGAGAACCATTCCACTATTAAACGCTACAGAGTCTAATTGGTTCTCGGTGGCGGGTTTGATTCCTGCTGTTCAGTTAAAGGGATTTAGGACCCCTCAACAAGATACTTGCTTGGGATTACTCGACTCCAGTTCCTTCCCACTTTATTAAATATGTTGTAATATATTTCGGCCATCAGTTTCTCTTCTGACCTCACACATTAGGGGGCATCTGTTATAAACCAAAATGCCACTACTATGCATTTCTGATGTTGGCCTACTTATTCATACATATGACAACTATTTTTGTTGGATTTCCTCTCAAAAACCACTTTTTCGCATGGTGTACGTGCCCTGATACATGTGTAGAGTGTGTACATATGCTAGTTGCATACTTAAAATCACGTGTACATACACTAGCTGCATACCTGAAAGCTCGCGTGTATTATAAAAAAATTACAAAAAATATAAATTATGTGCTTTTTGACGGACTTTACGGGCTATTTTAGAATGCACAACCATTTTACCTCCTGTAGCCCTTCTAAAAACTGAATAACCATCATTTCTCCATATAAAAATGGCCCTAGGGGGGTCATTTGGATATATGAAAGAAGAGGCAAGAGAACTCTGCCAAATTGTATCCCTTGTATTCCAAGCCTTTTGCATCTTACTCTAAGTTTCATCCTCAACATTCCCTTTAATACATCCTCCTTATACCATCCATCCTTTTCCCTTATAATGGCATGTTGGTGGTGAGGATATAACATTGGGAATAGTGCACTTGGAGTCAAAGTAGATGAACCTTGGCGAGGTTTGTGAAGCGACATCGGCAAGATTCGGGTTGTAACTTCCAATATTGTTATTAATAAAAGAGAAACTTCTTTTCCCAGATATTTATGTCTTTATGTTTGTGTTTATGAATTTTTTTCATGAATATCTAACCCTTTAGATGATTTTTGTAGTTATGCATATGTTGTCATAGTTTGTTCTATGAATTATTTTTAGGCCAGCTTTGGGAGGAGGCCTTTGATATTGTAACAAATAGCAATAGGAAGGCATATTCAATAGATGGAAGGACTTAAGGTACACATTTCACTTATTTCTCCCTTTCCTTAACTATCAGTAGGTTTTTCTTGGATTTGGGATAGAATATAAGCATTTCTATCTTTTAAGGTGTCAAGGCTCTGCCTAGTCACTAGACCCAGATTAGGGGGATTTTTACCCATAGCACCAGGTCATACATGAACAACCACCAAACAAAGGTATTCCTATCTACCCATATTATGCGTAAAAGGAATTTCTTTCCTTCTAGATCTAGGAGAACCATAGGGAATCTAGCTCATTTCTGTCTAGGATTGCTAGGCTAATCCTAGGGAGATCTTTCTAATCACTCAATGAGATCCCTGTGAGAAATGTTCCCATAACACATAGTCTTATATTCAATAACTATGAGAACTAAAGTAGAGGCCGATTTCATTGATGAGAAATATTATTTTCTCAATAGACAAGATATGGTGTTCGAACTTATCTGCCTAACGATTTCTCTTGAATTACTACATCATGTTGAATCATTCTCAACTACAGCTGAAGTATGAAACAAACTAGAGGTACTATTTTGGAATAAGGATGATCATGAAGAATGCATGTTGGAGAATGCAAAAACAAATCTCGCACAAAATAATCCAAAAAAGAACATGCTTCTCGGCTTCCTCTTGAAGAAGTTTAAAAAACATGTAGAGACTTCTTTGCTTCCTCTTGAAGCAGATAAGAGAGATGATACATCATATAATTCAGATTAGATTTCAGAACTGATTTCCAAATCAGATTCAAAAGTACATGAGCATGCATGTGTCGATCCAGAACCAAGACCCAAATGGGCACAGTCCATCCTATCGACAACTGCTGATCTTGCGAATGATCTTGTGGATCCTAGAAGGATGAGATCCCAATTTGAGGAGGCTCTGCATGCTCTCACAACCACAAAACCAATAATGCTCATTCATTGCCACATGGTTCAGCCATTCAAACCTCAATCCTATGTAGAGGCTAAAGGGAATCCATATTGGAAAAATTCCATGAATGAACGAGATTTGGATATTATTCCTTCCAATAAGAGAAAGTTGATGGATACGAACATCTCATTGGAGCATTTACTTCATCATATCCATACATACTTCTACATCTTCATAAAAACTTCACCGAGAAGAAACTACAAATTGTGAAGTCTCGTTGGAATGACGAACTCAACAGGAAAGAAACAGTCCTAGTTAACATTGTATTTTGAGGGGGGAGGGGGAGGGGTTGTTCCCATGTGGTTTTCCATGTTTCCTCTTTTTTAGTTGTTAAATATTTCTTATATGCATTATAAAATGGGGACCTAACATGGCTTCTTGTCGGGACCCATTCATTCTGTACTCCCTAGTAGTACTATAGGGTATTGGAGATATTACATGTCCACCTAGTATTTATTTTCCTATGTTCATTAGTCTATGTTGAGGGTGTCCTTTGGTATAATATATTCTCCCCTAGATGATAACATTCTCTTATGGATGAGGGAACCACCTCCTCTTCAGTCATGACTCAGTTGTATGCCAGCTATACTAGTGGAGTCAAGTCTTGCATGGAAACCTCTATATTATCACCAAGTGTTGCATGCTCACCCTGAGATCACCACTAGGAGGGTGCACTCACCTTGAGAATATCACCAAGAGGGAAACATTGACATGCATGAGGATATTAGGGTGCACCACATGTGCATGCATGAGGATATTAGGGTGCACCACATGTGCATGCATGAGATTCTCTCCACTCCACTTGTCTAGACTAGTTAATTGATGATTGCATGGCCAGTTAACTAGGACTAGGTGACAGTTCACTCTGGTTTCTATTAATGTGTGTCCACATCTCTCTAGAAGAATACTATGGTGCATTACAAGATGATCTCAAAGGTAATATAATTTATTTATTTTTTCTACTCTAAACTATGTTTCTAAATGTTAGGGAATTTCTAAGCCCATATTTTTCTAAACAATATGAAGCTTTGAATCCCTGAGTAAGAAAGAAATTTGTATTGGGATTACCCCTCCAAAATAATGTGATCTATTATTATTAAAACCATAATCCTACATCATATTTTAGTTGTTATTCTAATACATTTATCTTCTTACTTCCTATATCATAAATCCCCATCTTTGTTTTCAAACAAAACCTCATTTGTGCTTGATTAGATGAATACTAACATAATTCCATCCCAAATATCAACCTATTAAATCACAGATCTTACACATCCATATTTATTAAAAATACACTTATTAACTTTTTATTTATTAATACTTTAAATATGAACCCAAACTTCTATAAATAATTACCCAATTTAAAAACTTCATTTATAGAGATTGATACCAATTATAGTATTATTGTCTATATTTGTATAAAATTCTAATATTTTGTATCATATAGTGAGATGTCATGATTTTGGATACTTATTTTATACAAATTGTAGAAACTAGTGGCATATTGGTTCAACATATATAATTTAATTTTGATTTATTAATTTGATTCCATGCATTTTTATTTGGATATATATATTTTTAGTTATATGTAGAAAAAAAAATATATTAAACTTTTTAATATCTATTATGATTTTATAATTTAGTTCACTTATGCTACTTTTCATTTTTATTTATATTGAAATCATGTTGATTCCGTTACTTCCAAACTAAGAAAACAACCATCAATTTATTATTAAAATATTTGATAATCTATAAATTTTCAAACAACAAAATTATTCGTCTATTTTAAAAAAATCTATAATCTATAGAATTTATGAAATTAAAATTGACACTTCGTAAATTTCTATGAAAAAATCGAACTCTATTAATTTCTGTGAACATAAAGAGAATGGTCATAAAATTTTATAAATCACATGAATTTTGTGTTTGACATGCAAGAGTGGATGTCAAATTTCAATAGTGCACATTTCTTATAAGCACCATTCACTAATTCATTAATTCCTAATTTTTTATGAGTTTGAATACTCCATTTAACACCCTTCTAATATCATTTTCTTGGATCAAATATATCAAATATTCAATACCCAAGTCATACACTATGACCCATATCTTATGTTAATGATGGCGATGATGATGTGGTTTCCATCCATTTAGACCAACATTGGTCTATATGTTGGTTGTGGAGTCTGATTATCTTCATGATTTAGAGGTCTTGTTTCATTCGTGTTTGGACCTCATTTCCTGATGGGGGGAGTCTGCATATGTTTAGGCAATAAGTCATATATTCTTTCCTTTTGTATACCATAATCCAAACTCTTTTGTTCCTTTGAGATATCTGAAAATCCTCTTCACTGCTAAGACATGTGATTCCTTTGGTGTTGTTTGAAATCGTGCCACCTGTCCAACCGCCTGCATTACATCTGGTCTGGATGTCGTCACATATAGTAAGCTACCAATCATTGACCTATATTGCCTCTGGTCTATAGACTTTGAATCATCATCTTTGCTCAATTTGCAATTGGTTTTCATAGGAGTGGTAACTGGTTTGCAATCTTCCATTCCGAACCTCTTCATCATTTCTATGATATACTTAGTTTGAGAAATAAAAATTCCTCGATTGCTTTGATGTATATGAAGACCCAGAAAGAAGGATAGTTCTCTGAGTAATGAAATTTCAAATTCATTTTACATATCCTTTGCAAATTTCTGGCTTAACCTGTCATCAGTACTTCCAAAAATAATATCATCAACATAAACTTCAATTAATAAAATACCATCTTGAGTTACCTTGATGCAGAGGTTGTTGTATGCACTTCCTTTTCTGAACCCTGCCTATCGTAGATATTTATCCAGTCTAGAGTACCATGCTCTAGGAACCGATTGTTCAATGTAGACTTCTTCTTCAAGTTCCCCGTTCAGAAAAGTTGATTTCATGTCCATCTTTGTCCATATTATTCAAGACTCTGCTACACAACTATCCATAATTTTGACTCATATGTCACTGTACTATCATGAAGTACTACTACAACTGATTAATCTATCATATTGTACTTCTGCTAACTGAATGCACTGAATTTGTCTACTCAAATTATGCAAGTTGCTCGAAGGATGGTTCTCTAGTTTGTCTCATCTACCGCATAGACTCCCCTTGTCTATTATTCATATTATCTGGGAGTCTCTAATCTGTATGGCTCATAACAATTCCTACTCTAAAGTGTATTCGTCATCATCTTCATTAGTAGATTCATCATCTCTTTGAGATTTGACTTATTTCTTTCTGTCTCTGGATTCATCTTTCACTACAGTGCCTGAAAGTACAATCTCTTGAACCTATTCCTTATTTACTTGTCTTTCTTTTCTTTTAGTTATTTTCCAAATATTTATGTATCTGACATATTTCCTCTTCTCTGTATAATTTCTTCATCTCGTTTTATTTCCAATCTTGTGATCTCTAGGAACTGGTCTTTATTCACCTGTTCTTTGTGTTTTAAACAACCACTGTCAACATAACAACCATGCTTCTTCTTCTTATTTTGTAGAGTGAGTGTGCATTCTTCATTGCTATAATGATTCTTCTTTATTATCCATGTTCTCTTTTGAGGCTCCTGTCTGTGACTATTGTTGTTCTATTGTGGTTATCTAGGAGGGGCTGTCATTCTACAATCTTTGGCCATGTGTCCAACCTTATTGCACTTATAGCATTACACTTCAGTGCTCAATGATTCAAACATGTTGTAGCTTCTTCTCTGTGTTTCACTAGGCCATCTTGGATAACCATTTTGCATATGACTTTCAAAGTTGTGTATGTTCCTGCTATTAGCTTTGCAATTTACAACTTTATGTCCAAAATTATTGCATGCATAACATAAACCCAAAAACATAGTTTGATACCTGGGAGTTGAAGATCTTATGAAAGGAGTTACTCTTATGAATCCTTCTTCTTCCTGAGGCCTATTTGTTTTTATTGGTCATTGATTATGAAATATGAATCTTTTCGGTGGAGGACTGTCCCTGTAATCTTCCTTGTAGGTCTTCCTATCCCGTTTGATTGTTTCTGCATAACTTTTTCGATATGTTTCTTGTTTTGTTGCTTTGGATATTGATCCTTTTTCTGTCTGATTGTATCCAAGTCTGGACTTGTCATGATTAGGCCTTTGACTGCTGATAATGTCATCCAAAACTTTTGAGTTCTTCTGCATATTTTTCTTTTGAATATCATTTCTCAATGTGACAATCTCTACTTCCAAATTTCCAATGATCCTATCTCTTTCTTCTAACTGTTCTTTGAGTGCTTCTTCAATTCTTTTATATTCTTCTATTTGAACCTTCAATTCTGTGATGATATGCTCTAGTTTTTGAGTGTCTTCTTTCTTGTCTAGTTCTTCTTGTAGCTTCTTGTTTTTCCTCTTTTCTCTTCTTATAACTTCTATGGAAGTCAACAATTCTTCTCGGTAGTCAACTTCTGCCTCTTCATATTATTCTTCGGTGTCTTTTTTATCAGAGTCTTATACTACCATGAATAGAACTCTTTCTGTCTCATTGTCACTAACTTCATCTTTCTCTGATGAGGAGATGTCTTCTTTTGTGCATAAGTTTTTCTTGAAAACTTTCTTTGTGGTTCTTTTTCCTTTATATGTTTGTTTGTTATTTGAGTAATATTCATCATTCCCCTTATTTTTCTTATGAGGAAATTTGTTATCAAAATGACCAATACCATCACAATTAAAACAAATCAATAGAAGCTTACCTTTATATCTGTCGTTGGTTCCCTTGTTCAATCTCATGACAAATTTGGGCATTTCTTCATCATCTTCTGAGATGTCACTATTGCTGCTATGTTATTTTTCTTTTTTATTTCCATTTTTCTTTGACCTTTTGGATTCTTTGAAAGCTACTTCTTTTATATCTTGATTTTCCTGTTTAGTTCTCATTTCATATGCTGTGAAGGTTCCATGTCATTAGTCCATGCTTATTGAGTCTAGATCTTTTCTTTCTTCTAGTGCGAATATCTTAGGATCAAATCTCACAGGAAGAGATCTTAGTACCTTTTGAACAATTACATATTCTTTAATTTATTCTCCCAATCCTATGATTGCATTTATTGTTTCATCGACTCGTAAGAAGTAAGTTGCAATATTCTCATCTTCCTTCATCTTTAGTTGTTCGAACTGACCTCTATAAGTTTGAAGCTTTGTTGCTTTAAATTTTGAATCTCATTCATAAATATTTTGAAGTTTGTCCCAAATCTCTTTAGCAGATTTACAATGCATAACTTTGGTGTATATCAATTCACCAAAGACATTCATAAGTGCATTTGTGGATTTGGAATTATTTTGACTGAGTTTTATTGCTCTTTCACTTGTTGGCGGAACTAATGGTTCTTTGTATCTATATACTATAGATTACCAAATTTCAAATCCCTATTCCTGTACATATATTTTCATCCTTCTGCTCCAGAATGCATACTTTTGTCCATCAAACTGTGGCATTCCATGTTTATACATGTTATTTCTCTCCATAATCTACCTTTCAGTGGTTAAATTGACTCTTGAAGGAACCTTCTCTGATACCAATTGTTGGATTACTGAGAGGGGGGGGGGGGTGAATCAATAATAGAGAAATAATCCTTTTTAATAACAAAATGCAAGTGTTATATCAATGTAGCATTATCATCCAATAGTTGTAGAGTAAATAAACAATGAACAAATGATAAATCATACACATACATAGCACACCGGTGTTATTACATGGAAACACAAAGCAGGAGAAAACCAAATAATTCTTTTTTTATGTCTTTAAGAATTACATTCATTGGAAGCACCCACTTCCTTTGTTTTCCAGCTGCAACTAGAAGGAGGCTCCAACCCCCTAGTTTCTTAGGCTACAACCTAAGGGAAGCTCCAACTCCCCAATTATCTGGCTACAACCAAAAGGAGGCTACAACCCCTTATGTTCTCCGGCTACAACCGGAAGGTGGCTACAACCACCTGTCCTTGCCTCATCCAACTGCCCTGAAATACAAGTAGAATGATGGAACCACTGTCACACTATCACTATGAGATATACTGTTGTAAACTTGTACCAATAAACCTTCACAAAACAAATTGTAATCAACTTGTACCATAAACAAGTGCATCAACCATGCACCAACCTGTACCTCAACCTATACCATCAATGAGTGCATCAACCATGCACCAAATATGTACCAATCATGCATCAAATACACATAAACTATGAATCATCAAGATGTAACAACATCATCAACTATAAACTGCATGTATGATCTAGGTGGATATCGGTGGCCACCCACCTTTTCCAACTTGCTCAAAACAGTTTTCTGGCAATTTTGGCAATTTACTATAGCAGTTTTTAACTTCTGGGGCCATTTTGAGGGCCTAAATAAAGGTTTTTCAGGACAGATATTCTCAATGATAACTGAAGGCTCTGATTGAGCCCCTAAAATGAATCTCCTCAACAATACCTTTCCAACGAGCTATCGTGCGCCCCAAACAGAGATCATATGCCAAAATTACGCCCCCAGGAAGTTGATACACCAAACTACCCAAAACGGGGTCCACAAAACTGTTGGCTTTTCATCTTCCGGGGTTAGGGTTTTAGATTTTCTTTATGGTAAAAAGGAATTTGGAGCCTCATTGTAAAATCATCTTCTTGCGAATGTGAGTAGCCGTCACATCTCTCCTTAGAGATAATCTTCCACCATTCTAGCGAGTCTTTCACTCTGTATTTTTATAGTCTATGTACATTTTCACTCATTAATAGAAAATTGTGTATTACTCTATCTTTGTGTTTATGGTTGCATCTATGATATGTTTCTGTTATATTATTGGATATTCAATATATCTCTGTACATTTCTTTATTATATCTCTGCTCTAATTTCCTGCCAAAAATAATCCGGATCAGTAGTATTAGAGGAGGTTGCTCTTGATCGTTTTTTCAGTGCATGTCCCCGATGAGGTATGAGTATAAAAAGTTGGGTCTTGAGCTTGTCTCTCTTGAATAAAATATCTCTCTCACACCCAAGAAACCCTCCATGGCGGAAGAAAATAAAAACGACGGAGCAAACGATTCTATCAATCTATTGCTTGAGCAAGCTCTCACGCGACAGAGGGATGAAATGATGGAGAATTTTTCCCACATCCTTCAACACCTGTTGATATAAAAATGCGCGTATTGATCAAACAACCACTTTGGAAGAACCTCTCCTTTCAAGGTACAGGTTAATTTTGATATTCCTGTATTTGAAGGTCAGATATATGTAGATGCCCTAGACAAATGGTTAAATCTACTAGAAGGTTATTTCTCTAATCACCATTTTTCCAAAAGGGAAAAGATCACCTTCACACTCCTTAAAGATCTCCCCCATGCCAAACATTGGTGGGAAACTTACTGGGATCAAAGTTCCATAGAAGAGTCTAGAATATATGGGGTCAGTCCCACTTGGGATTGTTTTGTGGACGCGGTAAAGGAACAATATTACCCTGTTGGAAACTATGAGGACCAGTATATGAGATGGACCACACTGCAGCAAGAGAAGGGCCAAGAAGTTCCAGAGTTCACCAATACCTTCCATACCTTGTGCACCAAGCTGGGTATCTAAGACTCTGAACGCCATTTGGTTATGAAATACTATGGGGATATACACAGATACATCCAAACTAAAATGGATTTTCTAGACATCTCATCACTCGATGTTGCTTATTGATATGTTGTTAAAATCGAGCATAAATTTAAGCACTAGAAAGAACGGGAGTTTGGGTCTGCAAATCCGCAACAACCAAAGTATGATAAAGACGACCCTAACAAACAGTCTCCCGAAAACTAGTCCAAGCCACAGGAAAATAAGGGTCACGGGAAGACGAAGAAGGACACCAGAAAATCGTGTGATTTCCACAAACGCCCCTGGAACAAAACCAATGAATGTCTCTCAAAATAGTCATTAGTGGTCGAGATCAAAGACAAGGAGCCAAACCTTGATTCATAATTTGATTCTGAAAATACTGGTAAAAGACAGATCATCGATGCAGACCCCACTGTTATTGTCGCGACCACAACAATTCAACCGGAAGAACCAACAGATCTTGAAGAGGGGGAGTGCCATTTTAATTCACAGATGTAGGTGAAGGTGACCCCACTGCATTTTATTTTTTATAGTGAAAGCCAGAAGAACCTCATCTGAACAGAGGTCGTCATACAGTTGGGATTGTCGACAACACCACACCCGCAACCATACAACATCGGGTGGCTTCACCAGGGATGAGATCTTCATGCTAGCCAGCAGTGTCGATTGTCATATGGCATCCAACCCTTCAATGATGAGGTATTATGTGATTTTTCTCCACTGAATTCCTGTGATGTTCTCTTGGACCAACCATATATGTGGAAGTGCCATGCTGTTTATGCGTCTCGACGTTGTAGTGTCATTTTTACTTTGGGGGGTCATCTCTATAGAATACCAGAGGTAGTTCCAACTATTGTCCCACCTAAACAATGCTGCAAGGTAGTAGCTCATACTGCAAAATTTAGCTTCTTCACAATCTGTTCAAAAGGTGAACAGAAGGATACTGCAACCACTGCAACCTTGGCCCAAGCACCTTCTATCCAACACAAGCAGGTCGACAATACTGCAACAAAGTGTAAGTATTCCTTCTACACACAAACATCTCATGTATCTAGACTGGTTAAAAATTTCCAACCCTTCCAACCACAGGTTCATGAAAACCTTCAAAAAGCTAAGCAGCGCAACTTCTCCAACAAGGCAAGCAGCTCATCAAGATGCAGATTCAACAAACTCTTTTCCCTCTCCCCCGAGAAATGAATGCAATGGATACCTTTGATTCATAAGGAGGGAGGATTGATCCAGGTGGATATCGGTGGCCACCCACCTTTTCCAACTCGCTCAAAACAATTTTCTGGCAATTGACTATTTTTAGCAGTTTTTAACTTTCGAGGCCATTTGAGGGCCTAAATGAAGGTTTTTCAGGATCGATATTCTCATTGAAATCCAAAGGCTCTGTTTGAGCCCCAAAAATTAATCACCTCGATGATACCTTTCCAATGAGCTATCGTGCGCCCCAAGCGAAGATTGTATTCCAAAGTTACACCCCTGGGAAGTTGATACACCAAACTACCCAAAATGGGGTCCACAAAACTGTTGGATTTTCATCTTCCAGGGTTAGGGTTTTGGATTTTATTTATTATAAAAATGCCTTTGGAGCCTCATTGTAAAATCATCTTCTTGCGAATGTGAGTAGCCGTCACATATCTTCTCAGAGATAAGCTACCACCATTCTAGCGAGTCTTTCACTCTCTATTTTTATAGTCTATGTACATTTTCACTCATTAATAGAAAATTGTGTATTATTGTATCTTTGTGTTTATGGTTGCATATCTGATACATTTATGTTATATTATTGGATATCCAAGATATCTCTGTACATTTCTTTATTATATCTCTGCTCTCATTTCATGCCAAAAATAATCTGGATTAGTGATATCAGAGCAGGTTGCTCTTGATCATTTTTTTCAGTGAATGTCCCCAACGAGGTCTGAGTATAGCTAGTTGGGTTTTGATCTTGTATCTATTGAAGACAATCACTCTCGCACACCCAAGAAACCCTCCATGGTATAAGAAAAGAAAAATGACGGAGCAAACAATTCTATCAATATGTTGCTTGAGCAAGCTCTCACAAACAGATGTCCCTCAAGCAAGCTAAGAAGGATAATAACTTATCACCGAAGTACTATGGCCCTTATAAGGTGTTGAAAAAGATTGGTACTATGGAATACAAATTGGAGTTGCCTGAATGTTCACGAGTACACCCAGTTTTCCATGTTTCATGCTTAAATAAGGTTATGGGTGACAAGATCCCAGTTCAAACAATATTTCCAAAACTTGAGTAGGAAGGAAGAATCATATTGGATCCTGAAGCTATCATTGACAAAAAAAATCACTATCTGAGGAATATATCTATTTCAGAGTATCTCATTAAGTGGAAGAAACTACCTGCTAAAGATTCCACTTGGGAAGATGAGTCTTTTATCCAGAAGAATCCATAATTACTCAAGCATTGTGGACAACACTTTTATGAAGGGAAGGGGCATGTTAATCCCTAAATAGTGGCACATTACCCCCTAATATGCATGTTATTGTTATTTTTATTTATGTCGGCTTGGGTCCATTAGTTGTAATTGTATCTCTTACTCTCCTATATATTCCAAGGAGACCTTTTCATTTGGAATCATCTTGTATTTGTGAAATTATGTGGTGTATATGGACGTTTCCTCCTCGAAGATGCTTATTATCTGAAATTATCTCTTTTTCAAGGCTTGGAGTACTTATTCTGATCTTTTTATTCTATTTGGATTTTTTTTTTTTTCTTACAGACTCCATTAGCTTGGTTCTAGACATTGCAACATCCAAAGGATGGGAAGTTCACCAAATGCATGTGAAGAATTATTTTCTTCATTGTGATATTTCAGAGGATATCTACATGGAGCAACCACCGGGGTTAAGTCATAACTCATATTTAGTATGCAGATTGAAGAATTCTCTCTATGGCCTCAAGTAGGCACCTAGAGCATGGTATGAAAAGATGGATTATTATCTTATTTCACGTGATTTTGTTAGATGTAAATCTGATTGCAATGTTTACATCCTGAGGACTAATAACTCTTTGATGATTTTAGTACTCTATGTTGATGATCTTTCGATCACTGGTAGTTCTACTTCATCGATTGTTGTGGTCAAAGATATTTTTCATGATAGGTTATCTATGATGGACATGGGTCCACTTCACTTCTTTCTTGGTCTTGAGATTAGTCAGGATGCTTTTGGAATCAAAATTTCTTAGGCTATGTATGTCATGGATATTTTGGATATATTCCACACGATAGACTGTAAGTATGAACCTACACCCTTCTTATCTGGGATCAGACTTGAAGTTCTCAATGTGATCACACAGGGAGAAGTTCCAAAGACCCTGGGAGTAGGTTTCCATGGATTTCATCATAGGGTTACAAAGTGTGAAGGAAAGAGTGTCATCATGGTGATTTTGATAGACTTACCAAGTATGCACAATTTTGTGCACTCTCTCATCCTTTCAAATCCAGTACAATTGCCACCACGTTCATGGAAATAGTTCAAAAGCTACATGGAATCCCAAATATTATTGTACATGATAGAGAACATTTTTTGACATAATTGTTTTCTTGTTTGGGTAGTCAATTGGATCATAGATCATATTATCATCCTTAATATAATGGACAAATGAGATAGTGAAAAAATGTCTAGAAGGATACCTTTGCTTCTTTGTCTCTGATAAACAAACACAATGTTTCAGGCGGTTACCCTTGGCAGAATGGTGGTATAAAACTTCCTTTCATATTGCAACAAAAATGACACCATTTATGGTGCTCTATGTATATCAACCATCGTCCATCACTTCTTCTCTAAAATAAAACAAATAAGTTTCAATAAGTGTTAAATCACATCGAGCATCAACAACAAGTTCTCCAACTCTTAAAGGACACCCTGACCATGGCACAAAATCGCATAAAAAAAAAAGCAGATCAACATCATACTAAAAAAAGTTTTGAATTAGGGGATTGGGTATTTTTAAGACTACAACCATACAAACATATTTCCCTAAAGCAAGCTAAGAAGGATAATAAATTATCACCAAAGTACTATGGCCCTTATAATGTGTTGAAAAAGATTGGTACTATGACAAATTGGAGCTGCATGCATCTTCGTGAGTACACCTAGTTTTCCATGTTTCATGCTTAAATAAGATTATAGGTCACAAGATCCTAGTTCAAATTATATTGCCAGAACTTGAGGAGGAAGGAAAAATCATATTGGATTCTGAAGCTATCACTGACACAAGAATTCACCAGCTGAGGAATAGATCTATTTCAAAGTATCTCATTAAGTGGAAGAAACTAGCTGTTGAAGATTCCACTTGGGAAGATGAGTCTTTTATTCATAAGCATCCATAATTACTCCAGCATTGTGGACAACATTTGTTTGAAGGGGAGGGGCATGTTAAGCCCTAAATAGTGGCACATTACCCCTTAATTGGGGTAGATTACATTAGTATTGTTATTTTATTTATGTCGTCTTGGGTCCGTTAGTTGTAATTGTACCTCCTAGTCTCCTATATATACCAAGGAGACCTTTTCATTTGGAATCATCTTGTATTTGTGAATTTATGTGGTGTATATGGAGGTTTCCACCTCAAAGAGGCTTATTATCTGAAATTATCTCTTTGTCAAGGCGTGGAGTACTTATTCTGATGTTTTTATGCTATTTGAATATTTTTTTCCTAACAGACTCCATTAGCTTGCTTTTAGCCATTGCAACAACCAAAGGATGGGAATTTCATCAGATGGATGTGAAAAATGCTTTTCTTCATAGTGATTTTAGGATATCTACATGGAGAAGCCACCGGGGGTCATTCCAAACTCATATTTAGTATGCAGATTGAAAACATCTCTCTATGGCCTCAAGCATGCACCTATAGAATGGTATGAAAAGATGGATTCTTATCTACTTTCACATGATTTTGTTAGATGTAAATCCGATTGCAATGTTTACATCCTGAGGACTACTAACTCTTTGATGATTTCAATACTCTATGTTGATGATTTTTTTATCAAGGATATTTCTTCTTCAACCATTGTTGTGGTCAAAGATATTTTGCATGACAGGTTCTCGATGATGGAAATGGGTCCACTTCACTTCTTTCTTGGTTTTGAGATTAGTTAGGATGCTTCTGGCATAAAAATTTCTTAGGATAAGTATGTCAAGGATATTTTGTATAGATTCCACATGATAGACTGTAAGTCTACACCTACACCCTTCTTATCTGGGATCATACTTGAAGTTCTCAATGTGTAGATTCTCAATGTGCTCACCCTGGGAGAAGTTCCAAAGACCCTGGGAGAATGTATCCATGGATTTCATCATAGGGTTAATAAAGTGTGAAGGAAAGAGTGTCATCATGGTGATTGTTGATAGACTTACCAAGTACACACACTTTTGTACACTCTCTCATCCTTTCAAAGCCAATACAGTTTCCACCACATTCATGGAGACAGTTCAAAACCTACATGGAAGCCCAAATATTATTGTAAGTAACAAAGATCACATCTTCACTGAACATTTTTGGATAGAATTATTTTCTTTTTTGGGTACTCAATTGGCTCATAGCTCATCTTATCATCCTCCATTTTATGGACAAACTAAGATAGTGAACAAATGTCTGGAAGGCTACCTTCGTTTCTTCTTCTTTGATAAACAAACACAATGTTTCAAGTGGTTACCCTTGGCAGAATGGTGGTATAAAACTTCCTTTCATACTACAACAAAAATGACACCATTTATAGTGCTCTGTGGATATCACCCACCATCCATCACTTCTTCTCTAAAATAAAAAAACTAAGGTTCAAGCAGTGGAAAATCACATCGAGCATCAACAAAAAGTTCTCCAACTCTTAAATGACAACCTGACCATGGCACAAAATCGTATTAAACAACAAGAAGATAATCATCATAGTGAAAGAAGTTTTGAAGTATGGGATTGGGTATTTTTAAGAGTACAACCATACAAATAAATTTCCCTCAAGCAAGCTAAGAAGGATAATAAATTATCACTGAAGTACTATGTACCTTTTAAGGTGTTGAAAAAGATTGGTATTATGACATACAAATTGGAGCTGCCTGCATCTTTTCGAGTACACCCAATTTTCCATGTTTCATGCTTAAATAAGGTTACAAGTGACAAGATACCAGTTCAAACTATATTTCTAGAACTTGACGAGGAAGGAAAAATCATATTGCATACTGAAGCTATCACTGACATAAGAATTCACCAGCTAAGGAATAGATCTATTTCAGAGTATCTCATTAAGTGGTAGAAACTACCTGCTGAAGATTCCACTTAAGAAGATGAGTCTTTTATACATAAACATCCATAATTACTCAAGCGTTGTGGAAAACACTTGTCTAAAGGGGAGGGGAATTTTAAGCCCTAAATAGTGGCACATTACCCCTTAATTAGGGCATATTACATTAGTATTGTTATTTTATATATGTCGGCTTGGGTCCATTAGTTGTAATTGTACCTCCTAGTCTCCTATATATACCAATGAGACATTTTCATTTGGAATCATCTTGTATTTGTGAATTTTATGTGGTGTATATGGAGGTTTCCCCCTCGAAGAGGCTTATTATATGAAATTATCTCTTTGTCAAGGCATGGAGTACTTATTCTGATGTTTTTATGCTAGTTGGATATTTGTTTCCTAACAGACTCCAAGCTTGGTTCTAGCCATTGTAACAACCAAAGGATGGGAAGTTCACCAGATGGATGTGAAGAATTATTTTCTTCATTGTGATATTTTAGAGGATATCTACATGGATCAGCCACCGAGGTTCATTCAGAACTCATATTTAGTATGTAGATTGAATAAGTCTCTATATGTCCTCAAGCATGCACCTAGAGCATGGTATGAAAAAAAGGATTCTTATCTGCTTTCACATGATTTTGTTAGATGTAAATATGATTGCAATGTTTACATCTTGAGGAATACTAACTATTTGATGATTTTAGTACTCTATGTTGATGACATTTTGATCACTGGTAGTTATTCTTCAACCATTATTGTGGTCAAAGATATTTTGCATGACAGTTTCTCTATGATGGACATGGGTCCAATTTAGTTATTTCTTGGTCTTGATATTAGTCAAGATGCTTCTGGCATCAAACTTTCTTAGGCTAAGTATGTCAGGGATATTTTGGATAGATTCCACATGACAGAATGTAAGTCTGCACCTAGACCCTTCTTATCCGGGATCAGACTTGAGGATGGTGGGGATATACCATTAGTGGACAACACTTTGTATTGATAGTTGGTGGGGAGTCTTATGTATCTCACCCACACCCATTTGGATATCTCATATGCAGTAGGAGCAGTTTCCATATACATGCAGGAGCCCCATGATCTACACTGTAAGGCTTCCAAGCGCATCCTCAGATATCTTCAGGGAACCGTGAGTTATGGGATTCATTGTGCAGCTGGTTGTGCATTGGATCTCATAGGCTTCATGGATTTAGATTGGGCTGGTGATGACATAGATCGCAAGTCCACTTATGGGTACACTCTCAATTTGGGGTTAGGACTTGTTTGTTGTTCAAGTAAGAAGCAATCATCCATTGCTTTATCTTCCACAAAGGCTGAGTACAAAGGAGTAGTCAATTGTGTCATCCAGTCACTTTGGATTGAACACTTCCTTACTAAAATTGGTATTATGTTTCACTATCCGATTTTCATATGGTGTGACAATCATAGTACACTGAGATTTTGAAGAGATCCAATACAACGACAACAAACCAAACACAATGAGATCCACATGCATTTCATCAGATATCTAGTACATGAAAAGTTCATTGATTTGGATTTGTTTCCTTCCTTTGAACAAACTGTTGGCATATTCACCAAGAACTTCATTGGGTGAGTTTTATATGTCCTCCACTACTTGGTATGAGTGGCTCTCTGGTGTAACCTAGGTCATCATGACGTAAAACATCCTGTGAACTCCCGGATCCCATGGAAAACTTGGAAGTTTATCACTTCTAGTCTCTGTTGGTTGCTCCTGTGTCAAATTGATCACTTTCTAAAGCCCTGTGTGCTCATCTGCTATCATCTGGCCTATGGTGCTCACCATCACACACCAAGTCTCAGTTGTCTACCTAACATGGTCCACCTCTGACCTGCTGTATGCCATAAAAGTACTACTGTTAGGTGGTCTCGGCCTACTCACTCTCCATGCCCTCTTCCATTGTCCCTCATGCTCTTGTCAATGATAAATGTGTCGGGCAAGGCTAACAAAAACCTTTGTATCTGACTGTAGACCTGTAAAACATCACATGCTTTGGTAAATACCAAGGATTCAACCAAACGCTCATCTACTGGACCCCATGATAAAAGCTCGCCTATAGTCATCAGTGGGCCCCAATCATCCAGTACAACTGGAAGTAACTCCTCCAATGGCAAGCCAACCAACCTCCATCCCTCATCTCCCATGAAACTGCTAATACGGTAAAGGTGCTCTCTCATAACTATGGGCTGCTTCAAAAGAGTGAAATCCACATACTCCCCTAAGTGTGTTTCCTCCTGCAATCCCATGCATCCATCTGAATCTGACTACATATCTCAACTAGTCTCTGTGAACTATCGTTCATCATTGTATGCCCCAACATACTCATGTCATCTCTCATAGACTCATGCTGCATCATGGATCCTGGGCATACTGTTGGATCAACCTCTACATGGAGGTCAACCTCTCTCGGAACACAAATGGGAGTGTCCTCCATCAACTGGTGCTCCTCTGCTAAATCACCAACATCCCCCAACAACGTGACTGAGTGATATATTTGAGTGTCCACTAAAACATATGAAGTGGATCTTTGACGAATCTCCTCAAGAGGCTCATTTGTCCTCCACTACTCAGTATGAGGTGAGTTTTATATGTCCTCCACTACTTGGTATGAGTTGGGGTAATTTTTTATTGGGCCTAGATTATTTCAAATGAGGTTTCCCACCAATTTTCAAACTACATTCAGACTAAGAGGTTCTACATGACCTCTAATTGTATCTTTCTATGATTTACCGTAATACATTCAAGTGCATTCCCCCAAGGGGTAGTGTCAATTTTGATGAAGATCCTTCTCAATTGTGGTACCCCACATTATGGAAGCTTAAGACACCATTTCATTTTTACTAAACCTAACACTCCATCTTTGTCAAGGAATGGAGAAGTATTGTCACTGGAACTAAACCTTCTAGGATGACAAGATCGACCATGGAGTTTCACAAGGGGAAAGGGATATGTGCATTCGAGGAGTAGTTTACCTACATAAGGTTGTTTGGTTTTGAAGGAAATCCAATTTTTCTTCCCCATTTTTTCTTTGATAGGTTCTTTTGTTATGAGTTGTGTAGACAATATAGGACATGGTCCTTATTCTTTGAAAATAAGAGGAAATGGAAATTTATTCCTATGCCCTTCAAGATTGTCAATATCACTATAGATATTTCATCAATCCTAACCAAGAGGAAGGGTTATTTGAACCTTTTAACATGAAAGAAGATGAATCCTATAGTGGTTTTGACCCTGAAGTGATTTTCACCAATCATATGGTTTCTATTGGCTACGCCTATGTTTTTAATAAGGTGGAAGAAATTACCGAAGGAGGTGATGACAACGAGGACCTTCATGTTGAAGCCAAGTTGATGACCACCCCAAGAAAAACTACTGACAAAAATAAGAAACAAACCACCTGTGATGATTCACATACAAGGGAAAGTTCAAATGTGGGTGCAGTAGAGGTCCCTCTCCATAAGGAAAACAAGCAGACAAAGAATAGACAAAAGGATAGATCCAAAACTATTTTCAAACATGGTGTATTTCATCACCCCTATAAGAGTTCCTCTTCGGGCGACAAGAATTAGTAAATTAATGTTTTTGAAAGAGAGAGAGTAATGAGCAATGTGTGAGTGATGGAGACAGTCAGAATCCCCCTCATTATCAGTTGGAAATAACACATGTTGTTACACCCATTACCAAGAGGACGATAAATACAAGCAAAGGAAATTATCAAGACCCCAAGGATCTGTAAGCAAAGGAAACATATATGGAAATTGATGAAGTCAATGATGTGCTTGCATGGGTTGTTGTAAAAATAGTAGAAAGTAAGTTGATAGTAGAGGAGTTGGCCCAAGAGGGGCCAAAATTGTTTGAATAATATCCTATAACTATTCACCATGCCAAGTATGATAAGCAATCCAATAAATTACATCTTGAAAAGGTCAACCTAAAGGATAAAAGAGTAATAGGGAAATGGAGTTTTGAAATCAAATTCAAGGGTCTCAAGCCCTCAAGGGTCCTCATTTTTCATCAAGCCACTAGAGAGGAGTTAGCCTAGTTGATAAAAGAGCAGGAATTTGATAATGCTAGGTTGAAGAAATGGATAAGGGAGATCGAAGAATCCATTACCCCGAAGTCATTATTTGTTGAGCCCCTATCTATAATAGTCTTGGAGGAGTTCCTTGAAAAAATGATTGGATCAAGTTCGAAGGTCACCAGGGATGCTAACATGTTGATGGGTGTTAGGAAATATGTCACCAAAAACATCAACAAAAGGATCAGGATAATCATGGAAGATATGGAGATTTTCATAGAAGCATGTGTCATGATGGGAAGAGTCTATTCACTTAAATAATTCATGCAAAATGATTTGCAAACTGATGAGCAATTTATAAAAATGTTGTAAGTAATTTTGTTGTAAGGATATCAAGTATGGACGAGATTACGATATCGAAATAATATCTCCCCTCTAAAAATAGGTTAAACAAAATACAAGTGGGTTGGCCTGAAAGAATTGCTACCCTTCAATAATTCAGCGCCATCTATGATGCTCTTGAAGAAAGGAGGAGTTCATTATTTCTACAAGTAATGGATATTGTCAAGGAGATAGAAGGCCCACCATTGATACGGAATTACATGCTATTGACAAGATATCACATGAAAGATAATCTAGGTATACTAAGGGTTAGATGGGGAACAAAGTTTGATGACTTCACAAACTTTCTAGAAGACAAGATTCAACGTTTTCTAGTCAGTTTTTTGAATGAGAATGAAGACCACTCATCTATGGAATAACAATAACACGACATGTTAAGGACTATGGAATATGAATTGTTTAGGGTCATAGTGAAACAATATATAATCGTAGTGTTGTTACACAAATTTATTCAAGATTGGATAAAAAGTGCATTAGAAGCAATAGCTAACCCACCTAGATCTTGAAGATTCAAGAAATGGTTATGATAGTTTTGGTTGACGTTGTTGTTACTTATTTAAGGAAAAATAAAGGACTAGACCCAAATTCCATTTTTTTTAGTATAATACTTGTTTGAAACATTCCCTTCCGTTTTCTTCTTTTTTAGTCTGTGAATCTTTGAGTAATGTCATCTGAATGTTATCATTTGTGTATAAGAACGATTTATGAGTGCTTCCATTTTGTCTTCCAGGTTACCTTTTCTCAATATACAATCCATGAGAGACCCATCCCAGTCCATTAGGGAGAACACGTTTCTTACTTTTTGTTTAATTATCACAAGTAATATGTAATGTTGAATTGGAAGACATTTAATTTGATCTTGAATAGTCAATTTGAAATTATTATTTAAACTCCATAGAGAGATATTATGGAGATCATGACTTTTATGGTTTCAGACTTTTATGTGAGCATGAAATCTAAAAAATGAGTCTCCTTTTCACATTTATGATATGAATGTTGCAAAATTATTTAAATCTCTCTGAGAAGGACCACCTTAAATTCCACTTTATGTTATGTTTGTATTTCTTCGAATTTGTTGCTTTATCTTACTATAATATGGGAATAGTTATGGTGGAATAAGAGTAAATCCTCTTACCTTATGTACTATTGTAAAGTTTCCCTTTAATATTTTCCTTTTCTGTTCCACTCGTAGGCACCAATGTTTATGAATGAAAAATATGGATGTTTATAAATCTTGATACAATTTTTATCTGAGTGAGAAAAAAAGAAGTACCACCTCTATAAAAATGAAGAGGGTATATCTAATTACCATGAGAATGCCATACAAGGTTGTCTCTTGTCCTTCATAGGAAAACAAATTAGGTTGACATCATTATACATTTATAGTGGGACGTTTGAGGGCAGAAAACAAATCTGTGATCATGGTGGTAGTTCATCGTCTCTCCAAACATGTTGATTTTTTTTCTCTATTGTTGATATACATTTGTTGATCATCGTTAGTGTATATAGATCCACCCCCAGTCTTATTATTTTTCTTATTATGTTTCTTGTATATTCTATACTTATTCGTTTTCCCTATAAAGTTCAAGTTGCGGATCGGGATACCATCAAGTCCGTTGGTCCGTAAACCTGCAAACCCACAAGTCTATACTTAATCACTTTTCTTACCTTGTGATTATTGGGCACAGGTCCATTTTGGGGAAAAGGATATTTTTGGAAAGAAAAGAACGAAGAGGGAAAAATACAGCTGGAAGGAAAAGCAACACGTGCAACAGAAGCATGCAAGGCGTGCATGCAAGGGAAATATAACTACATTAGGTTTAGGTTTTTTGTAATATATTGTAATGGTCGATAATCCAAGAATATTCATAAGTAGTACCTAGGAGGTCTAGGGAAAGAAGGAAGGTTAGAGACTGAGAGAGTTCAGAGGTTGTAAAAATCTTGTAAGAGTTACAACATTTTGTAAGATGGTGAGCTAGAGGAGTGTTGAGCAACTCAGTCCCGAGGGTTAAATCAGAGGTTTAGGAGCCTAGTGTGACCTAGTCAACCTCACAGGGATTGGGAAGCCTGTTGATATTGTAATATCAAATATCGTAAGTGCACACGATGCGATATATTGCAAAGACATAATAAAAGAGATTGAGAGACAAATATTCTATGGACATAGCCAAGGAGGGGGTGAACCATGGTAGAACATGCGTTATGTGACTGAATGTTATGCATCTCCTTTGTTGTTAATGACTAGATGTTAGGTAAATGAATGAAGGAATTAGTTAGATATGATATTTTACATGCATGAGTAAGAATGACAGATTAATCAAGATAATTTGAATGTTAGACTAAATAAATGAAGACCACAGGGTACAATCACATATACCCACTCAGTCCCAGGCTGCAAGCATCTGAGCATTGCAACCACCCATAGAACTATCTCGAGTGAGATTGTGTGGTGCACCCTCTATATTTCGCTTCCTTCTAGTTTACCAGAGGGGACAATAGTTTTAGAGGGATTTTGTTGGAAGCTTGTTCAAATATGAACCTGGGTCAAATTATGACATGAAATTAAGATCAGAGTAGATGAAGTAAATAACCAACAAATGGTTATGTTGCTAGTTGAAACAAGATGGGATTGAGTCAATGTGATCTACTGAAGAAGCATAAAAAGAATGTCATATATGGAAACAAAACATTAAAAGTGAAGGACTAGACCTTGTCACTGAGAGGGAGGGGTGACTCAGTGACAAAATAATTTTATCATTTTTTCTTCTATTAATGCAATCAATAATTTAACACAATATTTATCGTGGAACCCAATTGGGAAAACCACAAACACTTTTCTATTAACTGCAAAATTCTATTTTTACAAGTTACATAGAAGGAATATGTTCTTCCTTTCAGATCAACACCAACTGATGAGGATGCACCCACACCCTTTTTCACCAACACCAACTGGTAGGAGGCTTTGACCCCCTGTTTAGTCAGCTACAACTGACTAGGAAGCACCTACTCCCCTTGTTCACCAACACCAATTGGCAAGAGGTTAGAAATCCCTATTTAGTTAGCTACAACTGACAAGGAAGCACCTACTCCACTTATAGGCTCCAACCTGCCCTTGCACCACCCAACCACCCTTAATTTCTGAATCTGGAAAAATTTTGTATCGGACACTGGATTGCATAACTTCTCTGTCTCCTTCTGTTCTTGATCTTCAATAAGACATTGACATGCACCTTAGAACTAACAGTTCTTCATCTTGAACTTTGCTTCTATTTTGATCTTCTTCAATGGATTGCAGAGACACTTTATTCTCACCACTCTTTCTCATTTATATATTCTTCCAACTGGTGTGAGCTATGAAACATTGTGTCGCTTTGTTTGGACCACCACACCCATTTATTTAACAATAATCTCATTTGGTTTTCTTTATCCAAATATTATTGAGAAGCCCTTTCAATTTAATGAAAATTCTTTTCATTAATCGATCAAAGGTATGGATCGATTTCATTTAACTTAGTTCCATAACTCTACAAATTTTGCAAAAACTGAGTTCTGCAGAGGCGCTTCCTTCAAACCATTTTCATATGACCGACAATGCAAAACCACGAGCTTATCAACTTAAGAGATGTATTATCTTTTACCTTTATTTATTTTATTCCATATGACCACAGGTGGTGACTAGGTGCTAGGCCAAGCGAGTGCTTGATCACTTAGTAAAATCAACGGTCATGTTTTTACTTTCCATGAAGAAATGGACGATTCTCGTTTACTTTGGGAATTCAGGACTTCGTCCTTCATGACTTCCAGCCTCTTTAAAATTATCCTGAATAATAGATGAGTGTCCATAATCTTCAATGGTTGAGAATTCTCCCAAAGTATTCTTCATATTGGACGACTTATGTCCACTTTGGGACTTCTTCCTTCAGGACTTCGGGACATAGGACATTTGTTGGTGGTGAAACTCCTGAAGTAAAAACTCCCAGAGTGATGTAACTTGTTGACGTGGCACTTCCTGAGTGGTTTCCACGTGTCACCTAGATTCGTGTCTTATGTATGCTTAAAGTAAATATGTGACCTTGACACATGTCATCATCTGATTACGCCACATGTCCTTGCTGACATAGATATCTTCATATGGCACATGTTATTTTCCTTGATCTAATGGTCAGGATACTTTCCGAAGTTTTCCACTGATCGAATGACTCATATCCACTTAAGGATTTTGGGTAATTTGATTTCTCCACTTCCCAGTTCTCCCAAAGTGAGATTCCCCAAAGTGTAAACCTCGAGTAACTTAACTTCATCCAATGGTCATTCTTTAACCTGAAAAGGCTTAACATGATCCAACGACTGTCGGGAATTCGTATATTTAGAATTTTGGGCCTTTGGCCTTGCTTATCCTATCCTTCTACTTTCTTCGATTTGACGGTCCTAATATGTCCCGAAGTGTTCTTCATATCGGACGATTCACATTTGCTTCGGTACTTTGGCCTTCGGGTGATCTTACTTGTTCTCAACCCTTTTTCTCCTGAAGTGGTCAACATCAAAGTTGACCACTGCTACCTTGGTGTGCTATGAATAGATTGGACAGTCCTCATTTACTTTGGGACTTCGTATTGGATGATCTTCATATTTACTTATCCTATTCTTCCACTTAACTTGATCCAACCGTCGATGCGGATTGTGGAACCATAACTTGCAAGTGGTTTAATTTGTCGCCCAAACTCTGCAATTGAAGTTGTGCGATTGTTGGTGAGTCAACCACAGTCGTTGATCTTTGAATCAATGAGGTCTGATGATCTAGAATAATTGCGGTATTGGAAATAACATATAGTTTAATTATCCCTTCGTGCTCCGCAATCAATCCCCGTCGTTGATCTGGCGCTTACGTATCCAACGATCTTGATTTGATCTGATCATTGACTGGTCCTCCAACGATCCTTCTCTTGTAATCTGACGGTCTAGACTAATTGCGGGATTGGGAATAACATGTTGTTTAATTCTCCTTTTTCTCTCTACAATCCATCCCTATCGTTGATCTAGCAATTTCCCTTATGAGTTTCATGTGCATCATCTCTTCTAAGCTTCTAATCTTCAGTCGTTAACCCTCCTGAGATTTTTAATCTCTGCGTACTGTCATACTACATATATTTATTTGACATGAACTATGCATACTATTATACTGTTTGACATCAATGACAACACATTAATGACACTATGTCCAACAATCTCCCCCTTTGTCATTAACGGCAACACACCAATTTCATACACAATCTCCCCTTGTGATGATGCTTTTGTCTTCTGAAGTTACTCTCCCCCTTTGACATCAATGGAAAATGGTTGCTTCCCCTATGGTAAAGGTATGTCTGTCTATATTCTTCTAACCAGAATCTAAACTTGGGTAACTCCTCTTGCAATCATAATCTTCCTATCATAAATGAATGAATCCTCCTGACTTTGATTGCTATCTCCCCCCTAAATTGGTTGCAATTGATGCATTATTTTCTTGAGAGATTAGATTGGAAGAGGGATTACTCCCAATCTTTTTCTGAGATATTCAAATACATCTCTGCTTAAGGGTTTAGTGAAAATATCTACCACATGTTCTTGTGTTGGGACATATTCCAATTTAATGTTCTTATTTTCAGCCTTATCTCTTAGATAGTGGTATTTTATAGGAATGTGTTTTGATTTGGAGTGATGGATAGGGTTCTTGGAGAGACTTATAGCACTTGTATTATCAAAATAGATAGTAGTAGGTTCTTCAAACACTATTTTGATGTCTTGTAAGGTTTGTTTCATCCATTCCACTTGTGTGCAACATTCTACTGCTGTGATATACTCAACTTCAGTGCTAGACATATAAATTGAGGATTGTTTCTTGCTTATCCAAGCTACCAATTATTCTCCCAAGAAGAATGCTCCTCCACTTGTACTTTTTCTGTCATCTACACAACCTGACCAATCTGCATCTGAATAGGCTTTTAAAGTGAATGAATCCTTGCTAGGGTACCAAAAACCAAGATCTGTGGTTCCTTTCAAATACCTAAAGATTCCTTTCATAGCTTGAACATGGCTCTCTTTTGGTGCCTCTTAGAATCTAGCCACCATCCCAACAGCTTGATTGACATCAGGTTTGGAATCTGTTACATAGAGTAAACTCCCAATCATTGATCTGTAGTGTTTTGGATCTACATCTTTGGACTCATCATCCTTTCTTAGTTTGAATCCAACTGTCATAGGTGTACTAACAAGTTTGCAATCCTCTAACTAGAATTTATTAAGCATATATTTAACATACTTGTACTGGTGGATAAAGAATCCTCTTTTGGACTGTATTATTTGTAATCCAAGAAAGAAATCCAATTCACCAAGCAAGGACATATCAAATTCTTGTTGCATTCTCCTAGCAAAGTCCTTACTCATTTTTCATCATTACTGCCAAATATAATATCATCAACATATACTTCCACAATAATCATGGTGTTACCAACAATTTTACAATAAATACTGTTATCTGCTAATCCTCTTTTGAGGCCTTGTACTTGTAAATAAGAATCTAGCCTTGCATACCATGCTTTAGGTGCTTTTTTTAGCCCATAGAGTGCTTTCTTTAGTTTACATGCATAGTCTCCTTTGTTAGTTAATTGGAATCCTTCTGGTTGCTCAATATAGACTTCCTCTTCTAGGTTTCCATTGAGAAATGATGACTTGACATCCATGTGGTATACTTAAATTTTTTTGTAGCTGGCGAAGGCTAAGAACATCCTAATTTCCTCTGATCTGGCCATAGGTTCAAAGGTTTCTTCAAAGTATACCCCTTCAACCTGAGCATACCATTTACACACCAATATGGATTTGTTCTTGATTACTTGCCCATTCTCATCCATTTTATTTTTATACACCCATTAAGTTCCAATGACATTTTTATTTTTGGTCTTGGAACTAGCTCCCAAGTTTGATTTTTTTCAATATAGTCCAATTCTTCATTCATAGCATTGACCCAATTTTCATCTTTACATGCCTCTTTGATTGAGATGGGCTCAATATGTGACAGAAGTGCTATTTCTGTCTGATACAACAATTGTCTTCTTGTATGCACTCTATCGCTTTTATTTCCAATAATTAGTTCCTCAGGATGAATCCTTTGAGTCATTCTTGAGGGTGTCTTTGTGTCTCTTCTTGGGGATTCTTCTCTTATCTCTTCTTCTTGAATATATTTATCATCTTCACTAGTATCCATATCATCCTCTTCATTTTCTTCTTTATCCTCTTCTACTTCTTCTGCGTGTGTACCAACTGACTCATCATCATCTTCATCTTCATCTTCATTGTCAAGTATAGTCTCTTGATGTTTGATCCTTATTGTTTTTAAATCATCCACGATGAAATATGCACTCTCAAAAATCTTATGTAATCTAAGATTGTAGCATCTATATGCTTTCTTGGTAGAGGCATATCCAATAAATATACCTTCATTAGATCTAGCATCAATTTTTCTGAGATTCTCATCAAGCCTTTTGATGTAACACTTACTTCCAAAGACCTTGAAGTATTTTACCGAAGGAGTCTTATTACTATTAATCCTAAGATGACCTCTGTTCAATATGTATACTGCTTTGCTTACAGCTTCCCTCCAATATCCATCAGATAATTTTTCTTCATTGAGCATAGTCCTTGCACCTTCCTAGACTGTTCTATTCCTTCTCTCAACAATCCCATTTTGTTGAGGTGTTCTGGAAACAGAGAATTGTCTTTTTATTCCACGGGTTTTGCAAAAGAGATTAAATTCTTTTGAGGTGAACTCACCACCATTTTTTGATCCAGGACATTTGATTTTTATCTCTTTTTCATCTTCAACAAGGGTCTTACAGGAATTGAATTTGTTAAGTGCTTCTGATTTTTCCTTGAGAAAACATACCCAACCCATTCTAGTAAAATCATCAATGAACAACATAAAGTAGGACTCTCCTTGAAAAATCTTAGTCTTTGTAGGTCCACAGAGGTCGGTGTGAACAAGATCTAAAGGTTTTAAGGTTGAGTATTCTTTTTTTTTGAACCTTATTCTAGTTTTCTTCCCTACTTGACAGTGTCTACATATAGGATTTGAGGGCTTTATGATTTTTGGAAAATTTCTTATTGCCCCAAGATTGTTGACTTTCACTAAATTTTCAAAGTTTATGTGCCCCAACCTTCTATGCCATAGACATATTTCATCTACTAAATTTATATTACACTCCTCATTCAATTTTTTATTTAGTATATAGACATTCTCAGGAGATCTAGGAGAAGTACCAACCAATTTTCCTAAGTCCTCTCTCCTAATCTCACATTTCTGGGAATCAAAGATGCAAATGTGCCCCTGATGACAAGTTTGCTGACACTTAATAGGCTAGGTTTCGGTTTTTCAACAAGCAACACATCCTTGGCTTTGTCTTTTCCCAAACTCACAGTGCGTTTCCCAAGTATGTTACCTGAAGCATTGTCACCAAATGCAACTTTACCCTTTTATTTCTTTAAGTTCAAAAACTTGTCCTTGTTTCCTGTCATATGTTTTGAGAACCCACTGTCAACATACCAGAGATCTTCTTTATCTTGGGATTTCAAGGAAATGATACATTCCTCTTTTTATGTTTTTTCTTTCCAAAGCTTATTTTTCTCTCTAATGAACTTTGGTTTTTCTGATACTTCCATTAATCTGCAACTACTGGCTTTATGTTCATAATTATGAAATCTGAAGCATTCGGGGTTCCCTTCTTGTAGAGGTGCAAATGATTTATAGTTTCTGCTTTTAACTTGATTTATTGTTTGGTTATCTTTAAGGTTATAGTTCTTAACCCTCAAGTTTTTCCTTCCATATGCTCTATGATTCATAGCTTTGTGTCCGAAATTAGAGCATGCAAATAAATAACCAAATAAAATGTGAGGATACCTGTTTTGATAAACCTTCTTTGGTGTTGTCTTATATTCCTTCTTGATGGGTGGAAGTAGTCCTCTGTAGTTCTGATCATTACTTGTCTTTTCTTCATCTTTCTTCTTGAATGTACTAAGGAGAGAAGCTGCATAAGATTTTGATTTAACTTGGTTTTCTTCTTGAGAATAACCTACTCCATTTTTTTTACTTGAATCCCTTTGTGTGGTAATAATCTTATCTAAGATTTTAGAGATATTTTCATATCTTGTTTGAATGAGTTTTGCATCAAGTTCTTTTCTTAGGTGAACTATTTATGCCTCCATTCTTTCACAAGTTATTTGTTTCTCTTTAAGATACTTTTCAAGACTTTCTTCCATCCTATTTGATTCTAGGATTTGGTTTTTCAAGTTTCTCTTGAGTTTCTCCATCTCTTATTCTTTCTGTTCATGTTTTTCCTTTTGTTCAACTACAAAAATTTTCAGTTGTCTATATCTGGTTTTGTAACTTCTTAATTCATCCAAGGCACTGAGAAGTTCTCCTTCCATATTAACCTCTGTTTCAATTTCTGACTCTTCCTCATGCTCAATTTCTTCTATATCATTAGGTTCATAAATACCTAGAAAAATGACTTCATCATCATCACTATCACTAGACTCTGATGAACTGTTGTTTTCTTCTTTTGAGTAAAAATTATTTTTCCATTTGTAAAATTTTTTCTTGTAGTTGGGTTTTTCCTTCTTCTTGTATTGTTTATTTTTTTCTTCTTCATCTTTAGGGACCTCCTTGGGATAGGGACACCTGGAAGCAAAGTGGCAAACCTTGCCGCAATTAAAACATTTGAAAGGCAGATTGCCTTTGTACTTCCCTGATTCTTTCTAAAGTTTTTTAATCAAATCGACTTCTTCTACATCACATTCTTCATGATGGCTAGATTGAGGTTTTTGCTTCTAATTTTTTGTTTTCTTGAGCATCTTGAAGGTTGCCTCTCCTTGTGGGAGGTTCTCATGACCTAATCTTAACTCATAGGTTGTGAGGATTCCATACAATTCATCCATGGTGAGTTTATCTAGATTATGTCGATCTTCAAGAGTGGACACTTTAGGATTGTATAGCATAGGTAGTGTTCTTAGTATTTTTTCAAATATCTAATTGTCTAACACTTCTACTCGCAAACATTTGATTGCATTAATAATATTATCAACTCTTTCGAAGTACTCTGAAATATTTTATTCATCCTTCATATTGTACTTTGAGAGTCTGAAGTTTGGCCCTCTTTACCTTGGAATCTCATGCATATATAGTTTACAATTTATCAACGATCTTCTTACTCAGTCCAACTTGTAGTGTGTTTAAAGCCTTTTCATGTTCCCAAAATTTCTTCTTATCTTCTGCTTCTACGGGAGTGACTTTTGGAACATCATATCCTTTTTCAACTAATTTCCATACTTCCAGTCCAATGGACATCAGATATCTTTTCATTCTAACACTCCAGAAAACATAATCTTCACCATCAAATAGGGGGATTTTTTATGACATCTTCAACTGTTGATCCATCCCAATGTATATTTATCTTGAAGTGATATAAACCCTTAGTGAAGAGACCTGCTCTGATACCAATTGAAGGACCAGACCTTGTCATTGAGAGGGGGTGATCAGTGACAGAATAATTTTATCAATTTTTGTTCTATTAATGCAATCAATAATTTAACACAATATTTATCGTGGAACCCAATTGGGAAAACCACAAACACTTTTCTATTAACTGCAAATTTTTTTTTTTACAAGTTACATAGAAGGAAGTTGTTCTTCATTTTAGATCAACACCAACTGATCATGATGCACCCACACCCTTATTCACCAACACCAACTGGTAGGAAGCTTCAACCCCTTGTTTAGTCAACTAAAACTGACAAGGAAGCACCTACACCCCTTGTTCACCAGCACCAATTGGTAGGAGGTTACAACCCCCTATTTAGTCATCTACAAGTGACAAGGAAGCACCTATTCCCCTTGCAGGCTCCAACCTGCCCTTGCACCACCCAACCACCCTTAATTTCTGAATCTGGAAAACTTTTGTATTAGACACTGGATTGCATAAATGCTTTGTCTCCTTATGTTCTTGATCTTCAATAAGACATTGACAAGCACCTTAGAACTAACAATTCTTCATCTTGGAATCTACTTTTGTTTTGATATTCTTCAATGGACTGCAGAGACACTTTCTTCTCACCACTCTTTCTCGTTTATATATTCTTACAACTAGTGTGAGCTATGAAACATTGTGTCCCTTTGTTTGGACCATCACACCCCTTTATTTAAAAATAATCTCGTTTGGTTTTCTTTATCCAAATATTATCTAGAAACCCTTTCAATTTAATGAAAATAATTTTCATTAATCGATCACAAGTATGGATCGATTTCATTTAACTTAGTTCCATAACTCAACAAATTTTGCAGAAATCGAGTTCTGTAGAGGCGCTTCCTTCAAACCATTTTCATATGACCGACAACGCAAAAACACGGGCTTATCAACTTAAGCGATGTATTATCTTTTACCTTTATTTATTTTATTTCATATGACCACAGGTGGTGACCAGGCGCTAGGCCAAGTGAGTGCTTGATCACTTAATAAAATCAACGGTCACGTTTTTACTTTCCATGAAGAGATGGATGATTCTCGTTTACTTTGGGAATTCAGGACTTCATCCTTCGTGACTTCCAGCCTCTTTACAAATCTCCAAAATAACAGACACATGTCCATAATATTCAATAGTTGAGAATGCTCCCAAAGTATTCTTCAGATCGGATGACTTATGTCCACTTCTGGACTTCATCCTTCGGGACTTCGGGACATAGGGCATTTTCTGGTGGTGAAACTCCTGAAGTAAAAAATCCTGGAGTGACATAACTTGCTGATGTCACTTGTTGATGTGGCACATCCTGAGTGGCTGCCATGTGTCACCTAGATTCGTGGCATACGTATGATTAAAGTACATATGGGACCTTGACACATGTCATCATCTGATTATGCCACATGTCCTTGTTGACGTATATCTCTTCATATGGTACATGTTATTTTCCTTGATCTAATGGTCAGGGTACTTTCTGAAGTGTTCCACTGATCGAACAACTCATATCCACTTCGAGACTTCAGGTAATTCAATTTCTTCACTTCCCAGTTCTCCCAAAGTGAGATTCCCCAAAGTGTAAACCTAGAGTAAATTGACTTCATCTAATGGTCATTCCTTAACCTGAAAAGGCTTAACACGATCCAATGGCTGTCGGGAATTCGATTATTCAAGATTTCAGGCCTTTGGCCTTGCTTATCCTATCCTTCTACTTTCCTCGATATGGCAGTCTTGATATCTCCCGAAGTGTTCTTTATATCGGACGATTCACATTTGATTCGGTACTTTGGCCTTTGGGTGATCTTACTTGTTCTCAACCCTTTTTCTCCTAAAGTGGTCATCACCGAAGTTGACCACTGCTACCTTAGCGCGCATTGAATAGATCGAACGTTCCTCATTTACTTCAGGACTTCATGTCAGACGGTCTTCATCTTTACTTATCCTATCCTTCCACTTATATTGATCCAACGGTCGATGTGGATTGCAGAACCATAACTTGCGAGTGGTTTAATTCATCGCCCAAAATCCACAATTGAAGTTGTGCGATTGTTGGTGAGTCAACCACAGTCGTTGATCTTTAAATCGATGAGATCTGACGATCTAGAATAACTGTGGGATTGGAAATAACGTATATATTTAATTCTCCCTTCACACTCCACAATCAATCCCTACCATTGATCTAGCGCTTGCATATCCAACGGTCCTAATTTGATTTGATCGTTGACTAGTCCTCCAACGATCCTTCTCTTGTAATCTGATGGTCTAGAATAATTGCGGGATTGGGAATAATACATTGTTTAATTCTCCCTTTTCTATTTGCAATCCATCCCTAACGTTGATATGGTGCTTTCCCTTCCGAGTGTCATGTGTGTCATCTCTTCTGAGCTTCTGATCTTCAGTTGCTAACCTTCCTGAGCTTTTTAATCTCGACGTACTATCATATTGCATATATTTATTTGACATGAACTCTACATACTGTTATATTGTTTGACATCAATGAAAACACATTAATGACACTATGTCCAACAAAAATAATGAGAATATAAAAGGGGATGTTGAGACCGTGGAACCCAACAAAGGTAGAGATCAAGAGCTAGTTGAAAACAAAGGAGCTAGAGTTGCACAGAAAGATAACAGAAACCCAAAGTTAACACCATGCAAATATTTGGAAAAGTATGTATTCAATGACTTGCATGAAGTATTTTTCTGTGATTTCCTACATATGTTCAAGGAGTGGATATTGAGGTTGAAAGACAACCATCCTACAAGTCAGATCAGATAGCTAGAGTGGAATCTTGTGGAGATCGTGCAATTACAACAAGTTGACAATAAATTTATGCGCGCAATAGATTTCTGGTTAGACAACATTGTTGCAAGATTTATCACAGAATTTGTAGTAGATACTACGAAGTCTTACAGTGCAGTAGACAAAGAGTTCCTGAAGAGACCTCGAGGTAGGTATATCAGATCGCTATATACTTACATTAAGATGTTATTGTATAAGAAAGGTGTAATGACAATGGCCTCAGATAGCTAAACTTCCCTACGTGCATGGGGGAAGGGTGGAAGCATTGACAAGAGATGAAGAAATGGAGGAAGAGATGGATAACATGAAGAAGGAGGAGGCCTTGGATCCAATCATGATGGAGGAAGACTAGATCAAGAAGATCATGGAAAAAACTGGAAGAATGCACAATGGAGTACCCTACTAATATAAGATAAACAATAAGAAGAGATCCATAGCCACGAGGGAAGACTTGGAAAATGATGAATAAGAGGTAGAGGATCTCCGGGCTATGGAGAAGATTGAGGAAATTCTACGTGTGACATATGAAAGAAAGACAAGAGGTCCAAGAGAAGAAACCAAAGGAAAAACGCCTATCAATATTAGTGTCAGTGTGAAACCCATAAACCCATGTGCGACTAATACACCATAAATAACACCACCATTTAGACAACCAAATTTCAGTGGAAGAAAAGCAGTAGGAAGTACATCTACACATGGAGCAACAACTAGGGTAGCTAGTTCAAGAAGCATTAGTCAAGGATATACATTGCGTAGAGGTAGTAGTTCAACATTCAGGATGGCAGGAAATGATCCCACCATCAGGTTACCATAATTCAAGGGAGAGGTGTTGGAGGACCCTGAGAAGCACTTATTCATCTGTCAAAATATCTGGGAAGAAAAATAGATAAAAAATGAGGACACTAAACTTGTGCAGTTAGCTATCACGCTAAGAGAGCATGCACTAGATTGGTATATGAGATTAGCTGCAAACAGTCCACCAGGAACAACCATAATGATTATGGATATCAAGAAGTTGTTGATAAATGAATTCCATAAGCCTAGCTTAGAGGATAAATACATGAAATAGATGATAGAGATCAGACAGAAACCAGAAGAATCTGTGTGGGAGATTGAATAGAGATTCAAATGATTGAAGGGAAAGATAAATTATGTCATGACATAAATACAACATTGGCATCTGTTTATCAGTTCAATGCTACCACACTTGAAATACCCCTTGAGACAACAGAAGTTTCAGACCCAAGTAGAGGCTATACAGATAGCCCTACAACTGGAAGAGAACTAATATCAGAAGATAGATCTGACAATAGAGGAGATCAAGGAAGACCTGAAGAATATAACATTTCAATTAAACCAAAACATAATTAAGGACAAAAGATAAGTTGTTTGGTCTACCACATGTAGGACATAAGAACACCACAAGAACGAATGCCCAACTTTCGTGCAGTACATGGAAACAGGACTGCCAAACCCTTTTTCATCAGGAGGACTATGGTGTGAGATCTGTAAGACACAAGGGCATGATCCATATCACTATCCAATGATGCAGAAATACCAGATGGTTCCTAAAAGTTCATATTGCAACTTTTGCAAATCAGTAGGCCATGATGACAAAGATTGCAAGAAAATAGAGTTGATGAGGGAAAGAACATCAGACACCTATAGGGTGCAGGTAGAGATGATGACAGGGAAAGATGCAACATACTTTAACCAAATACCAGCCCCATATAATATTATGCCACATCAATATAACATTGCGCAGCCACAACACAATACCGCACAAGCACATTATAATCTTGCACAGTATAACCAGATGCCTCAGTACCGCACTGCGAGGAGATTGAGCTGGATATGGAGGTGGAGAATGAGGTAGAGGAGGCTTTGGAAGAGGCAGAGGATTGATGGTATTCCATAACTGTCAACAACCATGAAACTATGAAAGAGAATGTCCACTTCCACCTGTGACATGTATGTATTGTCACGCATCTGACCATGACATAGAAGACTGTCTGACACTATTGGGGAAGATCCAGGAAAAGAGAAATCAGAACAATCAAAATGGTCAATGTATTTCTGCAGAAGTGAGGGATTATGGAAGAAATATCAACATAGTTACACGTGGAGGAGTTAATAAAGGAGATGACACAGTAAGACAAGATCCAACACAACACCAATGGGTGAAGAAGAATGTTGAACCACAAAAGTAGTTTGATGCGTAGAACGAAAAGTGGATATTCAAGAAATCTAGATAATAATTCTTGAAGCTAGACATTGCATCTACATCAACTGTGCATCATCCTTAGGATGTACCAACATATGAGATGCCTTCATCGTTGGATCACACTAATGAAGCGCAACCTCTAGGACAAGTAAGTACCATAAAGGATTTCATGCAATCTTGTGTTAAGATACTAAATGACCTTTCAAAATATGCTAGAGAGATGTAACACAAAGGTAGAGGGGAAATTAGAAAAGAAAACATTCAATCACCTTCATACAAGGAGGACAAGCAGGGAATTCAGACTAAATGCTAACATTAGAGATTTCAATATGGGGGACATTATACTAGATTTAGACTCTGAGGTGAATGTACTACCCAAGAAGACATGGAAATGTATGGGAGAGCCCAAATTAGGATATTCACCTATTCATCTAAAACTAGAAAATCAACAAAGGGTTCTTCCAATTGGAAGGATAAAGGGTGTGACAGTAGATCTGGATGGAGTGCGCACTAAAGTCGATTTCGAAGTAATAGAAATAGTGGATGGCACAACAACTTATCCATCATTGCTTGGATTGGATTGGGCATTTGATAATTTGGACATAATCAATTTGAATATGAGGAAGATGACATTCGAGTCAGGAGAGTACAAAGTCATTGCACCATTAGATCCATCAAAAGGAAAAAGGTTTGTAGAACCCACTTGTTTAGACCTAGAGGAAATTAACCAGTTACACAGAACCACCGTGCGTGAAGAATATTATGTGAATCCAACTACAGATGAGGTACTCAGTTGGAGAAGTATCACATCATGCACGTCATACTCAGATACAAGGTTGGATAATTGGCAACAAAGATTACATGAAGTCTCCAAAAGAAGGTGCGCAAGAAAAGACTGCACAATAAGATGGCTAAGTACAGAGATAAGAGAACCTCCGAGTTTTCATGGGGTGAATGATTTAGAATAATTCCTAACAAGATACAAAGAGGAAGTGTTATAAAATCAGAGGCTCTTATCTCTGGATATATCACTCAAGGAAACACCTGCAAGATGGTGGGGTGCACACAAAGAAACAATTAAGGATTGGTACCAATGTAAGCGATTACTACGCATTAGATTTGGCGCAAAACTAAGAAGAAACCAAATACAGATATATGATGGATAGGGGACACCAACCAAACACTTGGAGAAGTGAAAAACACTATGGAGAATTACACCACCAAAGGAATGGCCTCATCACTTCATTCACACATTGGAAGGAATTCCAACAAACTGGTATGTAGACCGGGAACTATGCAGAGCACTACAAAATGGAAAACATTACAACAAAATTTTATAGTCACTTTCTCATTTGAACATGAGAACCCCAAAATTGATTCAACACTCAAACAAATCAGAGGGGTGATATTCATTAAGGAACCAAAAGTTGAACTTATGATAGAATACCAACAACATAACATATAGACAGTAAAGGAACTGCTGTCATGCTACCATGTGCAGGAAGAAGCAATAGATGAAGATGACCCACACAACATTCACATTACAGAAGTTGAAGGTGAAAGAGAGGTGGAAGGTCCACCTCTGGAATCAAAAGTGCTTGTTACGCCTATCAAGATGAAGAAAGTCAACATTGGGAAAAGTGAGAATCCCAAAATGGCCAGCATTGGAGACTATTGGGATGAGAAAATAGTAGAAAGCATAACAAAGTTACTGCGTGATTACAATGACCTATTCCCAACAATGTTCATATAAATGAAAGGCATGGAAGGAGAGCTAGGGAAGATGAATATACCTCTCAAACCTGAGGCAAGACCTGTCAGACAGAGACCCTACAGACTAAACCCAATATACAAGAAGAAAGTAAAAGTAGAAATTGACAAAATGTTAGAAGCTGGAATCATAGAACCAATAGAAGAATCAAAATGGATAATCCCTATGGTAGTTCAGGAGAAGAAGCAAGGATGTATAAGGATATGTGTCTACCTGAGGAAGGTCAATGATTCCTGCCTTCATGACCCCTTTCCTGCCCCTTTTACTGACAAATTCCTAGAGAATGTGGGAGGTCAGGAAGCATATTCATTCACAGATGGATTATCATGCTACCACCAAATCAAATTTTCCCCAGAAGATAGGTATAAGACTACCTTTGCCACAGAATGGGGATCCTATCAATACAAATTCATTCCTTTTGGACTGAAGAATGCACCAACAATATTTTCAAGAGTAGTCATAGCTGCATTCAAAGAATTTATCCACCAATTTTTAGAAGTGTACCTGGATGATTGGACAATATACAGTCTGTTGAAATACCATGTACAAGTGTTAAGACTAATTTTGTAAAGATGTAGGGAAGGCCATATATCCATGAACATTAAGAAATGCATATTTGAGACACCTTTTAGAATTTTATTGGGTCATATAGTATGCAAACATGGTCTAATAGTGGATCGTACAAAGATTGTAGTTATTGTTAACTTACCACCACCAAAATCAGTGCACCAGTTGAGAGCAATATTGGGACATATAGGCTACTACAGGAAATTCATAAAAGGGTATGCACGAATCACTGTGCCGATGGAGAAAATACTCAAGAAAGATATCAGATTTCAGTGGAATGAGGACTGTGAGTGAGGTTTGGACACCCTAAAAGAAAAAAATGGTCACAACACCTATACTTGTATTCCCAGATTGGGAAAGTACATTTCATGTGCATGTAGATGCATCATCCATAGCACTTCGAGCTATTCTAGCGCAACCAAGAACAGGGGAATTGGACCATACTATAACATTTGCTAGTAGAAAACTGTCAAAGTCAGAGTAGAATTATAATACTACAGAAAGAGAAGGCCTAACTATGGTCTATGCACTTTAGAAGTTCAAACATTACTTACTAGGAAAACACTTCAATATGTTTACAGATCATTCAACTCTCAAACACCTAGTCAACAAGCCAGTGTTGGGGGGGAGGATCTATAGATGGCTACTGTTATTTTAGGAATTTGACTTTGAAGTGATAGTCAAGCCAAGGAAGTTGAATGCAGGACATGATCACCTATCAAGGATCACCAATGGAGAGGAACCTATGAATCTAGAGGACAACTTTCCCGATGCACAATTATTTTTAGTCCAAGTAGCTAATGAATATTTTGCTAACATCATTCAATACTTGAGTACAGGGACTGCTCCACAAGAATTCAACACTACGTGGGAGAAAAATCTTGTAGTCATAGCTGCAAACTATCAATTGATTGTATGACACTTATACAATATGGGTGCAGACTGCAATTTGAGAAGATGTGTACTAGAACATGAAAGGCATAGGAGTTTAGCTGATCCGGATTTATGTAGGAACACAATGAAATACATAAATACACATAAACACAGAGATGCAGCAGAAATAAGACTTCATTTCATTAATAACAAATGACTGAAAAATGCTTACAGACATAATGGAAATAAACTAGCTAGGGCGCTGGTAGCTTATCTCTTCTCAGAGATAAGNATAAATACACATAAACACAGAGATGCAGCAGAAATAAGACTTCATTTCATTAATAACAAATGACTGAAAAATGCTTACAGACATAATGGAAATAAACTAGCTAGGGCGCTGGTAGCTTATCTCTGAGAAGAGATGTGGCTGCTACTCACATCCATGAGAAGATGATTACAATGAGGCTCTGAAGTCCCTTTTACAATAAACAGGAATGCCAAAAGTCCTAGACATCCAAAAACCTAACCCTGGGAGATGAAGTGCCAAAAGTCATGTGGGCCCCATTTGGGTAAGTTGGTGCATCAACTTCCCGGGGTCATAACGTTTGCATACGATCTCTGTTTTAGGCGTATGATAACTCGTTGGAAAGATCTATCCGAGGCCTACAATTCTCAAGAAAAAATAACAATGTTAGATGCTATTTTGTGAGAACAATATACCCAAAAAAACATCGTTTAGGGCCTCAAAATGGCCCCGGAAGTTCAGGACCCAAAAAAATTGCTAAAAATAGTAAATTACCAAAATTGCTAGAGACATGTTTTGGGCCAGTTGGAGAAGGTGGGTGGCCACCGATATCCACTTGGATCATTAGCAGAGGACCATGAGGGAATATCTGGAGGAAATTATGTAAGAAAATCTATTGCGTAGAAGGTATTGCGCGTAGGACTATGGTGGCCGACCATTCACAGAGATGAAAAGGACTACTGCCAGAGATGCGATGTATGTCAAAGGGTTGGTAAACATAATAGATAGTATGATATGCCCCTAAGGCCATAGGTAACCTTGCAGGTATTTGAAAAATGGGAAATAGACTTTGTGGGACCAATTAACCCACCAACAAAGAGGTCAGGAGCTAGGTATATTATTACTGTGAAAAAATACTTAACAAGATGGGTAGAAGCAACATCAGTCAAAGATTGCAGTGCAGAGACAACAACACACTTCCTATTTGAGCATTTGATCACTAGATTTGGATTCCCAAGGATTTTGATGAGTGACCAAGGCACTCACTTCATCAATAGTACTATCAAGGATATTGTTAGACCTCCAAGAAACTCTTTGGGGTTGTAGGCCAAAGATGCTTGGTAACTCAAGAATATGGTAAATTTGGTATGCTTGGATCAATGGGATAACTCAATGGCTAATGAGAAGAACAACTTATCATGCATTCCAGTAAGTGCTTTTAGAAATCAATGATCAGACAGAGTAATTGAAATAGGGTATGAAGAACACTAGTCTAGATAACCAAGTACAACAGTGTGTAGGGTCATGAAAGATAGTAAGAATTCCTTTAATTCAAGTTCATGAGATTAATAAGAAGATAAAAATTCTTAGACGCTGAGCTAAACTGAAATAAAGTACAGAATAATGAAGTACATGAATAAATCTGATATTGACAGCAAAAGAAGACTGTGATTCTATTATCAAGATAAGAGTCTTAGTACAAGATCCTAATGTATCCAACATTGAACCCTTTGGTGCTCCAAATGTCTTTGGCTTTATAGCCTTACAAGATGAAATCTAGATCCTTGAAAGATGGATCAGATTTGCTAAAAATAGTCAAATAAAAATAGATACAACAGGTGTAGGATGAGATCCTATAAAAATAGATCTAGAATACTGAAAATGGAAATTCAAAACAAAATAGGAAAAGATCTTAATTAAGGGGTCAAACTCTATCTTGATAATCTTCATGTCCTTCAGACCGGAGTATAACTCCACAAGTGTAAAAAAAAAAAAGTCTAGAAATTTTTGCACCATTATTTGTGACCTATTCCATTGGATTCATCTCTTCTCCCTTATCACATTCATACATATCATTTTTTAGAAAAAAAAATTACCCCACCCACCCCATTTAGGGCCCCTCATCCTCATGGCCCAAACCCATAGCCAAGACTTGGAAGCTCACTTCAATACCTTGCAATCTAATTTCACTGAGACCCAACAAGAAGTGAAACAACTTAGTGCCAATGTTTCCGCCATCAATACAACCATGCAGTCCTCAATGGAGGAAATCAAACAAGACCTGACTACCTAGCTTAAATCTATCATTTTGACGCTCTACACCAAGATCTGTATCCCTACAGATAACCCTTTATCTAACCCACCTTCACAGACTGAAGCTGAAAATTCTGCTCATTCCCATCACTTTTAGCACCATCACTTTCCACGTGACCTACACCTCCTGTGGGTGGATGTGACCAAATTTGATGGCTCAGATCCCACTGGTTGGGTACCCCAAATGGAACACTATTTCTCTTTATATGACATTACAGATGACTTGGCCAAACTCCGGTATGGTGTTCTCCATCTAGATCAAGAACGTTGGCAATGGTGGCAATGAAGAAAAACTTCCTGTCAAGGGTATATTTCTTGGACACACTTCGTGGAAGAGATTTATGGATGCTTTGACACTGACACCAACCATTTGGGCCATTTGACAAAGTTGAAACAATCAGGAACAATGGAAGACTTTATAGCTGCCTTTGAGCACTTGGCTTTTCAGACAGAGGGCATGTCTGATGCCTTTTTCTGAGAGTGTTTTATCATTGGCCTCAAGGATGAGATTCAAGCCCATGTCCTCATGGATCAGCCTTAGATTTGGGTGGAGGATACTAAAAGAGATAAAGAAGCACAACAGGTAATATCTTCTCAAAAATGGAAACCCTCCTTTATCCCTCGCACTAAACCAGTACATCGCACTACTCCCTCAACTCCACTAAAGATCCAAAAATTGACAAGGGATAAAATGGTTGAATGCCAACTCAAAGGCCTTTGTTATAATTGTGATGACAAATATTTCCCGGGCCACAAGTGTAAAAAACAAAAGATTTTTATGGCCATCTCGGAGGATATTTCAGAAGAGGATGTTGAAACTCCCCTTGTGTCTGAGTCACCTGAAACCATTGACATAACCCCTCCCTCAGACTCTCCCGAAGTAGAAACGGTCATTTCCCTCAATGCTCTCACTGGATTCTTCCCTCCCCAAACCCTCAATCTAATCGGTTACATCAAGCATAGGAAGGTCATGATTCTAGTTGATAGTGGAAGCACCCATAATTTTATTCATCGCCACATTGTCCAAGAAACTCATTGCTACATCCATGCTATCAATAATTTCCAAATCATGATTGCTAATGGTGGCCCCATGAAATGTGGAGGGCATTGTGAAAATGTGCGTCTCAAAATTGGTGACTACGACCTGAAATCTCATATGTTTGCTATCGACATGGGCAGTTGTGACATTGTATTGGGTACAGACTGGATAAGGACTTTGGGTCCCATTCTCATGGATTTTAAGGAATTAACCATGCAATTCGATCAGGAGGGCCACTAATATAAGTTTCAAGGCATCATCGTTGGTTCACTTGAGATCATTAGTTCCCATTGCATGGAAAAGATGCTCAAAAAAGGTCATTCTGGTGTTATTGCCCAACTCCATGCCATACAAGCAATAGAGACACCCTCGGTGCCGCAAGACCTCCAATCCATCCTTTCTAAACATCAAGTGGTTGTTTCCACTCCCCAGGGACTCCCTCCTTCCCGTGGTGTTCATAATCATTCCATTCCCCTTGTACCAGGAAGCCTTCATCCCAATATCTATCTATATCATCACCCCTTTTCCCAAAAAAAATGAAATTAAGAAAATGGTCTAGGAACTCCTTAATGCAGGCGTTATCCACCCTAGTACGAGCCCCTACTCTTCTCCTTTGGTCATGGTCCTGAAGAAAGAAGTTTATTGGTGAATGTGTCCTAACTTATGTGCCCTCAACAAACTTACCATTAAAGACAAATTTCCCATTCCTGTCATTGATGACCTCTTGGATGAATTGAGTGGTGCCTAGTTATTTACTAAACTTGATCTTCTTTCTGGCTACCACCAAATACGTATGAAAGAGGCAGACATTCCCAAGACTGCCTTTAGAACTCATGAGGGCCACTATGAGTTTTTGGTCATGCCCTTTGGCTTGTGTAATTCCCCCTCCACCTTCCAAAGACTCAAGAATCATGTCTTCCGTCCTTTTCTCTATCATTTTGTCTTAGTTTCCTTTGATGATATCCTCATCTATAGAAAAACCTAGATAGACCATCTTGCTCATGTGGATCAAGTTCTCCGTCTACTCTCTCAGCACCAACTTTTCCTGAAACAATGTAAATGTGCTTTTGGCACCTCAGAAGTCGAGTTCTTGGGTCATCTGGTTGGCAAGGATAGTGTCAGGGTGGACCCTAAAAATATTGAAGCTATGAAATACTGGCCTCACCCAAAGACTCTCAAAATATTGCGTGGATTTTTGGGCTTAACAGGTTATTATCGCAAGTTTGTTAAGAATTATGGAAATATTGTAGCACCTCTCACTGCACTCCTAAAAAAGAACTCTTTCACTTGGACTCCAGCAGTTTCTCAGGATTTTCAAACCTTGAAGATGGCCATGTGCACCACTCCAGTCCTGGCCCTTCCTGATTTCACAAAGACCTTTGTCTTGGAATGTGATGCCTCAGGGAAAGGAATTGGTGTTGTCCTTATGCAAGAGGGTCGGCCTTTGGCCTTTATAAGAAAGTAATTGTCTAAAAGAAATATGGGCAAATCAATCTATGAAAAGAAAATTTTGGCCATTCTGCATGCTGTTGATCTGTGGTGCCCTTATCTATTGGGGCAACGCTTCCAAATTAAGACAAACCATCAAAGCCTCAAGTATTTTCTTGAACAACACATTTCCTCCCTGGAGCAACAAAAATGGGTGACTAAGCTCTTTGGATATGATTATGAGATCATTTACAAAAAAGGCAAAGACAATGTGGTTGTGGATGCACTTTCTCGAAAATATGTAAATGAAGGATCCCTTTTTTCTCTTTCCTTCATTGTACCAAAGTGGCTCCAAGTCGTTCACCAGGAATGGCTACAAGATCCCAAAAGTTTACATCTGATCCAATAGTTGCAGTCCAATGCTCCATCTTCCACAAGGTACTCTTGGCTCCATGATGAGCTTCGATACAAAGGCTGTTTGTATTTAAGTAAACAATCAAAAATTAAATCCATGGTACTTTCTGAGCTTCATGCTACACCCACAGCGGGGCACTCCGGGTTCACCAAAACCTATGACAGGGTCAAACACTCTTTTTTCTGGGATGGTATGAAACAATACATTCATAATTTTGTTGTTGAATGTGATGTGTGTCAACTCAATAAGGGTGAAATAGTCAAATCTCCGAGCACACTACAACCGCTTCCAATTCCACCTTCTATTTGGAGGGATATCTCTATGGATTTTATTACAGGCTTACCCAAATCGGGAAATAAATCAATCATCATGGTGGTTGTTGATCACTTTTCCAAGGAAGCTCATTTTTGCGCTCTTCAACACCCATTTACAACATCCACGGTGGCTCAACTTTTCATGGATCAGGTCTTCAAGCTTCATGGCATGCCGCATTCTATTGTTTCTGATCGCGACCCAACTTTCACCAGCAATATTTGGCAAGAATTGTTCAAGATACAAGGCACCCAATTGCATCTCAGCACAGCTTATCATCCCTAGACTGATGGTCAAACGAAAGTTGTCAACAAGCGTTTGGAAACATATTTGAGGTGTTTTGCCTCAGAAAAGCAAAATCAGTGGGCTCAATGGTTACCCATAGCTGAATGGTGGTACAACACTTCATACCATACAGCTACATGCATGACTCATTTTGAAGCGGTATATGGACAAAAACCACCTTCAATTCTCTCATACTTACCTAGTGTCTCGAAGGTCTAGGCGGTTGACCAAACGCTTACAGTTCGAGAGGCTATTCTCTGTACCCTCAAAGATAATTTGGTCATGGAACAGAATCGCATGAAGCAACAAGAAGATCAAGGTCACTTTGAACGTCAATTTGTAGAAGGGGATCAAGTGTTTCTTTGACTACAACCTTACAAGCAAAATTCCCTCAAGGCCGAGCATTGTCAGAAGCTAGCACCCAAATTTTATGGTCCTTATACCGTTCTCAAGCGTGTGGGATAGGTGGCCTATCAGTTAGCTTTTCCCAGTCATTCGAAGCTACATCTTGTTTTTCATGTTTCATGCTTAAAGAAGGTGATTGGAACTAAGTGCCAAATTCAAACCAACCTTCCCGAGTTAGCTAAAGAAGGATCCATTTGGCTCCAGCCACAAGCAGTTTTAGACCAGCATGAGTGTCTCCTACATCAGAGGACCATCAAGGAAGTGTTAGTCCAGTGGAAAGATACAACTCCAACAGATGCCACTTGGGAACCAGTTACCAATCTGCAGCAATTTACACATCTCAAGCCTTGAGGACAAGGCTGTTTTTAAGGGGGAGGACATGTTAGGGTCCTAACCCACACATAGGTAGAACAATATATTTGAATGTAATAAAGGTCAATATTAATAAGGCCTTGCAATAAAATAGAATAAGTCGAATGTAAGAAGACCTAATAGAAGCTTCTACTTCTAGAAGGATCTTCCTCTAGATGCTTCTTTTGATAGACATATTTAGTATAAATAGGAGTCGAGGGTATGAGAACCCTAGCTTGGATATTATTGTAATAGAGCTCTGCTCGACTGGAGGTTGACCCCTCNTAGAAGGATCTTCCTCTAGATGCTTCTTTTGATAGACATATTTAGTATAAATAGGAGTCGAGGGTATGAGAACCCTAGCTTGGATATTATTGTAATAGAGATCTTCTCGACTGGAGGTTTCCCCCTCGAAGAGGCCCGTGAACATTGCTCTTAGAATCAAAGTGTTATTTATGTGTTATTCTTATATCATTTCTGTGTTATAGTGGTGATTGTTCTGGTTATATTGTTGTTATTCTTCCATTTCTAGCATTTTATTTATGTTCTACGTACTTTTTATATCTGGTATATTACAACTAACCATGTATTTTCATCTGTTGATCTCTGGTTGCTGAGAATGTTATCTAGAGTTTCAAATCCTTTTATGAATTTTGTTTGAGTCTTGAATTTCTCTAGGTCCTTTCTCAAGGAAACTATTTTTTCTTCTAGTTTGTCACAGATGTGCTCATTTTCTTTTATCTGATTCATAATATTTCTTCTCTTCTTTTGGCTTCTTCTAGATAGATTTTTAAGATGAGTATATCTTCGTTGATCTCTTTGTCTTTGTATTCATAAAATTGTAACTATTATTTTCTTAGTCTATTCTTTTTCTTGAGCCGAGATATTTCTTCCAGAGAACTAATAAGTTCTCCTTCCATGTTTACTATAGCTTCACACTCTTTTGTGTCTTTTTTTTCTTGATCAGATTTGTGTTGTTCCAGATCCATGAGAATTTTTTCATATAGTGTTGTATTTGGATCATGTTATTCTTCTTCAATGTCTGAAGAGTTGTTGCTATATTCTTTTGAATAAAAATTGTTCCTTTTATAAGACTTTTTCTCCCTTGGTTTATCCTTCCCTTTTCTTTCATTGGTGTTGTTTTGTTTGAAAGGACATTTAGATGCAAAATGACCAACTTTACCACAATGAAAGCATTTGAATGGTAACATACCTTTATATTTTCTAGATCCCCTCTTCAGTTTCCTTACAAATTTAGCTTCTTTTTCTTATGAGAAGTGTTTTGATGGATCATGATCTTGAGATGTTGGTTTTTTTACTGATGCCTTAAATATTGTGTCCTTTAGATCTGGTTGTTCTTTCCTCATCCTCATCTCATAAGAAATTAGAATTCCATGGATCCTATCCATAGTTAATTTATCTAATTCATGCATTTCTTCTATACCAAAAACTTTTGCATCAAGTCTTGAGGGAAGAGATCTCAAAATATTCTGAACTACTAAAGCTTCTTCAGTATTCTCACCTAGCCCTTTCATAGTGTATACAATCTCATCTACTCTAAGAAATACGCCTACAAAATTTTCATCTTCACTCATTCTTGGGCTTTCAAATTGCATTCTGAAAGCTTGAAGTTTGGCCAACTTTACTTTCTCGTCTCCTTCATAATTGTTTACGAGTTTGTCCCATATTTCCTTTGTGGATTCCAATTGCATTACTTTGACAAATTATGTTTATGAAAGTCCTCCTTGGATGGCATTCATAGATCTTGAATTATTGTAGTAATTTTTATTACCATCTTCATTTTAGTTGGAAGAGTAGTTGGGATTTTATAACCATCTACCACAATCTACTAGACTTCCATCCCAAGAGACATCAAGTAGGTCGTCATTTTGATTTTCCAAAATGCAAAATTTGTTCCATTGAACAGAGGAAGTCAGGTTGAAGAAAACGAATCTTGACTTGACATAATTTTTGTGTGATATTCCTTCCAATTGTTAGGTTGTTACTGAAGGAACCTAGATCTAATCCCAATTGTT
>JASDQU010736098.1:192105-202204 GCA_032191745.1 Picea mariana | reverse complement strand
TCTAGATATATTGCAACCCCAAACTTCACATCCATATAAGATAATTGGACTGACTAGAGTGTGAACGAGGAGTTTTTTTAATCTCAAAGCCAAAGGAGTGACAAGAGTGTGAAAGAGGAGTTTTTTTTTATCCCAAAGCCAAAGGTTTGTTGATTTACAATTTTTTCCAAGCCTATAATAAGCTTTCCACCCTCCATTTATCATTTTTTCAACGCTATATTATAAAATATAATCAAATTCTGGTAGTATGATTGGTTTTGATGGTCAAATCCACTAATCCAGGTTCAAAACTCAACTACTCGAAGGAGACAACTAAAATTCTCACCATGCTAAGGGTTGGTGTGGCCCAGGCCGGGTGCTATCCCCAAGTGATTTTGACAACCTAGAGACCCTTGGGTGGTAGTTTCTTACACCACAAGCTAGTCACCCAAGTCACAGAAAAACTAACAAACAAAAAAGAATGTTACAATAATATAACAATTTTAAACACACACACCCACACACACAAACACACACACACTATAAGGATTAAAGAAGTTACCACTTTTACTTATTTGGAAGTGGTTGCTTCTATGAATTAGTGCATAAATGTAGCACGATGACTTTCAGTTTGGTGAGTATGTTTATGAAACTCTATGGATATTTAGGATTAGGGATAGATCATTATAAATATGGGGATTTTTATTATGGTATGCAAGGTAAACTAACTTGATGGGGACATCTAGTGACGCCCAATAATATCTACATAGGCAACCAACCCAAAGACTTACCCCACCCAATAATATCTACATAGGAAACCAACCCAAGAACTTGACCCCGTAACCTCCTACTTGTAATTCATAACACTCAACCACTCAAGTCAAAGTTTAACTTTTTTGTACAACAAAAATAATTTTTTAAAAATTATTAAAAAAAAATAATTTCCTTAATTTTATTAATTTAGTGATCATGTTTATTTACCTTTAATTATATTGATTTAATCATCATATTTATTTACCTTTAATTATTAAAATGCAATGTTTTACCTAAAATCCTCAAATCTTAATGATTTTCCATAAACCTATAACATTATTCAAAAGCTTGAACTTCTAATATTAATACTCAATACTTTACCTTTATCTCTAATTCTTAATACTTTACTATCTTTATGTTATATCCTTGATTCTTAATGATTAATCCTTACCTCTACACCCATAAATCATTGTAATTTAAACATACTAATCTTCATTAAACAATGACTTTACTTTAACATACATTATATTAAAAAAAATCAAATTTTGCTATCATGACTATGTTAATGTATGCTAATCATATATATATAATGTACTTATGGTTGTGTAGCAGTATATATATGATTGGCATATATATTAATTGGTTAAAGGTTTTATTTTTTAGGTTATTTGGTCAGAAATGGCAATGTAAATTTGGACAAAATCACTATTTTTGATTGTTTAAATTGCATTTCTAAATGCATAAATGGATTCAATATGCTGAAAAATCCTTGAGCACTAGGATTATACAAACTTAGCCACTCAAATCTGCAGATCCAACCATTCATCATCCAATTTCATACAAAATCAAAAAGAAAAAATTGACAAAAAAAACAGTCAAAAAGTAAAATGTTTAATATATATATATATATATAATCCACTTAAAGATGTGGGCCAGCTATATCTTTATAAATAAATAAGCGTTGGAGCACAGGTCTGTTTGATATTCTTATTCATTGAGAACATGGGCGATGTTGATGTTTGGATGGTAGAATTTGACTTAGAATCCCCCACCATGTTCAATGTTGGATTCATTGAGATTGTCAATAAAAAAATCCAAAGCTTCAAGACTACTCAAATATTTTGATTCATCATTTTTAATTTAAGAAAAGTGAAAAAGATGGCATCACCAGTATCAACATTGGATGCACTTCTGTCGTACAGATTCCTTGAGATTGAAAGCGGATTCTGAATATAAAATAAAAACTAAGTTTTGGGGAACTGGTGATCTCAATCGAAAAATACATTACCCAGGATCTAATATTATAGAGAAAACCTTATTATTATTTTTAATTTCAAATTTAATTATCACATCTAAAAATCAAATGTAATAATGGTTGCGTAATGTTTCATTGTCAAAGTTGTTACATTATTGAAGTTGCAGCTTTAATAATAACCTACGGATAGCTTACACCCCAAGCAGTGTGTGAATATGCAACAGTGACAATATCCAGAAATTAGAAAATGTGATGTGATAGATAAATTATAAAAATTAGAATATTATAAAATATAATAATATTATATGAATAATTATTTGTATAAAAATATATGCAGGGAAATTGTTTTGGTGGCAGTTAGAATTACATAGTATATTACAAAATATATTAATAATAGTATTATATAAATGATTATTTGTATAATACTATAGTTTTGGTAGTTGTTAAAATTATATAATTTTAAGTAGATATAATATGGCAGGTAGTTGTTAAAATTATATAAGTTTAAGTAGATATAATATGGTAAAATGAAAGAATTTGTTATTTTTGTGATACTAAAAAAGTTGAGGATGAAAAATACTCTATCTTAAAATATTCTTTATATTAAATTTCAATTTCTAAATGTTTAGATTTTTTCTCAAATAAAATCTAAAACAAACCAAATAAATCTTTATCCATTTTCTTAAAGTATAATAAATAAAAAATTATCAAAATAAATATTAAAAAACTAAAATCTGAATAAAATTTTAAAAATCTCAAAAAAAATCTTAATTACCTTAAAAACAATATAAAATTAATTTTAAAAGTAAAAATAAAACAAAATTTTAAAAATATATATTAAAAATAACACTAATCTTTATATATGATGATGATGATGATGATGATTAACTTCCACTAAGATCGAATTGGTCTATTGGGCTTTAAGAGGGTAAGTGATTACTTGTGATTCTTTAGAATTTAGTTTGTGTGCTCCAAAAGCATTAAGAGAAGTTTTCCAAGATCACCATAGTTTTGTTGAGTTAAGAGGTTAGGAAGGTTAGTAGTGTGACAAATATTTTGAAAGTGAGATTTAATCTGGGTATAGGTTGGACAATTTAATAGAAATTGTTTTTCATCTTCAACCTTCTTAGTGTCACAAAGGTGACACACTCTTTCATCCCATGGCATTTTATGAATTGAGCAACTCCCAGTTTCACTATGAAGCTCGCGAAATAGTCATCAAAACAGATAGATAACTTTGAATACCTTAACTTTCTATTTTCCTCTAACTCTTTATCACACCACATTTTCTCCTTAAATTTTGATTTGATGAATAATAGTATTTTTAATAAAGGTTCTTTATGGTTTCATATTGAATGCATTATTGTCCCCGAGATGTAGGAGGTCACTGACAAACTAGCAAACAAAAAAAATATTGAATACATTCTTCTTCTTCTTCTTCTTATTATTATTATTATTTTTAATAAAGGGTCTCTATAATTTCATATTGAATGCACTATTGATTCAATGGTCTTTGTAGCCTCGACACAATCGTGCCTTCAGTGTCAGAATTTGACATGCTAGAATTGAAGTCCATATCACTAATTGCTACAGAGCTAAATTTTGTGTTGGATTGGGTGATAAGAAAAGAAATCCTAGTGTGACTTAGGTGTATAAGTTTTTTTGGTAATTTTTTTATTGTTTTTTCTTCTTTTTAATATTAACAATTCACTAATATTAAAAAATTTCAAATTTTTTTAAAGGCTTAGCAAAGTAATTTTAGATAATATTTATGAATATATAATATCATTCTAAAAATGTAGAGAAGAGAGAAGTCAAACTTCAAACAAAGTTATAAGCAATGTTTATAATAAATTTAGATCCAACCAAGAAGAAGAGGTCCAACAAAATCATAATCTTAGGGACAAGATTAAAGTGTTGGAAAAAAAAAATAATTAATCATTTAGAGATAAATAGTTTGGAATGTAAATTGGATATCAAACTCATCAAAGAGGAAATGAATAAGTTCATACACATAGACCATGAACATAACAAAAGAATCTTGAACCTCATAATTTTTTGTATAATAAAACAAAAAGATGATGAGGACACGCTAGCAATAGTCAAGAAAGAACTAAAAAATAAATCACAAATTGAAACAACTTGCCTCATAGAAGCAAAGGGGAAAAATAATCGAACATAAAGATAAGTTGATCTTTGTTAAGGTAAGCTCTAATGACCATAAATATTGCATACTCAGTAAATCTTTGAGATTAAAAGGGCCACAAATATTTATAAATCAAGACCTCATTAGAGAAGACCCAAGGATTAGGAAGGAAGTTCAAAAAGTAAAAGTAGCCAAGAAAGAAGAAAAACTAGCAATAATTAGAAATTGAAAAACTATTATTAGGGATAAAGACCAAAAGACTAATAAATAGGAAGTTGGGACACTCCCAATTCTCTCTTTTCTCTTGGAACTACCATGGCTTTCCATGGAGAAAAGAGTCTATATTAAGTTGGATCTTGAGTTAAATTGATATTGTATTTTTGGTTAAAACTTGGGAGCATGAAGAATCTAAGCTCCCTAACATAGAAGGATTTGTTCTATGGTCAACATAGAACAATAAATTTTCCCACAAAGGGATTGGAGGCATAGCTTGCTACATAAAAACAAACATTTCTCCTCACATTCAACTTCATAAGAAATACCTCAATTAGTACATATGGATGGAGATTACAGATATTAATGCTAGGAATATTTATGTAGCAATCTATTTTTCCACGCCTACTAATTCTACCTTTTATAAGAAAAACAATCTATATAAAAATTGTCCCTACAAAAGCTTAGAAAAAGATATTTACAGTATGAGAAATGGAGGTAGTATCCTCTTGTTAGGAGATGTTAATGATAGAACTGCAACTAATCAAGTGTTGGAATACTGAGAGGGGTGGGGTGAATCACTATGAGCACTTTATACCACTTTTAACCACAATATATATTCATTCACTTTATCAACAATGTTCAACAGTTTATCATCAATGTATCATCTATGATTGCATTCAATATATCATAAGCATATAATCATAGACAACATCACATCAAATACAAAATACACCAGAATTTACGTGGAAACCCAAATGGGAGAAAACCAAGAAATGTTTTCTTATATATATCAAGAATTCATTCATAGGAAGCACCAACTTCCAAATTCTCCTGCTGCAACTAGGAGGAGACCCCAATCCCCTATTCTCAGGCTCCAACCTGAAGGAAACTACAACTCCTTGAATTCTCAGGCTCCAACTAGAACGAGGCTACAACCCCCTAATTCTCAGGCTCCAACCTGAAGGAAGATCCAACTCCCTATTCTCCGGCTCCAAATGGAAGGAAGCTACAGCCCCCTTTCATTTCCACGTTCTGTTGCCCTAAAATATAAGTGTAGACCAAACTGTCACTACCACAATCACTACCATTGTCACTGTCATTGTCTCTGTCACATTAATCTGTAACCTGTCACTGTATCCAACCTATCACGATATCCAACCTTTCACATCAACCTATCCCTGTATCCAACATGTCCAACCTGTCACTGTCACTGATACTCAACCATATCCTCTCACATGGATCATATACCAAGGAAACCTCTCAACTAAATGTCCAACATCACCAACACATGCATCTACCAAGCATGTACCAAACCATAAACTTGTACCATACCAAGCATCAACTGTATACCACAACAAGTAAATCAACCATATACCAACACTTGTACCAAATCGTGCCTCAACAATGCACCTCAACCTGTACTATATGCCTCAACCATAAACCATGTATATCAATTACGAATCATGTACCATACCATGTATCAACCATGTACATCAACATCTCAATCTATAACATCCATAGTTCTAATCCCCATGAATTATAATGTAATTGTATAAATGTGAAATAGGTTGGTGAGCCGATGCGTTGGGGCGAAGAGCTCTTATTGATTTAATGTGGCCAGGGGCCGATTTGCATATTATAAACAATGAAATAATTAATAAAAGTAATAATCGATGGTTGCGATACCAAAGAGATGAAGAACAATGGGGGGATATGATTCCACAAGAGAGAGGGGTCCAAGCAGGAATTATTCATGGGTATTAATCCAAACCACATTCTTGAAATTATTATCTTTATGTATAACCTTCTTTTTGTTGATTGAGTGTATTAGAAAAAAATCATTAAACTTGTGCAAGAGGGTGGGTGTGAGTGACAACATCCCATAGTTATTGGAGAGAATGGGATGAGGTACAATCATCCCTGAGAAGAGTGTGAGTCAAGAAAGAAAAGARGAAGAGGGAATTTGTATGTTGGATAGGGGAAGAGTAGAGGGATGGGAAGAATACCAACCATGGTTTACTGGATGGCAGCCATTGTTTGGTTTCGGTTCTTATGCTAAGAAAGAGGCATGTGTGTCTAGAAATCATACTGTGAGCTTGTGATGCAATTTTCTGTGGAGAAAATTACTCGGAGCCTTGTGAAAGATGCTATGAGAAAATATGAAACAGTTGAGAGTTCCTAGAGTTCCCAACTGAGTGATTCCATGCCAACCGAATGCACTAGTGGCCCTAATAAATGAATGGTATAGCCTGAGGGACTGTGAGCAGTGAAGGGGGTACATTCCTTGGGTAGTGCAGGTTGTGGGGAAAAGAGAGAGTTAGAGGTTTGAAACTTCTAAGAGACTAGATCATGGGTTTGCAGCTGCTCTATGTGGAGAGTGCATAGCTATTGGGTCGGATCTCCTTGTTGAATCATAGCCTCAGCTCGGGGGTGGCTTGTTGATGAGAGAAAATGATCGCCTATGGCTAGGAGTTTCATCCTTCGTTTTCATCCAGTTGGTTAATCATTAATAGATAAGTGTTTATGTTATGTTGTTATGTTAAACTCTGATGTGTAAAGTATTTATATGAATGTTGTGTGTTTTTCGTTTCTTGAACAGTTGTATTCATGTTTAATATATGTTGTTAGATGCATTTAGAACTATAGTATTAGTAAAATGGTCAAATATGTGTGTGATCTGTGGCTGGTAAGCTACAAGAATTTGATTAGCAGTATCTCTTAATAATTTAATTAGTTTTTTCACATAATGTTGCTCTGTTGGGTGTTGGGTACGTTACTTTATGGTATCAGAGCTTCTGGATCAAACATCGAGCTTGTATGGGCTCGAACTATAGTGAATTGGTGAAATTTGTTGTTGCAGATTTTGTTTGTGATCGATTTGGGGGAAAATGGATATTTTAGAGAGAAATTGATACATATTTTATGAGTAGAACGAAATGAATACAGATTATTAAAATATGCTTAACACGGAATAACAGAGATACAGTAAAACGGGTTTTGTATTCAATAAGGAAATAAGATGAAACTGTAAAATGTAGCGGAAAACAAGTTTGTTGGAATGGTGGTGGCTTATCTCTAAGAAGAGATATGACAGCTGCACTCATTTGCAAGAAGATGATTTTACAATGAGGCTCGAAAGGCCTTTTTATCATAAATAAAATCGAAAAACCTAACCCCGGAAGATGAAAAGCCAATAGTTTTGTGGATCCCGTTTTGGGTAGTTTGGTGTATCAACTTCCCAGGGGCATAACTTTGGCATACGATCTCTGTTTGGGGTGCACGATATATTGTTGGAAAGGTATCATCAAGGAGACTCATTTAGGGGGCTCAATTAGGTCCTTTGGCCATCATTGAGAAGCTTGATCCCAAAAAACCTTCATTTAGGCCCTCAAAATGGCCCCGGAAGTTAAAAACTGCTAAAAATAGTAAATTACCAAAATTGCCAGAAAACTATATTTAGCCAGTTGGAAAAGGTGGGTGGCCATTGATATCCACCTGGATCAATCCTCCCTCCTTAGGAATAAATGGTCTCCATTGCATTGAGTACCCGGGGGAGAGGGAAAAGCGTTTGCTAAATCTGCATCTTGATGAGCTGCTTGTCTTGTTGGAAAAGTTGCACTGCTTATCTTGTTGAATGATCCAAGTGGATATTGGTGGCCACCTACCTTTTGCAACTAGCTCAAAATAGTTTTCTGGCAATTTTGGTAATTTACTATTTTTAGCAGTTTTTCACTTCCGGAGCTGTTTTGAGGCCCTAAACGATGTTTTTTAGGAAAATGGGGAGAAATATGAATTGTCCTTTGCTATTGTCCCCAAAATGAATCTCCTCAACGATACCTTTCCAATGGGCTATCATACGCCTAAAACGTAGATCGTATGTAGAAGTTACGACCCGAGGAAGTTGATGTACTAACTTACCCAAACAGGGCCCACATGACTTTTGGTGCTTCATCTCCTAGGGTTAGGTTTTTGGATGTCTAGGGTTTTTGGCATTCCTATTTATTGTAAAAAAGGCCTCCAGAGCCTCATTGTAATCATGTTCTTGCGAATGAGCGCAGTCGTCACATCTCTTCTCAGAGATAAGCCGCCACCATTCCAGCAAGCTTGTTTCCGCTGCATTTTACAGTTCCAGCTTATTTCCTTATTGAATAGAAAACCAATTTTATTGTATCTCTATTATTTTGTGTTAAGCACCTCTTAATAATCTATAGTCATTTCATTCTGCTCATAAAATCCAGATCATTGGTATCAGAGCAGTATGCTCCTTGTCGTCTTAATGCATGTCCCCAACGAAGTCGAAGTACAAAGAGTTGGGTCTCAAGCTTGTTTCTCTTGAGGAAAAAAGCTCTTGCATGCCCAAGATACCTCTCATGGTAGGAGAAAATAAATATGACGGGACATGAGATCCTTTCAAAATGTTTATTGAGGAATCCCTCACACAACAGAGGAATGAGATGATGGATAGTTTCGTTCAAATCCTTCAATGGCTACCAACAGGTGATGCATCTTCTTCGAGTGGAGGCGTCGCCCCCTTCAAGGTACAAATAAACTTTGATATTCCTATATTTGAAGGTTAGATAGATGCATATGTTGTAGACAAGTGGTTGAATCTACTAGAAGGGTATTTTTTTGTCCATAAATTTTCGAATAGAGAAAAGATTACTTTTGCGCTCCTCAAAGTCGTTCCCCATGTCAAATATTGGTGGGAAAATTTTTGTGAGCAAAAGGAAATAGAGGAACCCTCATTATTTACAGTCACGACCACCTGGGAATCTTTCAGGGATGCTATTAAGGAAAAATACTACCCTGTCAAAAGTTATGACGACTTGTATACCAAATGGACCACACTGCGAAAAAAAAGAGACCAAGCAGTGCCAGATTTCACAAATATCTTCCATAACTTGTGCACCAAGATGGGTATCAAAGATTCAGAGTGACATATGGTGCTCAAGTATCGTGGTGCTCTGCATAGATACATCTAGACCGAAATGGAATTTATGGACATCTCATCCTTGGGCGCGGCCTATCGATATGCTGTCAAAATCGAGCAGAAGCTCAAACAAAAGACGTGGCAATTTGGGCCTGGGAACCCCTCACAACAAAAGCCAGGAAAGGGCGACCCCAACCCATAGAAAAAAGGACAGAGAAAGTATGGACAGTATCAGGACAACCAGTCCAAGCCACAAGCAAATAAGGACACCAGAAACACAAAGAAAGATATCGGGAAGTGGTGTGACTTCCATAAGATCCCTTGGCATAACACTGTTGATTGTCGCTAAAAGCAGTCGCTGGTGGCTGAAGTGAAAGCCTCTGAATTAGATGTGGGTTCTGACTCTGATCTAGAACTAGAAAGGGGAAGATGTATCATTGACGCAGAACCCAATGCCACTGTTTCTACCACCAAGCTCCAGCCTGGTGAACCAGACAAGCTAGAAGAAGGAGAGCACCTATTCCATTCACATATGTGGGTAAAAGGCACCCCGCTGAACTTCATCATTGATAGAGGTAGCCTAAAGAAACTCATCTCAGCAGTGGTCGTCAAGCAGTTGGTCCTATCGACAACATCGCACCCACAACCCTACACCATTGGATGGCTCTGCCAAGGAAGCGATCTTTGCATCAGCCAACAGTGTCGACTATCGTAAGACATCAAACCCTTCAAAGACAAGGTATTGTGTGATGTTGCTCCTCCTAAAGTTTGTGATGTTATTTTGGGCCAACCTTATTTATGGAAACGTCGTGTTGTATAC